>CALSBV010012277.1:5964792-6015042 GCA_943590825.1 Bovichtus diacanthus
TGTGTACATACATCCATACATCACAGCAGCACAGAGCCCAAACATATGTCCCCCACATCACAAACACAGACCCCCAGCCTGCTAATTATGAAGCCGGATGATGGACTCTGCCTTACCTGCCGGGTGGTTGTACAGAGGTCTCAGTTTGGCGGGCAGTGTGTGCTCGATCTTATCCAAAATCCGGTGATAGGAGGCTCTCAGCGCAGCCATGATTGTAGATGTTCGGATGCAAATGAAGACCTGAGTGGAGCTGGCTCGCTACAAGGTGAGCAAGCTAGTAAGGATCTTTCTTGATCCCACAGAATTTTAAAAATAAAAGTTTGCCTTCGTCTACTTGTACGATGTTGTCTAATACATAAAGTTCAGTTCGACTACGATACGAGAGGATGCTGCTGTCCTATTGTCGACCTTCCCTCGGCACCACTGTGAGCATGCTAGCGCTGCTAGCTTCTGTCTGACCGACACGACGAGGTGACTTTCTGCACGGTGCAACCTACCTACCTCGTGAGGGGGCGGGGTTAACTGTTTTCTCTATCCTCATTGGTCTGTCTGGGCAGAACCCCGATATGATTGGTTTAAAAAGGAATATTATTCTTCTCACCCGGCGTATCCCGAATGGGTGGAGACGCATCATTGCTTTATAAACGAATTGAATAAAATAAAAAAAATGTATTCCGGTGTTAGGTGTTGTTTTATTTCCCTCAAGTATGTTTATTGAATGGCTGCACCATTCAATAAACATATAAACATTAACAATGTTTAACAATAAACATTTTATAGGAGGCTATTGAGAGCCTATAAAAGAAAGGACTGTCTTTGAAGACTCTGGAAAAGTCTGTCAAACAACCTGTTTAGTTTTCTACAAACTTAAAAAATAATAATAATAAAAAAAAAAAATTAAAAAAAAAGGCTGTTTACATCTGATCGCTGAGGCTGCACCATCCAGTGTAAATACAGCAAAGATCACCAGTAAATTAGATTTACTTATGGTAAAGTCAAGATGTGAGATAACAGAGCTAACATATTACATAGAGGTGATTACATTTTAAGGGTCTTTCCCTCTGTCAAAATCAAGTTTTCAGACCTTCTTTTATGTTGCATATTCTGAAATGAATGTGTTTAAATAAATATGCTGCAAATCTGAGGTCAGGAAGTATTGTAATATAGAAAAACGGTATGTGCTGCACAGAACAAACAGGCGGTTTGGAGCTATTTTTTTTAAATCTATGGAATATAAATATTAAATTTTCCTCATAATGTAAGGCAGAATATCTACTTCAGTAGCACCAAACTTTCCAGTTTCATTCCTATCTATTATTCTTATGTTCTTATTCTTATATATATATATATATATATATATATTATTCTTTATACATTGTTCAGATTTCTGTTCCGGAAATTAGCACATATTTAATAAGATAATGCTTCTTATTTGAACATACAATTTTAGAAAACGTGTAATACAAAAAAAAGAATTGTCCAATGAAATTATTCAACTGGGAACGTTTCATGGTGGAATCTATCATAGTAGTTACAAATATGAAATGTCTCCCCTTAAGTAGACCTTTACTTGTAACAGAGTAGCATTACTAATTTTACTTTATACTAAAAGTACTACTTTCCGGATTACACTCCGCCCCGACAGCTCTTCGGCTCGCTAAAACGAGCGCTCCTACCCACTCCTTCAAAACACGTAGTTTATCGCGTTGTTTGGACACAGCTGACCGCTGCCTGCTAGAAGAAATAAACCAGGCTAGGCTAGCAAGACAGATAGTTAGCAGCGCAGAGAGCAGCAGGACAGTGAATGTTAACTCATGGGGACAGCTGAGACAGGACAGGAGCGAGTCTTTCACCTCCAGAGATGCGGACGTTAAGTGTCGACTCCCCGCCAGCTAACGTTAGCTCTGTCCCGACACACAGGGACTGATCTCCATGGCAAAGCCAAGCGACGATAGAGAAAAGGCGACATCAACAGGAGCAGGGTTAGCTTAGTTTCAATGTTATTGTTAATTAAAACCCACATAATATGGTCACGATGTCCTACTCTGGAAACCTGGTTTGGGATGTAAATAAACGTTTAATTGGATACAACGAGCCTAACACCATCAGGACCAACTATTTAGGTAAGAACAAAACAAGCCTCTTTGATGCTAACGGTAACGTAGGAGAGACGACAAGAAAAACATGTATTATTTTTTAACAATGTGTATGGCAGGTAACTCCACTGCAGGCTGTGTCTGTGGTGCTGCATCACATCCACTGACAGCTAGACCCAACGTGACTGTCAATCTGATTAATAACAGAGAGCTGCTAAGTTACTCCTTCTGCAAAGTGTAAACACAGCAGTACGTACATTTAATGCACTCATGTAGGAGCGCAGATGTGCGAGTCTACGCTGAAGCACTAGAAAGACGGGATTACATTTTATATACAATCCTTAATCGTCCATCTTTCTATGAGGTAATAGCTGCAGCGAAATCATATTTATCTCCTCTTTCAGATATTCCATTATTTTGCACAGCATGGATGCAATTTTTATGGATGACGTACAGCAAAGTAGATCTGCAACGGTTAGTCGAATAGTCGGTCGACAGAAACTATTTCGATAATTGTAATTTTTTCATGCAAAAATGGCAGAACATGCTGTATTCAGCCTCTCAGATGTGTAGTAAATATGTAATATGCTTTTCTCACTTTTGTTTTATCATATTAAATTGAATAGGCGGATATGTGACAGTCTAGGGCTAAAGCACTAGATGGATGGGATTACATATTATATATCATCTTTAATAGTGCAGCTTTTTATGAGGTAATAGCTAAAACAAAATCATATTTATTTCCTCATTTATATATGCCATTGTTTTGCAATTGGATGCAATTTCATTTTATTCTTTTAATTTTTATTTATAATTAATTGCCATCTTACTTTGTGACTCTCTGTTGTTCTATTGTCTTTGCATTTGCTTTGTTTGTTGTTTTTAAAGATTCTATATAAATTATTAAAAGGTATTATCATCATTATTATTATTATTATTATTATTATTATTTCCATGGATGATGTACAGCAAATAATCTATCTACAGGCCCACAATATATATGTAACTGGACTCTAAAGTATAGCACTAAAATGGCAAAAAAAATCACTTACTGTAGGTAAACACAGTGATCAATCATGTAACGCATTTATGAAGATGCTTTATGAATTGCTTTTTTCAACAAAAGGCTCCAGAGCTGCGATTAACGTTTTTTTTGGATTTGCTAATTATTTTTTAGGTTATTTGTTTGGTCTATAAAATGTCAGAAAATAGTGAAAAATGTCCCTGCCAGTTCCAAGGTGATGTCTTTTAAATGTCTCGTTTTGTCAGTCCAAAACCCAAAGATATATTTAGTTTAATATAATATAAAACAGAAAAAAACAGATCTCCATATTTCAGAGGCTGAAAACAGCATTCACTGGCTTCATTCTATATTTAATTATTATTATTTTTTATTAATATTTAAAAAACTTGTTATTACACTGCAGTGTTTTACAAGTAGTGTCACATGACCGCGATCATTTTTGCTGAACTTTTTTGTTGTGTTCACATGCGTGTTGAGTTACATAAGAATGTCACCAACATTTGAGCCAACAAGTTTCTCCAAACCTTTATGAGACTCGGACATCGCACATTTTTGTTAACGGAGCCCGAGTGTCCATTTTATTTATTATTTTGGTTTTGTGGTTTTATTTTATTGATGTTGTATTTGTTTAGTATAATTTTTTCCACATTCCAATTCCAATGTCTGAATATGCTTCAGACTTAAAAGTTCACTTTTCATCTTTGTAAGGGTGTACTTGCATTATAATGCTATTACATTTTCATTATATCAGTGGCATAAAATGGTCTTTAAAATGTCATAACAACAAAAAAAATCCTGGTACTATTATGGCACTTATAAATGAGTGCATTTGTTAGTATTCTTGGTTGAAAGATTACGTCTAGAGTGTTTAAAGGTAGCTGCGCGATGTGGTTTTAAAATAATTCAGAGTTTTGTTTTTCATTCAGGTTTCAAACTTTCACCAGGGCAAAAAACAATAAAACTCACTCGTCTGAGTTTACTTGCACTGATAGTCCTCATTAGGGAGAATTTTTGGATGTTGTCTGTCTTGTCTGTCTTGTCTGTCTTGTCTGTCTGTCTGTCTGTCTGTCTCTCTTTCTCTCTCTCTGTGTTGGTTGGGAGAGAACAACATGATAAAACAACCGAGACCGCGGTGTACACAGAGGACAGCGCTGCTGGCACACAGCGAGACAGAGAGGTTTATAAGACTTGTCTGCAATGTGGCCTGTCAAACAGTCAGCACCTGACAGTGGTTGACTGGAGATTTATAAGCCTGTAGAGGTGGGGCAGGTGCCACAGAGGTTTAGTCAGCGCTGTATTTAGCTTGACTGAGATATGGTTCGAGCTGTTATTGTGTTATGGGTAGAGGATACATGCTGTGATGTGTGGGTCAGAGTTCTTGTAGGATATATTTAGCTTCCGAAAGGGGGAAGGGGGCAACAAGTAGAGGTGTACATTGAATTCCAGAGACACTTCTTGGGAGGTCAAAGCAACTGTGCCTGTATTGCAGGGCTTTCTCTGAACTTAAAGGGAAAGGTGGGATGTTTGGGGTCAATGGGGTATTGAGGTACTTATCCAGAGACAGTGTGTTCCCTACAGTGGATGGCGGTCGGCACGCCACCAGTTTAGAGAAACAGACAAGAATACGGGGATGGAAGCTAATGTACTGATGTGGACGGGGGGCCTTGATCGGCTAGTTTGTTTTGGTTTTTGTGTCATTTTGCTGTTTTTAAATGATTAGCTCGATTCAGCAAAGTCACATAATAGCACAAAGTAACTAACCGATCAAGGCAGCGGTAGACCAGCAACGTCTGTTTTTCTGCAGGTAAAAATGACAGTTTTTGCCAAAGCAGTCTGGTGGCTTTCAAGAGAGCATATATAACAGCTTCAGTTACCTGCAGGAAAAGCGGTGAAAATATTCTAAATATGTTTCTCCGTGCCGAGGGCGTGCCCACCGCCATCTACTGTAGTAACACACTCACTATGGATAAGTACCTCGTACAAATCTGAACTATCCCTTTTTAAGAATGATTTAGGTGCTAATAATGACATTAAATCCTGTTTTACATGCTAATGTGAGACTAATGAGATCATTTGAAACACAGCATATTGACATAGGCGAGGTGTTTGAAGTAGAAATAAAACGACTAAATGCATTTACCTGACATGTCCGGATCAACTTTGGCGTTCAGCAGATTCTCCTTATTTCCATGTCTAACTAGCCGAACACAAACTATATATTGTCAAATTGAGGTACAGTTAGTTCTGAAACAATTTGTCAATGTATCTATTAGGCCTAGTCAAAATGACTCAATAGTTTTTATTATCATCAAGTAATTGTTTGAGTTCAAATGTTAAACATTCTCTATTTAAGCTTCTCCAATGTGATGATTTGCTGCTTATGCCTGTTTTTAAGCTTTATCTGGCTTTTTAAAGTACCAACAATTAATCGATTTAATACATTTAAAAAAAAAAGAAGCAACCGATAAACTGAAAGTGAAAAGAATCATTTGTAGATATACAATATATCTGAGCCCATACAACAATCATATATACAATACCTATACAACATATAGAAATAGTAGATTTGCTTACATTTTTTTTCATTTTTTATTTAGCTTTCCAGCTCATTTTACACAACAAATGATCACATTAGACATTATAGAATAAAGGAATAAATTACAAATGAAAAATATCTTGTGTGAGCAGTATGATCATGGCTGTAGAAGGAATATTATTAGTCCAACGTTTGTGACTCAGACGAGGCCATAGCTTCTCATTTACAGTAAACGCTGAACACAAATTCAGGCTTGTCTGATTCCTGAACACTAATGAAACCTGTCGGTGCAAGTCAAAGCTCCCGATCGGATATTCTGCTGCTGGCTTTGGCAACTTCTTTCTTTTTCGAAAATGGAAAAGCAAGATTCCCACATCAAATGAATGAATGAAGTTGATATCATGTTAGTGTAGACCTTTATCACGGAGGACACGATCGCTGTGTCGCTTCTATGACCTTTTTTAACAATTAAAGATAAAGACATTTTATTAAAGTCTTTTTCAAATTGAACCAAAACCCTGACAAAGAGACCAATCCTGGGATGACGATGATGAGAATAAATATGAAACAACATTTAAATCATGCTACATTTTACACAAACAAAAATGAAACAATAACTGCACCATCGGACATCAATCAAAACTGCGACAAAGCTACTTCCAAAAAAATGTAATAACGAGGCAGCATCATTATGTTTTATTTTGAAAAGTTGTTGAAAAGAGTTGTTTCACCACCATCAGCAAGAAATTTAAATTATTAGCAGCTAAGAGCATCTCCTCCATTTCCCATTGTGCATTGCATTGTGGGAGAATAATGTCAACAGCGCACTCAAAGAGGAAGGTTTTTTTTTTTTTTTTTGTCTGTATACTGACTGAATATTTAGTCAAACACATTTACTTAAACAACAACAACCGCTAACTAACCACAAATAACTCGAATGTTTCTCCGCATGAGTAATAACTCTTTAAAGGAAAGAACTCAAAGAATTATCACTTAAATACGTGACGCATCATCTCATCCTGAAGCTGCTCCTTCAACAATAAATGAAAGTACTTGATCAAGAAATCAAAATATGAAGGTTTTTCCTCACAATTTAGTTAAAGCAGCTAACTCACAAATCCCCAGCAGATCTTACTTTTCTAAATATAAGTTTTATTGTCACTTAAATAAGAGTTGTCCTTCAGAGGAAATAAAACAATTATTTATTTAATTATTTATTTCTGATGACATTTAAGGAGCCGTTTGTTACTAACTAATGTGTTACACAAAGTACGGAAGTGAATTAAAGTCTCATTTTACAGCAGCATGCTTTGTGCAGCACTTAAAAAAAAAAAAAAAAAAAAAGAGAGAAACTATTAATGGATTAGATTGTCTATTAGAGCTGCTTTGATCAATTTAATTGTAAAAGAACTGCAGAAATGCTGTTTTCAGCATCTCAAATATGGATAATTCCTGCTTTTTTCTGTTTAATATAGTATTAAACTGAATATCTTTTGGACTGACAAAACAAGACATTTAAAGACAACAACTTTGTACTTTGATGTAAAATAACCGTTAGCTGTCTTGTACTGTAATTGTCTTATGTTTGGTCTATTCCTCCATGACATCTATTTGCACGTCTCTCCGTCCTGGTTGAGGGATCCTCAGCTGCTCTTCCTGAGGTTTCTTCAAGCTTCCCCTGTTAAAACACAGAGGAGGTCGTAAGCTGTACATATTGTTAAGCCCCCTCAGACAAATTTGTGATTTGTGATATTGGGCTCTATAAATAAACATGTCTTGACATGGACGGCTGGATATAGATAGCATAGAGCTGTCATTCAGAAGGAAAATAAATAAAGAAACCTGTCATTCTACAATTGTTTTTTTTTTTCTTTTCCCACAGGTAGAAGAGAATTTGTCCAGAGACTTAAACTTGAAGGGACACTGAATGTACACGATGGCTGTGTAAGTGCCCCAAATCTTTCATCTATTTGTTCTTTTTGTTTGCTTATGTCCAAGGGAAATAAATGTTTGTATAGTCTTGCAAAGAAAAACAACGCAGCATCTTAGTTGATCAGTCGACTATGTGGTCGTTTTGGTCTTAGTCCGCTAAGATTTCTTTAGTAATTAAATGCTAAATTACTTATTTCCAAGGAATGTATGCGCACATCTCTGGTGATTTAAAGTTGTGTGTATGCGTGATCGTTTGTAGAAAGGAAGTGTTGGTCGACAGAGTATGTCTTTGGTCAAGGGCAGCCCTGCACGCCACTTCTCTCCGTTCAGTCTGTGAAGCCGAAGTGTCTCGCAGCGAGCAGACCTTTGACTTCAGGCCAGGTGGTTAATACCTCCTGAGAAACCTGAAGCTGACGGAAGAAGTCACACGTCCTGTCACACTATCAGCCTGGACGTCAGTCTGTCCAAAACACCACAACAACCACCGGAGAGCTTCACTTTAATACCTGCCTTGTCTTAACCACAGCTGCTACAGTAACGATTTGAGGAACATTTCTATTGCATGTAATGAATATATATATATATATATATATATATAAGCGTATAGTTGTATTTATGCATAGGCAGGCTGAGATATGTTAACATTATACACTGATACAGGGAAGTAGTTCATTTTGTGCTGAAACTATAAGTAGCTTAACCAGTTAGTTGATAAAGAAAAACAAATGCATGACAGTTTCGATTTTTGATATTTACATTTAAGTCATTTATTGAATAAAACCCCCAAACGATATATGTTCATAGCCTCTGAAATGGGACTATTTTTCCTTTTCTCTATTGCAAGTAATTATAAATTGTATACTTTGGACTCTGGTATTATGTGATGGACATTTGTCATTATGTTTGACACTTTATAGTTTATTCATCAGTATTCTGTAAGACGAACACATGTTCGCCCGTTTTAAGTTTGGACATGAGCGGATGCATCTCTTCTCCAGGACGTCATAGATCATGGAGAGTTTAAACTGAAAGGGTTGTGCAGATGATGGTGGGACCACGGCCTCTCACTGCTGAACGGAATTAGAAACATTAGAAACAAAGGAGAAAGAAGTGCACAATGTCTGAAAAGTTGAGCTTTGGCTCCATTGTAGGAAATGAACAGGTTTATTATCTTCTTGAAATGTATATATTCTTCTTATTATTATTATCTTCCAATCTTGAAAGTATAATTGTTTCAGAAGATACTGAACGTAGAGCTGATTTTTAATTAATTAGTCGATTTAACAGAAAAAATAATGCAACTTAACCTAATAGTACCTAATAGTACAAAGAAATACTAAAGAAAGACCCCCATCAGATAGACGCAGACAACTCGCACACAAATGCATTTGAACAAAAACTATTTTGCCTGCCGAGACATTGGCCGTTCCGAGCCGTCGCACATTTTTCTGTAGTTGCCCCTGATAAACTGCAACACGGCTCACTGATAAGCTGCATCCTGTCAGTAAGTGGATGGTCTGAGTGTTTTCGGATAGGTGGCCACGCACGCCTCAACCATGTCAGCTGTTGGATGAAGGGGTTCGTGGGCTGAAGGGCGACAGAGCCACACCAAGCTTTGCAAAATCAGTTTAAAAAAAGAAAAAGAAGAAGTATTAGTTGCAAAATCAAACTTTCTGTTGTTGGTCAAAGAATGCGGTTTATTCCCAGTTGACACTGAGTAAAAATATACGTTTTAGGAAACATTACGATGTAGCGTAAATGTAGTTTTTGCCAGGACTGGTACAAGTCTTCCTGTAGAAGGTGAGGACGTCTGTGCTGTTGTGCTTCTACATTGTACCATGCAGTGTTTCCCCTAAGTTTGTGTAAGACTTGGGTGCACGTGTTTGGTGGCAGGTTGGAGGTCCCCCCCCCCAAGTAAATCTAACGTTTTTCATTTAAAAATATGCAATTTCACATAATTTTGGACCATTATTATTGACACATATCTGTGTACAAAAAGCTATTGCAGACAATAAAATGTTAATGCAGTTATGCTTTTTACATTAACTTACATTCATTTGGATTAGGTGGTGCCCAAACCGATTTGGGTGCTGCACCTAAGGCTTAAAATGGGCGAGAAAAATCTGCCATATTACACAATTCACACACAGGAATGGAGAAGGCGGAGCAGCGACACCCCCACTGTTTTGCATCCTCGCTTTTTGATCGTACAACCTTTTGCTATTTTTAAACATTTGAGCGAGTTGGGATCTAAAATAGTTATATCTGGTTGCTTCCTATGTAGTGTCTATATGAATTGAAAATTACATTTCCTGTCCTTACTAGAGCTGGTGTCTTTATAGGAATTTCAGATAATGTCGTGTGATGCAAAAAGTACACTTCGGTAGTAATTTGACAATTTTAGGCTTTTTATCAGAAAAAAATCATTTTATTTTTTTTTTTTACAAGAAATCCCAGGAAGTCCTCTCTCCAGGTCAAGTCAAAACAATACTGCGCACAAACAAAACCAGTTACAGCCGGAGAAAAGCTACTATTTTAATATATAGTGCAATATAAAGTTTTATAGTGAGAGAGATTGAAGGCTCTTCATTGCAGGAAATGGCACGTTCAGGTGTTAATTAAATGTAAAAACGTCCTGCCAAACTTTCCCTTGCCTGTCACTGATCTTGCACCCCCACTTTCAACTATAACTAGGCCCCATGATGACGCGCGATACTCAGACCTGTGTTTTTAATCGTTTATCACACGAGACACACAAGACTTATTCACCTACGCCCCACCTCACAATCCGAAAACATTTGACTTCAGACGATCCGAATCGATCGAAACCCATTTAAAAAAAAAAAAAAAAAAAAAAAAAATGTATTACAAGACTGAGCCTCGGGTTCAGTTTGCTGGACGTGGTGGACGTACACGCAGCAGAGCGAAATGAAGAGTCACCGTGTGATGACGAAACACTGAAGCTGCAACCAGCAGGTGTTGATGAAATATTGATCCACAGAGTGACGGCAAACCGGGAGCTGAATGTTGTGCTCTGCTTTAGATTCAGGGATGGATTATCATCAAGTTGAATGTGTGACCAAGATTTGATTTTAGTTAGTTGAATGTTAATCAAGGTTAATCATTTTGAAAGTTAGTGAAAGAAAAATAGACCCTGAGTGGTTCCAAACCTTTGCCAACCCAATGTCTTATTGCAACCTCTCGTCACAAGGTGCACGCTTATGTGTTGGGAATATTTGAATTATTATTTATTTTTTTCGTCTCAGATTGTTGCATTTAAATCATTTTAGAGGCCTGAAGTGGGGAAACGATGCAATATTTTACAAACGTAGCACAGATTAGAGAAAACGCTGAGTTTTGTGTTTTCATATTTCCTCCCTTCATAGTAAATAGATAGATAGATAGATAGATAGATAGATAGATAGATAGATAGATAGATAGATAGATAGATAGATAGATAGATATACTTTATTGATCCCAAATTGGGTAAATCTCTGTATCTTTAATCTGAGTTCTTCTCTCTCTGCGCAGGTCAACACTATATCTTGGAACGACACAGGTGAATATCTCCTGTCGGGGTCAGACGACACCTTTTTGGTTATCTCCAACCCGTACAACAAAAAGGTAGGTTGTGGTCAATAAGATGACAAAAGTGTTGTGCACTTCCACTGAAAGTATCCGACTTAATTATTGGAATATTGTTTTTTGTCTATAAACAAAAACGGATGAAGACGACTTTTTTGTTTCTACAGCTGTTTGTCATTGAACTGTAGTTCCTGTGTTGGAAATTGTGTTTGTTTCATCAAAAATAAATTCACAATCTGGCAGGTGCGAAATAATCATCATGTTTTGATCATTTTGGCGATTCTCTGCTGCAGATTTTCCACCAAAACATGTCGAGTCAAGTCGTGTTTATTAACACATTTCATACAATGTAAACTCAATGTGCCAATGTACAAAATAAAATGGGACATGAATACATATGTAAATGCATTAAAACAAAAAAAAATTAATTTCCTCCCCACCCCCCATGTCAGCGGTTTAGTTCATTAGTTTTAAATAACATTTTGAATGTAATTCAAGTTTTCCAATAGATAAACAACATAATGCAACATGTTACAGTTAATCACTGAAGAACATATAACGAAGCAAGAAAAAAAAAATAATAATTTTGGTCACAAAAGGAGGAAAAAAACGGACGACAGACAAAAAGAGGGGCACAAAATATAAGTAAAATACCACATAAATACAACATAAGCACATTTTCCTGGAAAAAAAAGTTAGGATATAATATTTTCATTTTTTGTTTTCTTTTACTTCATAAAACGCCCCTCTGTAATTATTAGTTCTTGCTATTAATTCATATCCGTAATTAATTTTAACATGTTTAATTGTACAAAAATAATTCAAATATTAGTTAATTACTTCACTTTTCATACCACTTTTTTCCTGAATTTGCTTTGGGGGGAAAACAAACATATTGTAGTCCTTTTTTTTTTTTTTTTAATTCAGTAGCGAGTAAATATGTGTTATCTTAAGGTGAGATCTGGGAGGATGTTGAGATCTTTGGTACCTTCAGTTACTTCCAATTCAGCCGTCATGTATCATCTCTCCAGTGGTGGCTGGTGACACAAACGATTGTGCAGGACGGGAGGAAAACCAGCCCACGGCATCATGTTATTTTACATGGCATATTTACATATTTATTTTTGGCTACTTATCTCTACGTTCCTATGTTCAACAGTTCCTCTGTTTCTCCTTCTCAGGTCAAGAAGTCCATACGTTCAGGCCATCGGGCGAATATCTTCAGCGCTAAATTCATGCCCCACACCAACGATCAGGAGATCATCTCCTGCTCCGGAGATGGCATCATCTACTACACCAACACAGAGAAAAGTCCTGAGCACAACAGGCAGTGTCAGTTCACCTGCCATTATGGGACAGCTTATGAGGTGCTGAACGAGAGAAGCGCCGGTCGAACACTTCACAGAGCATGCACGTCTTTCTCTCGTACTTTCTGTCTCCTAAACTCAGTTTCCCTTTCTCTTTTGTCAGATTATGACGGTACCAAATGACCCCTACACGTTTCTGTCGTGTGGGGAGGACGGCACAGTGCGATGGTTTGACCTCCGCACGAAGACGAGCTGTACAAAAGAAGACTGCAAAGATGTACGGTGACAGCTGTGATGTTTTTTCTCCTTTCAGGTGGTGGTTCAGCATACATTGACACTGAGGGGGGGAAGTCTCGGTATCACTATTTATGTTTTTTTTTTTAATCAGTAGGGATCTGTTCTGTCTTCTTTTATTTTTGTTATTTTTTGTAATGTAATGCTTTTGTTTTGGAGCAGTAGGTTAGTTTGTAGGCACTTGGCCTGGGAACCGGAGGGTCACTGGTTCAAGTCCCCATTCAGACAGCGTGGACAGTTCGGCCCCTGGGCACTGCAGAGGTGCCCTTCAACAAGGGACCCGACCCCCACACTGAATATGTAATAGCTGCCCACTGCTCCTAATACTAGGATGTCTAAATTTCACTAGGTTTGCTGTACTTGTGTGATGATAAAAGGATTAAAAATCCTCCTTTTTTTTTTTGGTCCTAAGATTTAATGGCCATCTTCTTTATTGTAATTTCTATTCATTTGGTATTGATGATCGGCCACATTTTCTTTTTATTTTATTTTATAAGAGTTTGTTCTCATTTCTCTTCACAAACAGCTTTCTGTCTGTAGTAATTCAGAAAACAGTTTTCTTGGCTGTCTCCGGCTGCATCAGTGTGAGAAACTGTGTCTTCAAGATTGTGTTGCATCTTCTCGTGTTTCCTTCTGGAGATCAGAGCCGTGACCTTAAGACTTCCTGAGCAGTTTTACCAGACTCCGTTACCTCTCCCTCTTAATTACCCTTCAGCCTGTTGATGTTACAAGTCGACATTCACAGCTGGAAAATGACAAACCCAGTAAAAAAAAATTTTTTAGGAATTGCTCAGTCGGATCGTTTCAAGGATTTATATTCTCAAATCTATATTACTGTAAATACTACGGCTGTACCGAATACTTCAAAGTTTCATTCATAACGTTGACATTGAAATTCTAAATCAACATTCAAATTCTGCACAGGTCTTTTTCTTTCTTGTTTTTTGCTTGTCTAGTTATATTGTTAAAACCAGGTATTTCTGCAGGTAAAGATTTGGCTACACTAATATTATTAGTATACTCTATTTATAGAATTAGTTAAGATTCAAAAATAACATTTTCACTGCTCTCCCCCTTTGTGGCACACAAAGAGAGGCACGCACCTGTGTTAACGGGGTGGTCGGCACCATAAATTACATTTATACGTCCACAATAACAAAAGCTTTTTTTTTTTTTTTTTTTTAATGGTGATTACATCATAAAATATTACGAGACACATTTGAAGCTTCAAATCTTTTTGAAAGTAGTTTTAAAAAAAAAAAGAACTTTGTACAGCCCGAGGAAATGCTGATTGTTAAAAATGTTGCATCGGTTGCTGCTGACTTTGGAGTAGGGCTCATTGACTTTATAATTAGACTTTTTAAACCTTGTCCTCCTTGTGTTTGCTTTGATTTCAGGACATCCTGATAAACTGTCGAAGGGCAGCGACCTCCATATCCATCTCTCCTCTGGTGCCGTACTACCTGGCTGTGGGCTGCTCTGACAGCTCAGTGCGGATCTACGACCGACGCATGCTGGGCACCAGAGCGACGGGTAAACTGTCCTGCAGGCTGACGTCATTCACTCCTTCTTTCTTTAGGTTTCATATAGTCTGTTCACATTGACTTTTAGTCTAGTTGAAGACACTACAGATGTTCTTGAGAGGGAAAAAAAGCTTCGCATAGCAATAAAAGACAATTTACAATAATAATTACCTTCAGCTTACTTTACCGTTAGCGTAGTATCGTTCTTATTATCTCATATTGAAAGGTAACTACAGTATTTTTCAACCTGGACACTGTTTTCTAATGTCTAAGTGACTGATAGGGGCGACTATTTTTTTAATTGGCCCAGTGTTGAGCGAGAGCGCTGGAGCTCGCAGCCGCAAAACAGGTTGAAATGTGATCCTTCGGGCAATTCTGCGCCATCATATGTCCACTAAAAATGCTCTCTTTTTACCATTGACAGGCTCAGATTGTTATTATAAGAGTCTGACAGCATAATGAAAATGACCAAATTGAAATTAAAAGTTTTTTCTTTTCCTTTCTCTTGATCCGGTCTGTCTGTTTATTGTTTCGAGTCTCAATTAAGGAGAGGTCTCGTTCTGGTATCTGTGACTGTGCAGAATTGCCAAGAGGATCACATTGCAGCGCGTTTCATGGCTGCAGGCTGCAGCGCTCTTGCTCAACCCTGGACCAATTTCAAAAATTGTTGTCCCCATTTATCACTGGGACACAACAACATGGTAAAATAGAGTCCAGGTTGAAAAATGCCAAAGTTACCCTTCAATTTGTCAAGCTGACAGATGGAGGTGATGAAGCAGGATTGAGGGGTTTTTAGTCTCGTCCTGCGGTGTCCGGTCCCCTGTGTGTCTAGTGTTAGATGTTTAAACA
Source organism: Bovichtus diacanthus (assembly GCA_943590825.1). NCBI lineage: Eukaryota > Metazoa > Chordata > Actinopteri > Perciformes > Bovichtidae > Bovichtus > Bovichtus diacanthus. The sequence continues at coordinate 5,979,939 of CALSBV010012277.1, forward strand.
AATATGGTTTTGTACTCTTCCTCTGAGATGCTCCTGACAACTAGAATGCGTTAGAAACGTTATTTATAGAGCAGCTTTAATACACACAATGATTTTTCTACTCAAAGAGTGAAAGCAAAAGAAAGGAAATAGCCGACAATTTAAACAGTTCCAGTGAGCCAAGTTTATTTGTATAAAAATATTTTAAAAATAAGGCATTTCAAAGTGCTTTACACAAGACAGAAAAATACATTAAAGACAGAAATAAAAATACATTTTTTTTACAAGTTCTTATCTTGTTCCCCTGAGTTAATCTATCTCTTAGTATGTGTTAAATATATGTTTTTATATAAAAATCCCTCTGTTTTCGTTTCTTGTAAAACATTTTTGATATTTCAATATTTTTGATGACTCCTCTTAGGAGTCTTGAGTTGAAACTTCACCAAGATGCCGGTTGGCTACAACAGAAGATAAAGTAATAAGCAAACAATGTAATCGGACCAATTAATAGGACAAAAAATGCACAGAAAGAAAATTAAAAGTCAAAACATTGTTGTATAAATCAAGTATTTCATTGTATTTGTTATAGCCTTAGTTTTTAAGTTTTGATAATTGGTTTTGATGTATTATTTTTTTTTCCCTGATGTTTATTTTGTTGCATTTACTTGCAAAATTATATCTTTTTAGATTAAAACAAGGCTAAAAAGATGAGTCTTTTTAACAAGAGCATTAGAGTATCAGTTGACGTCACTGTCCTTTATATTCAGAGGATTTCACACTCTTAGTTCTCGGCACAGTGAGCAACCGAGAGTTTGGGATGTGAGTTATATCTCTTCAGCTTATCAACCACATAGTCAGGGATTTTCTTTCTCGTCCTCAGGTAACTACATGGGCCGGGGGACGACGGGCATGTGCGTGAGGTTCGTTCCCGCTCACCTGTCCAACAAGTCGTGTCGCGTGACGTCTCTGTGCTACAGTGAGGACGGTCAGGAGGTGCTGGTCAGCTACTCCTCTGATTACATCTACCTGTTCGATCCCAAAGACGACCAGGCCCGAGAGCTGAAGGGCCCGTCTGAGGAGAGGAGGGAGGAGGTGAGTCCTGATAGGAACTGTGTATTTTTAGTGAGGTTTGTGGCACAGCTCTGTGGAGGGACCCCACTTTGGTCCAGACTGAAATATCTCAACATATATTGGATGGGTTGCCATGAAATTCTGTACAGACATTCATGCACCCAAGCAGTGTTGGGGCGTAACTACTTGCATGTAACATGATTAAATTAAAAGGTAATTGTAATCGGTTACAGATTCTGAGAAATGTTGGCTGCAACTAACGATTTCAATATCCATTCATCTGCAGATTATTTTCTTCACTCATTGATAAATCGTTTGGTCGATAAATGTCATAAAACTGTAAAAAAAAAAATAATAATTCTCAAAGTCCAAGGTGACGTTTTGTCTTGTCAATCAAAAACTGACAAAGATATTCACTATTCACATATTCATATATCACATATGATACAAAACTGAGAAAAGCAGCAAATCTCCAGATTTGAGAGGCCGAAAACAGCATTTTCTGCCCTTTTTTTTTTTTAAATGAAAAATTAGAGTTAATAATCACAACGCCGGTGATTACAAAGGAGTTACATTCGAATATATTATTTTTGGATGAACCACACCTTCCATGAAGATCCAAGTAGGATCAAAAAAGTTGTCATTAATCTTTTAAGTAAGTGCGCAGGCGTTACCTTTTCCTTTTATTGACGCTGTTTTTCTGATAGCCTTGCACCTACGATGTGCGTCTAATTATTCTCCTTCTATTTGCATATGTGCCTTTTTAGAAAATAAACATAAGCATTGGTGGCCAAGCAGAGTCGTCCATGTAGGCAGTAAAAAGATATTTATTGTAAACAAACACAACAAGAGATGTTGTGGCTGTCTGCGTCTCTGAGAGCACTGCAGACATCAGTGATGCAGTGCAGTGGAGCAGCACATGACCCTGAAGAGCAGAGCAGAGGAGAAGAAACGCTGTGATGAAGAGGGGAAAAAGGGAACAATGGATTATTGATTAAAAAAACAAATTGAAAACATTTCTTTTATGTATTATTCTTCAGTGTTTTTCTTAAATGAGTCTGGGTCATCGTATCTGTTTGGATATCTGTAGTGTTTAAAAAAAATTTAAATAATATTTTAAAAGTGTTTACTGCGAGTACTGGTCTTGACGTGTGTCTGAATGAGCTGGATCACGGTGCCAGTGTTTCAAAGCCTCGTGGTGAGTTCAGCTGTGTCGAGATGCAACTTACCACACGCATTCCTTTCCAAATACAGCGACCGACGCAGGCAGTGTTTCTCTATCCTCCAAAATAGTTCAGGCTGAGGTGGAGGGGACGGCCAAGCAAAGGCTCATTACCTCTCTCTCTGTCTCTCTCTCTGTCTCTCTCTCTGTCTCTCTCTCTGTCTCTCTCTGTCTCTCTCTCTGTCTCTCTCTCTCTGTCTGCCTCTCTCTCTCTCTGTCTCTCTCTCTCTCTCTCTCTCTCTCTCTCTCTCTCTCTCTCTCTCTCTCTCTCTCTCTCTCTCTCTCTCTCTCTCCTTCACCTGTAACCTTGTTTCTTCGGGCCCGTTCGCTGTCTGATTTATTCCACTATCTCTGTCAGCCTCTGCTCTTTTTCACCACCTCCAGCCCATAACCAGACCTGATGACATTTCCTGAGCAAAGCAGTTGATAGTCCCTGCACTAAGACCCCCTTTTTCTATTTCTGGCTCTCAGCCTGTTGCCCTGCATAGAGAGCCAGGGGGACTGGAAAGTGGAGGCAACCTCAGTCGTGCAGCCAGAAGGGAGGGGGCACTTTAAAAGAGGACGCTGACAGAGACGAGCAGTGTTTTGCTTTGGCAGCGGAGCTATTTTTGACCATGCTTTGACTGACAAACAGCTAATCTGTGTGTGTGTGTGTGTGTGTGTGTGTGTGTGTGTGTGTGTGTGTGTGTGTGTGTGTGTGTGTGTGTGTGTGTGTGTGTGTGTGTGTGTGTGTGTGTGTGTGTGTGTGTGTGTGTGTGTGTGTGTGTGTGTGTGTGTGTGTGTGTGTGTGTGTGTGTTTCCACAGCTGAGGCAGCCTCCAGTGAAGCGCCTCCGTCTACGGGGGGACTGGTCTGACACTGGACCCCGGGCTCGCCCTGAGAGTGAGAGGGAGAGAGACGGTAAGATCAGTACAGCAGCTGACACGTGTGTGTGTGTGTGTGTGTGTGTGTGTGTGTGTGTTCCTGCTGGTTAAGTTTAAAGCACAGATCTCAAATTACGGATCCGGCCTCTGAGACAGTTTCTCAATGTATTGTTGAATCTGGCCCTCTAATTCATTTTTCCCTCGATCCATTGCATTTTCTTGCAAGGCTGCACATTTAGAGCACAAACATTATTACATGTATTGTGCTGTGCGAGTGCCACCCCAACCAAAAGATTAGTTTGCTCCTTCACAGAAAATCGTGTCTGTGTTCCACTTCAATGTCGGTGTCACAACAGCTGCATATCATACGCCGTTATTTCACTTCCCCTGAAGTCATCACTGGGTGAAATCTTCCAAATTGCAAAACGAGAGTGTCAGTCACTGAATGAATGTTTTGTCAAATAAACTGTCCCGTTTCTTTTCTGAGGCCCCACATGAGAAACAACTGTCCATTAAACTATGCTCATCAAACCTTATGGCACACATGTTTTAAATACGTCCAGTGTTGTGAAAAAGCAGCTGTAAACCTGTGAACATCTTTTCTCCTTCGCTCCTGTAGGAGAGCAGAGCCCGAACGTGTCTCTAATGCAGAGGATGTCGGACATGTTGTCTCGTTGGTTTGAGGAGGCCAGCGAGGCTCAGAGCAGCAGAGGAACTCGGCCTCAGGCACGACCCAGAGGTGAGACATTGACTGGTACTCCGTCTTTGAAAAACTGTCAACACCCAGCAAATCAGACGCACTAAAAATCTAAAAGTCCTTACGTGTGTGTCTGTGTGTGTCTGTGTGTCTGTGTGTGTGTGTGTGTGTGTGTGTGTGTGTGTGTGTGTGTGTGTGTCTTGAGTTTTGTGTATTTTAAAACTGCATCTAGGTAGGGGCATCGCAAATTAGCTCAGGCTATAAATACTGTGGTATGTGACATTGGCTCATGCTATAAACTTTACCTTTAAAAAAATAAGCATTAAATAAATGTACTGTAAATGTGAAAATAAACCTTAAACCTGTGGCTTCTTGACGTCTCCTGACACGTTACTGTTTTTTTTTTCCATTATTTATTGATTTTAGGCAGTGTTATGCATTTACAGAAAAAACATTTTGACTCAATTTTGATGTCTCACACAAATTCCATAAACATTTAAAAAATAAATCAGAGGAAGCAGCACTGCTACATGTAATTATTTAATACAGTTTTTTTCACTGTTAGCATATTTCTAACATTGTGTGTTTATTATGGTATAAGCTAGTGATAGTTGTAAATTAACAAGAAAAGGATAATGGTTGAAAATTGGCACATTTACAGTGATTTTGATCAATTTTGTCCCTGAAAATAAAAAAATAAAGGCAGCACCAGGTTTTTTTTATGTTTCTTAATAGAGGAGAAAGGCAGGTGATTAACTATGGATCCATTTACCTTATTTATGTATCAGCACTATGTATGCTGAGTGAAACTGTACATTCATTATTAATATTTTACCATGTACATTGATTTAAAAATTGCCTTTTGCGATATTTTATTAAAATGTCATTTAAAAAGTCATGAGTTCATCCTGAGCATACTTTTTTTTTTTCTCGTTTCAGGAACAGCTGTCCGCCCAGAAGGGGCGTCGAGTACTCCAGCTGCCCCCGCGGGAGGCTCCACTCAGGAGTCCAGCGTTCCCGAGACGCCTGTGGGGTCGAACACCCCGGAGGTACCTGCCGGTCCTGTCGCCGCCGCTGCCGCCATGCCTAAATCCACTTCCTCTTCCTCCTCAGGGTCGTCATCAACAGTCACAGCACCTCCTCCTTCCAGCTCCTCGTCAGTGGAAAGCTCAGTCCCCTCCTCCTCCCCTCTCGCCTCCTCGCCTGACTCAGAGCAGAGGAGTCAGGCCGACACGACCGGGACGCTCACGCCGACGCCCACCTCAGAACCCGCTCTCTCAGGTAAGAGAACATTGCACACACCTGTCGGTACAAAAAAAAGCACACTAAAACAGCAATTCACATTTTACTCTTCAGTTCAGTGCAGTGAGTTGGTATCCCGAGATCAACTCCCGTGTGTGTGTGTGTGTGTGCGTGTGCGTGCGTGCGTGTTTGTGTGTGAGAGTCTATGTTTGTGTGTTTTTTGGAGCCACTCCACTCAAGCAGCAGCCTCACTTCACTCTCTTTTCCTTCAGCATCCTGTTGTCCTTCTCCTCGTTTATTTTCCTGCCTCTCTGCTCCCGATCCTCTCCTGACACTCCCCCCTCCCTCAGTCTTCTAATCGTGCATTCACTCTCCCTCTCTTCCTCTGCCTTCTTGTCAGAGTACGGTCCTCATCGGCTGCCCATAAGTTTAGTGTGTAGGCGTTTGCAGAGGTTACTTCGGCTGGCCGACCCACCAGGACAGGGTCAGCGAGCGGCCCGTTCTTCTTCTCCTTCTACTTCTTCCACTTCTTCCACCACTGCAGCCCCCGAGAGACAATCACAAAGAGCTGCTTCTACTGCTGCTGCTGCTGCTGAGATGCAACCCCGCACAGGTTACCCTCCCCTCCGTACGGGCTGTTCGCCTGGGCTCCCTCCCCTGCCATCTTACCCTCTATGTAGGAAAGGCAGACGTGTCTGTTTGTAGAGACAGTTAGGCTCCTGAAAGACCCGGCCTTGCTAGAACTGACAACTAATCTCACAGTGATCCTCTTTCCATTCCCCCAATAATGCACCTTGTACTTATTAACCCCTGTAGCCGTCACCGCGTCGCCTCTCCACTGTTTGCTCAGCCCCTCACTCACTAATGCTCTCACTCCATCGCTCCACTTGTTGCTTGAGTTTTCACCCGAGTGGCACCAGTCAGTATGAAGCTCTGCTTTGGCGTCCACATAGCTCATGTGGTTGTTCGCCCGTGTTTTAATGATACCTACTGATCAGCTGTCTGGACTGTTGGACTTGATTCACTTTGGTTTGAGATCACTCAAACTTGGGAATCGAAAAAATTAAAAAAAGCCTTTTTCAGACACGGAACATTACTGGCTTCATCTACGGTTAAAATGTTGGCTTTTTGTGATTCAGATGACAAATATGTTCCCTGTGACTTAATTCAGACACTTCTGGTGCACAAATAGCTTGAAGTTGAGAAGTAACGGTGTGGTGTGAAGGGAAGAGAGTTTTCTCAGTTCTCTCGCAGGCTGCATCAGTCATGCTTTTTCAAACTTATTTTGGAGTTAATTAATGAATGTTGTGAGCTTTCCGCCGCTTCTCAAAGAGAATTAGTACATGTCATTTCTCAATTTCATCGCTTAGAAGAGAGCAAAACCAGCTGCCTATTTTTCTAAGTGCACAAGCGTATAATGACAAGGTGTGAATATAATTCCTATTATTATTATTATCACATGCTGCGTGTTTTGCTGGATAGTCATTTATTCATCCATGCAGTCCAATAATTATTGTAGTTGTTGTACAAAGATACATTTTTTTAAATGGTATTAGAAGGATCTCTTTCTGATGATAGCAGGAGAAAAAGAGAGAGGATGGTCTGCCCCTCCGCGTTTCTGCATTATGCAGAATACGTCTCCTTTTTAATATTGAAAAGTGGCAAGTTTTTTTTTTTTGCATAAAAAAAAAAAGAAAATGGTTTGTTAAACTGATATTTGTGAACTTAAGAGGATAATTAGGTGATGAATTCATCACAGTGCTCCTAATGCGAACAAGAAGCGCATGTAATGTTTACGAGCGTTCAAGTTAATGTGACGATATTTAATCCGTAGATTCGGACATGTTATAGTGTTTGTCCCTGTAAGATTATACTTGTGAGTTTTAATTAAGAGAGACTCAGTGGATGGAGAATGACACGTAAAACTGCCATCGCATTCACGTAAGGAGCTGCACGTCTGAAAGGGGCCTCATTGGTCATCTGACACCAACAGGTTAATAATTGAATAAATTGAATTGCTTGCTTTGTCAATGTTTAAACCAGACTGGACTTATGACTAGATGAGAACTTGCGGCTTTTGTTTGTCTGTCACTTTGTTCTTACTAATTTCATATAATAAAAAAATATAATCGCGACATTTGGATTGTTTTTGAAGTTTACACGTAATGTAATTTAGAATGTTTGTATTTTCCACTGTCGTGTTTTCCACTAGCTCGATGGTTATTACAACAACATTGCAGGAATGAACCGTTTTCAAGCAGGACGTGTAGTAACCATGTGTGAACGTGTTCCATGTTTGTCCGATTTTACTAATCTCTGATCCTCATTTTGCACATAACGTGAATGTGAAATGATCAGATGAAGCTTCTTTTCTCCCTTGGCTGATTTGTACAGCTCCTCCTGCTTGGCCTTGGATCGTTTTCATTTTTTAACATGACTTTGTGGTTTCTAACCCTCGTGCGCGTTGACTGTGTTGAGCCCTCAGGTTTGACCTCTGTGTCCGATGTTTAGTCGGTCTCATTTGTGTTCCAGATTCCCCCTCGTCTGTGGTAAACAAACAGCTGGGATCCATGACTCTTGATGAACAGCAGGGTGCGTCCCCACCCCCCCACCCCCACCCCGCCCCTGCCTCTTGCTTTGTCTTCTTCATCCTCCCTCATAAACACAAACACTTTCTCTCAACCCTCTGCACAGTCTGTCCTCCATTGTTTTTATGCTTCTCTGTCCACCACTTTACTTTCCCATTATTCCCATTGTCTGTCCACACACACATGTATGTGCCTGCAGATAGACCGAGTGTGTCTATCTGACCCAAGTTGCTGTGACTTGGACTGAAGGATAATAATAACAACGATAATAATAATAATTGAAATCTAAGTAAATAAACAATACTAACGTCTTATGTGTTTTAGTGTCATCAAGAGATACTGTGACAGTTACATTATCTGAATATTGACTTACCGGTAATTACTTTGATCTGGTATGCATGGTGCAGGTGGGGGTCCTTAACCTAACAAATGTCTTTAATGTGCTTAAAGGGTTAGTTCACCCAATTTGGGAAAAAAAGAAATCAAATGCATATTATCCCACTTTTGTTTAAACAATGTTTTTTATTTATTTTTATTTTTTAAACAAGAAATGTAGAATAAAAAGTATTACATTAAAAATTAGAGCAACAAAAGACAAACAACGAAAGCCATTAGTTAAAATTTAAATCAAGAACATTTTTTTCACTGGTCTGATCCAAGAGGATGAAACATATTTAGGACATATTTTAGATAAAACTGAGGGCCACAAGCCAACGGGATATCTCCAGTTTTTCTCATTAGCCAGTATTTTACTGGCATTGCTCAATAAAATCCAAAAATGGGTCCCGAAACCTTTTCAAAACTGTCTTGTTTAAACTTAACCATATATTATCATCCTACTTTTACCTAGTTTTGTTTTTTCTTGCTCTTGTTCCGAGAATGGCTGCACCGAAGGATTATTGTCATTATTGCTTAATATCATAGAAATAAATAAACATAATAACAAAGAGAACCAGGAAATACTGTATACTCACTAGTGCCTGACGCATTACAATATATTTATCATTTTCTTACATAAACATAAAAAACATACAAAAGCATTTTTCTTTAGGTATCCTTAAGAGTTGTGTCCAATATATGTTCTAAGCAGGACATTTTACAGTTAAAATCTAAAACACAAACGTGTCCGTGCTCTCTGGTGGATAAATTATGTAATGTTGAAACTTTCTAAATGATCTCAAACAAATCTGATGTTTCTGTTCGACCGACGCTCAAAAACAAATCGTCCCCAACACATTATGAATCTTCTCTAAACCAGGATGTTACGTGAATGTAATAACCAGCTGAGGTGTGTAACGATCCTTCAGGGGCTTTGACTTGTGTTTCTTGTGTCTTGATGTGTCTCTGTCTTGTTGCTGGTGATAGACGTCTGTCACAGCGTGTGTCCACCTTAGTCCGCTGCATGTTTGTGATGGGAAGTGACGCAGCAGAAGGTTGCATGTTTCCAGTGTGCTTTTAAACAACCAATCACATGCTGTGAACGACAGGGAAAATATACTCTTATACGTCTTACTCGTTTTTTTTCCAGAATTATTGTCGCAACAGATTACAATAAATCACTCTTGCTGGCTTTGCCTGTGTGTCTTCCTCTCAGGAGCAGCAGAAGCTGCGGGTTCACCTCCCGATCAGCCCGTTTCTGCTCCGGTCAGCGCTCCCACCACCTCCACCACCACCACCACCACGAGTGGCACCAGTCGACCCAGTGCAGCAGAGCCGGTCCTCAGTCTACACTACAGCTCGGAGGGCACCACCACCAGCACCATCAAGCTGGACTTCACTGACGAGTGGTGAGTACAAGCAGAGAAAAAGCCTCTTTTGAATGAATTCATTGTTAAAATGTTTTCGCTCTCTCCTTGAACACATTTGTTGTGTCCATTTAGTTGGATGGAAGTTCATTCATTTTAACACTAAATTATCATTTCTGCACAAATGTTAATGTTGTTTATTTAGTAGCTCTTTATTTCTATTGCTTGTGACAATGGTCCCTCTAGAGCTGGGATGGCCAAACTACAACCTCCTGCCTGTTTTTAAATGGCTGTGAATTTTAATAAACTAGAATATGGCTTGAGCCTGTTTCTTATAAATTGCACTGTATTTACATCGCAGTTCAAACACTAGATGTGGGCAAATTTTTTATCTAAAATCTTAGATGAAATATAGTTTCCAGAATGAATAATCACTAAGTTTTCATCTCGAGACCTTTAGTGACCAACAGTGTGCAGACTTTCTGGTTCCTTCGCATTTTGAGTTCACCCTCTTTGATTTTATATGAAAATTGACACAAATGTTGTGGATCTAGATGCATCATCAGCCTTGTACAACCAATTCCTCATTAGAGGAACAATTAGAAACCCTCCGAGCCGTGAGAGACTCTCAGCCACTGTTCTTTTATCTTCCTCCACAGGAGCAGTAGCACATCCAGCTCGATGGGCAGTGGAGGTCCCAAAATATCTGAGGCTGTGGCTGTGCAGAGCAGAGAGAGTCTGTCGACGGAGAGTTCAGTGTCAGAGCCACGTGAGTCCTTCAGCATCATGACCTCACTCTGATACTACACTAATTACAAAAGAAACATGCACTCTGTTACACCTTAATCAGTAACAAATATGACAAGCATTCAAAGACTTATACTACAAAGGTCTACATGTATTTATATGTATTTCCCCTCAGCTCCCTCTGTGTCCTCGGGGCAGCAGAGTGTCCCGGCCGCCTCCACAGAGCCGCCGTGTGGCGCCTCCTGCTCCGGTGCCCTCGGCAGCTCGTCGACTCAGGCCCCAGCGGCGGGCTCCTCTCAGGGGGACGCTGTGGCTGCTTCACTGGTAGAGAGGAGTCAGCCGGAGGGCACGGAGGACACGTCAGGAGGCTGCAGGAGAGCGGAGCCCAGAGCGGATGAAGGCGAGGAGAGCCAGAGTCAGCCTGCACGGGCCCACCAGGACTCTGATGACAGCGACGACGATCCGATTCTCATCCCCTCAACGAGGTTCAGAGGTCAGGGACAGAGGTACGTTAGAATCCTTCTATTGTCTCACTATGAGCAAGAAAACACCCTCATGTATTTGAATTCAGGTTATATCTCATTGTTCTTGTTTATTGTCACTTTTAAAATGGGTGGGTATTCTGATTTTTTTTTTTTTGTGATGCCTTCCCATTGATTGTTTTACTACTAATAGATTAAATTCCAGAGGATCTGCAGTAGGAGATAGGATGATCAGGTAAAGTGTTCGCACTAAAAGCATCTAACCTGCCAGGTGTGTGACATGCAGCAGAGCATTAAAACTCAACAGCACAACATGATGAAGATAACAGGGTTTTGTCCTGGTTTTGTCCTTTGACTCACAAAAAACTAACACACACACACACACAGCTTTAACTGTAGAGTAGTAGTGATGTGCATGTGAGTACTGACTCCACAGATGAGTAGCAGCATCACAGCAGCATTTTAATACTGAAGAAAGATGAATTTAAAAATGTGTGCATGATGGAAAAGAGCCAAACAAATATTAAGTTTTGATTTCCTCAGAAGGAGTGTTTGTTTTGTTTTTGAACTAGTGTACAACATGAACCAGAATGTGTGTCAACTTTCATGTAGTTAAACAGTGTTAGGAGCCTAACTCAGTTATGATGTGTTTTGCCTTGAAAGTGGCTGCTTTCTAGCTTGGGGTTTGTTATTTGGTTGTATTAATTTTACCAGCGTACATTTCCCTGTAGTATCAAAGCATGGGGTTCGTAAGCATCAGAGTCAGCATGTGTTTGCGTGTCTTTTTTTTTTTTTTTTTTTTTAAATTACATATTTTTGGGAAACTTTATAATCACATGTTTCGGTTTTCTTGTGTTTCACAGACGCTCAGCGGCCGCTCGTATACAGGAGCTTTTTCGCAGGAGGAAAGAACGAAGGGAGATGGAGGAGAGCGAGACCCAGAATATCAGGAGACCCTCAGTCAAGATGGTCTACAAAGGCCACCGCAACTCCAGGACAATGGTACGTCTTCAACTTTAAGTTTAGAGGCCTCTTAGAGGAATTATTCCACATTTTGAGGAATACAGTTATTATTTTTTTTTTCAGGAAGTTAGGTGAGAAGATCGTTACCACTCTACTGTGTGTAGTGTGAAGATGGAGCCGGGAGGCAGTTAGCTTAGCTTAGCTTAGCATAGCATAAAGTCAGGTAATGGGGAAACAGCTAGCCTCAGTCTATCCAAGGTTTATAAGTATAAGTATGTGTCTTGTTTATTATGTCTCTGTGCTGGCAGCTGTGGCCGGGGGCATAATGTTTTTGGGTTGTCCGTCCGTCTCCTAAAAATAATTCCTTCAACTTTGGCACAGACGTCCATTTGGACTTAAGGATGAACTGATTTAGATTAGCCGTGGTCACTGTGACCTCACAAAACACGTTTTTCAACCATAACTCATGAATTCATATGCTAATTACGACAATTTGACATAAATGTCTAATAGGTTAAGGTGATGAAGTGATGACACAGACATGGATGTAAACTGCGAACGGTAACATTTCAAGGTGGTTTTTATTTATGTTTTGTCCAGATAAAGGAGTCGTGTTTTTGGGGCAACAACTTTGTGATGAGCGGCTCAGACTGCGGCCACATCTTCATCTGGGACCGACACACTGCAGAGCACCTCATGCTGCTGGAAGCCGACAACCACGTGGTGAACTGCCTGCAGCCGCACCCCTACGACCCCAGTGAGTCCCTCCTTCACCTTCACTCTGCTCCAGGAATGTCCCACGATGTTACTGAGTATGTTGACGTTCATTTCCCGGTCTGTTTCAGTTCTGGCTTCTTCAGGGATAGACTACGATATCAAGATTTGGTCGCCACTGGAACAGTCGGCATCTTTCAACAGAGTCCTCGCTAACGAGGTATGACCGCCAGTGACATCAGTGGATTGATCGGTGAATGCTGCTCGGCTCATAGAAATTTCCGCTTATTCAAAAAGAGAATATTTCAAAAGGTTCACTTTGCATAATGGAAGTGTCCATTTTTCTTTATTTTTTTCGAAATAGTCCGGCACATAACACTTTTCATTTTTACCCTTTTTTTTGTTTTTTTGAACAGATGAATTTTCGTGTTTTTTTTATGGTTCGTGGTGCTGGTAGGTGGATTTGGTTACTGTTCGATAGAGCCAGGCTCGCTGTGTCGAGCTGCTGGCTTCATCTCACTCTCACCATGAGAGTAAAAGAAGTTTGGCTCCCAAAATGTTGGAACTTTTCAATAATTAAATTTTTTCAATTAGCAGCCGTCTTAGGTCACAGTACATAGGACTATAAACTAATGAAATTCATGGTTATGTATCTGATAGGTGAGATGAATTTGAGCGAATAGTTTTGTGGTATTTGTACAGACGATGGTAATTCTTCTTCTGTCAAAACTGTTTTTACTTTTCTTCCTGTTATTTGTCAGATTCACTTCACATTCTCTCCGTCTTTCTTTTTTCTCTTTTCTTTCAAGGTAATAACTCGGAACGAGCTGATGCTAGAGGAAACTAGGAACACAATCACAGTCCCGGCCTCCTTCATGCTCCGAATGTTGGCCTCCCTAAATCACATCAGATCAGGTACACACACACTAACTCTAAAACATGTTTAAACATTGTTTAACGTTTAGGCATATTTGTGCCTTTTAATGCCCGGGTAGAGACAACAGACACCTTCTTGTTTTTCTGTCCCTCTCTGTAATATCTGCCTCTGCCTTCTTTCAGATCGACTAGAAGGTGATCGCTCCGAAGGTTCGGGACAGGAAAATGAGGATGAGCAGTAGCCTGCTGGCATTTTATTTGAAAGAAAACACTATTTCTTCTTGCTGTATAGCACTTGAAAAAAACCCTGAGATTTGTACAAGTATAGTGTAGAATACTTCCTTTTGAAAATTAGTGTAATTTCTAGCCCCCCTGTGTTTTTTTTATGATGACTTTCTTACTGATGTTTCTGTATGAGGATAAACTACACCTGTGTGAATGCAAAAGGCAAGGACGTCAGTATATATATATTAAGTGTGAGAATAATGGCGGCTGGTGTGCAAGGATGTTAAGTGCAATATTATTTTGTTAGGAGAAAGTGAGCTTTGATCAGTGTTAATGTGTGACATTTTGAATTTGTAGCACAAAGCTAAGAAATGTTCATGTGCTGCTCCGGCAGTTACGCATGTAAACAAGGACTTTAAGTAAAAACATACTTGGAGAATGCTTTAATTTTATTGTTGAAGAGAAACAAAAGAAGTTGTGGTTCTTCTCCCCAAAGAGACATGTTAATAAATAAGAATCTTTTACAGAAAAAAAAAAAAAAAAAAAGCTATAGCATCTCAAAGATGTCTGGAAGAAAAAAAGCTTAAGACGACTGTGCAGCAAACTAACACATGACTTGAAAATCAACAACAATCTGAGTTGACGTTCGACAACAGAGTCCATTCCATCCATTAAACTGTTGCTCTGTCATTAGTACGGCTCTACCGAATACTGTGACGCTTCGAAGTTTCATTCATAACGTTGATATTGGAATTCTAAATCCACATTTGAATGTCGCGCAGTTTTTGCATTATGCAGTATTTCTGCACAGTTGCAGCTAAGGAATAAGCTGCTCTAAAATGATTAGTATTATCCTATTTGTAGAATTAGATTCCAGTGTTGGCTCGTTTGATCCAAACATTTCCAATAACTAGAGTATTGTAAAGGCTAAAAGTCAAGTTATTGAAACAATTCACAACAATTTTTTATCTAACGAAATCATCTGCTTCAATCCATATTTGCTGGCGTTTAGCCTTTTAAAAACAACATTTTTAGTTTTCTCTCGCCCGCACGCACGGACGAGTTATATAAAATTGAGGATTTTAATAATTTTTTTCCATGAGTGATGCAGTCATAAAATGACAGACATTCAACGCTTCATTCGAAAAACCTCGATAGAAGCTTTGAATGTAAGAAAAGATATCGGGGACAGCCCTGGTCATTAGCTTAGCTTCAGTTTAAGACGAGTTTAAACCAGTTTGTCTGGAACAAAATCATGTGGTCTCTTAAACCCCACTGCTGTGTCCTCAGCAGCTGTGTAGCATCGAGCAGAGATGTGGAGCAGCGAGGTACAGATGTCTGGTGAGCGCAAATTTTTCTCAACCTTTTTTTTTCAAACTCAACTGGTTGCTGACTTGTGTGACATCACTTGAGGACATTTAGCGTTGCTCCCACGAACGGATTTACTCAACTTCTTTCACATTACGCAGTCATACCCCTGTAAATAGACTGATGTTTAAAATAGGTGGAGCTCCCCTTTAAGAACATCTTCCACTGTCTTCATTTTTCAATCCTCACTGGGTTTTGGACTTCACTTGAATGTAATGCAGTCTTTCTCAAAGAGGTGGTCCGTGAGCGACCCCTAGTGGCCCGTGAGTATATTGGTAAAATGTCACATTTTAAATTAATATATTATAAGTTTTTAAGTGTTTCTCAAACTGTTTAAAAATCACTAGTATAGAGTGTAGCATAGATATGTAGCTACGTGGGTTCATTTTACGATCTTACGTCATAAATGATCTTCGCGGTCAATATGAGCGTCAACTGACAAGAAGGATCGATGGCTCAAGACCTGGTCAGGTAAAAGAAAATTAAATGCAAAATCAGTCAAGGTGCATCATCCTGATGCAGGTGGTTCAGCAGCTACAAGTGGTTCAGCTGCAGCAACAAGTGATTTTGTGTGCGTGTGAGAATCCCTGATGTAAAAAGCTTGGATGTCAAATATTTCATGAAATATTTTCATGAAAAAAGCTTGGATGTGAAAAGAATACAAAAAAAAATTTGAAAAAACCTTGGATGTGGGAAAAAACTTAATTTTCATAAGTAAGTTGTGGCTCTGTTCGCTCAGACATAAACTCAGTAATAAATGTAGTTATGTTTCATATGATGTGTAAAATCTATCAACATTTACCGTTTGATCGCATATGAATGAAATGCTTGTAGAATAGTTGTATTTGTATTGTTGATTTAATGTGTGAACGAGCGATGTAGAGAGTCACATAAAGCTCAATATTAGCCTGTAATTTGTAATATACTGTTGCAGTGGTAAGCAGGCCGCTTGTTTTTGGATATTTGGGGAGTTAGGTGGTCTGTGAGTGTTTTTTTATTGGCTAAGTGGTCCTTGGTCTGAAAAAGTTTGAGAACCCCTGGTGTAATGGGAATACATGAGAGGCACAAACTGGTCAAATACTGAGGGAAACAGCCCCGGTTTGTTAAATATTGCAGCACAGGTGTTCGTTGTTTTGGTAGCTGTTGTAAAGACATTAAGGTGGTTCAGCTTCACAGCAACACAAACAAAATAATATAATAAAATCAAAATGGTTCAGACAATTTAATGTAAAAAAAGTTTTAATAGAAGAATCTTGATACAAAACTTTAATGCAAATATTTGTTTTAATACTTACCGTTTGGTGAAAATCACTTGTCAGGTGTATAGTACGGTTCAAACATGATATGAAGATGCAAGGTAAGACAGAAGAGCTCTACTTATTACCAATGTCCTCTCGTAGTGTCTTTCATAATAGTAAAGGGAGCAGTGGAGTGTATAAACTGAGGTAAACCACATGTACCAATTAATATTTACTAAGACAGTGTTGTAGATTAAGACCAGTTTCTCAGACAATTCAACACTGAACACAATTTCTTTTTCGGCGAGTTGATTTTAAATGATAAGTCATTTATTTCTGAGATTTGTGTACTTCTCAGTAGGCACACTATTATAAAATGTGGGCCTTTGCTAATGCATTCCCATGAATATAATAGTCAGTTCCATACTGTTGGACTCCATTTGATTGTTACTTAATGTCCTCTTCACTGCTCATGAACTGCTTTACCTTGGGCGGTAAGCAGAAATACTGAACACACAGTAATAATTGCCTTTTGTGATGCACTGAGTGGTTTCTATGAGAACAAGCACGTGTTCAAGTGCAATTACTGCAGCAGATAATCATGAAATGTCAGGACTGTCTCCATTTCTACTCCGCAGGTACCATCAAGACTACAAATAGATCAAGGCTGAGCGATACTTAGACGAACTGTATTGCTATAATACATTTGAGGTTTTCTTATAGTGAATTACAATACACAATTTACTGTTAAACAACAGACATTTCCTATACACATTAATTCCTATTCAGAGTCATTGTTGGGAGGTTATCCCAGCAACTGGGGTAGAAGTCAGAGATAGCCCTTGGACAGGATTTCAGTCAACATCGACAGGCAACTTTGTTTTCAAGCCATATCAAGATAGCTTTTATCACTGCAGACCGTTTGGCTTGTCATTGTAGGGAAAGCTCAGGTGTTACTAAAAAACTATCGATAGCTCTGTGCTGTGTAGGTGTCCTAGTGAGCCATGAACAGTGAGCCTGCACGCACAACTCCACAACCCTGAAACTGAAGCAGCTAAAATGGTATTCCTTTGTACATGTGAATTTATTTTTTTTACTGTGACATGTCAAAATGTCGTCTGTGAAAAAGGTGTTTTCGTCAAAATCTCGTCGGAAAAGAAACACTGGTGTTGGGTAAAGATGTTGTGTGATGACCATCATTCAGAATTCTAACAAACGAGTTGTACGCATGTAAACAAATTGTAATTGCTATTTCTATCACCCAAAAGAACTCGCAACACTGTTATCAGCTCCCTTTAAAAAGTCTTCGTTGTTACATTAAAGGCCCTGCACACCTGCCAATTCACCCATTCTGGCTGAATTGACCTCTACTTAGGCCGCGCTCATGTCATGTCTAAGTTATTAGTATTAGCGGGGTCAAACTTGTAATAGCATTTATCCCAGTCGTAACTATGACTGAGAACTCTGATATATATCCAACTTGACATTTAATATTACAGAAGTGTCTGAAAAACCAACAAATGAGACATTTTAAAATGATCCGATAGCAGTGTTACAAGTGTTATGGGAGATAGAAATGAGTTGGGGTTTTTTTCATTCTTTCCAGCCCTGATGAGGCCGATGTTGTTGCAAATTCTGAAGACATACAATAATGTATAGCAATAAACAAATTACTACAACAATCCGATGATTTAGGTTACAGCAGTAAAGGCTTCCTATTTGATTATATGAATCCATACAAAAGCTTGCAAAGACACGGGTGGTGTGCACTTGGTCCAACATAGTGGAATGAATAATGTGCCTCTTCCTGTATCCTAATAATTTCAAGTATCGAGTACCCATGTGTGGAGAGATCAGACTTCATAAACCGCAGACTACTCTGAACGGTGTGAAACCTTCGCAGTTCACGGATGAACTGAGTACGGTTTATAAACGTGTCCAACAAATGAACAGACCTGTTGTGTTCAGGCTAGTTTTTCCTCCACGTCCCGCTCTTCTTCCTCTCTGTCATCTTTAACGATCCCTTCATCGATGCTTTCCAGCCTTAGTCTCTGACCGTCCAGGTATCTGGGTCTCGGTGCTGCCCTGGTCGTAAAGAGCCCCCCCGGCAGAGCCAGACCCTCGCCAAACAGGGTGAGCTTAGCGTCACTCTCTATAGCCTTCGCCAAACAGGAGGCAAACGTGTCGAGAGATTTGTGCACCTCTGCGTGGACTTGAACCGAGGATGTGTAGGTGATCTCAGCTGATGAGAAAAACGCAGATACTATTAGACAAATGTTGCAGTAAACAGTGTTTTGTAGCTTCCTGACCACAAAGTCATTTTTCAAACCGGAAGACCATCCAGGCACTCCAAATTGTAAGAACAAGTAACAACGAGCAAGGGAATATTATATTTAAGTGGCCAAATCATTAAAAAAAAAAAAGCCAACATATTGCAAACAATGCAAGTCTGCGTCAGGGCTAATAACTAACAGACAACACGGGTGTGGCCTCACACTATAGAGTAGCAACAACCAATGGCAGGCAATCACATGTGAAACAAATTGAAAATACTGAAAAACACAAAATAATATGAAATGAGATTACACCGAAAAAAGTGTGATATACATAATACATGGAAAATATGTACCCATGTATAGATTTTAACATAGGCTTTCCTGAGAAAAGGAAAACATTTATATATTTTTACAGAAAACCTGTGTAGTCTTTATTATCTTTGGGACCAGGATACTTAAACGCATCAAGTCGATGGACACAAAAAGCTTTCCTCTGGTTAAGTTTCTGTATTCTGTCTCTCCCCTGACCCAAGCTTTAATGTTCAATGCCAATATGGAATCATTAGGATTGTAAAATTCACTTTAAGTGTCTAGCCATGGGGTAATCAGAAGTTTTAGTACAAAGCCTTCCACACATGGACAATACAGACGGTATTTAACAAAAGAAGTGTTGCAGTGAATGAAATCACTTTGTTAGTATGTTTACATCAAGCGGCAACCTCCGGGTCTGAGCAGTGAACCTTTGTGAAAGTGTCAAACTGCAGTTCATTGAATGGCCACTTGAAACAAGTTCCTAAATAGTTAATCTCCATGTTAAAATGCCCAACATGTCAACTGTAAGTGGGATGTATTCTTGTATAACTCACGCCCCTATGGGTGACATCATGGATACTACGTCCATATTTGATACAGTCTATGGGTCACACCTGTGTTGTCTGTTGGTTATTAGCCCTGAGGAAGACCTACAGTGGTCGAAACGTGTTCATTTTTTAGATAATTTGCCACTACAATAAAGGCTTTTTAATATAATATATCCTTCCTTGTCTTTCTTTTGCTCGCATTTTAGACTGGTTGGAATAAACTTCCTGTTTTTTTT
Organism: Bovichtus diacanthus; assembly: GCA_943590825.1. NCBI lineage: Eukaryota > Metazoa > Chordata > Actinopteri > Perciformes > Bovichtidae > Bovichtus > Bovichtus diacanthus. The sequence continues at coordinate 5,999,330 of CALSBV010012277.1, forward strand.
ATTGAGTATAAAGTGACCTCCCTTCCCCTCTAACCGTCTGTGGAGTTGTGGTAATGACAGATACCTTTGGCTTGCTCCACCTGGTCTTCAAAGGTGACTGAGCTCCTCCTCTTCGCGGACGGATTCCCATGGTGCTGTAGTTGGGAGGACCCGTCTGTAGAGAAGTTATCCAGCAGCATGACGTCTGTGCCTGTGTGGGAAATATTACAGAGACAAAGAAGGCGGTTTCATTGAGAAAAAATGTTTTCATTAGAAACCGTTTCAATAAAAAGAGACACAAATGAGTTGGGTAATCAGATTTTACTTTTGTATTAACACATGACATTACTTGCCATCCTGAACTGAAAACATGAGCTGTAATACAGGAATGTGAGGCGGACGGTAACAAAGCTATGGGAGTATGATGCAATAGAGTTTTGAACATCATGTTTGCACGTGCAAGTTTCAAAAAGCAGAGTTTAATAGTTTGAACACATTTGTCAGTAAAGATGCAGCTTTTGCTGATATTACATCCACGAGCTGTTAATTAAATATAACCCAGTAAAATGATGATTAGCATTAAATATAACTGCAGAAAAAAGTTAATTGTAGTTCTGAAACAATTAATTGATCGTTAATCGATTAGTTAATTGACAGACAAATAACCACCCCCAATTCTGATAACAAGTACATTTATTGTTTAATAAATTTATCAAGAAACATTCTCAGTTTCAAAGTTCTTACATGTGATTAGTTGCTGCCTTTTCTTTTATGTTGTTTTATGTTATTGTAAATTGAATATAATTGGGTTTTTAGGCTGTTGGTCAAACAAAAACAAGTAATTTTTATTTTTATATATAAAATAAATAAATATATATATATATATATATGGAACTGTTAGTCAATTAATTGATCAACAGACATTTTATTTGCAAACTATTTTTGATAAATTATTCAATTATATTTATTTTTATATGTACATTTTTCAAGCATAGACTATAAACATTCTTTGGTTCTCAACAACTTTATCCTGATCCATCTTTGGGTTTGTGACTGTTTAATGAAAAAAACAAGTTATTTGAAGACATTACTGTCTTTTAGGAGGCCAAGAATTCTTATATTGTATGTAGTTGGGACACACAGAGGAAGTGTGGAAGTGTGTGCAACACTTACACGAGTCCTGAGTGAAACTGAAGCCAGTGTCTCCTGTGCTGCTCCCTGGGGCCAGCAGATGCCCTCCACCAGCCAGCATGGCTGTCAGGTGTGGGGACATACCCAAGTCTGAAAGAACACCAGCAAGATGTACAACATCATACAACACATGAAATAACAACAACACAGGAATATAAATCAACAGGCTATATATACTGTACACAAACTATGTATAACTCCACCCATTCAATATCTAATCCAGCCCTCTTTGCACGTGAACATCCACTCGTTCACTATTGTGTACCTGTTTCAGTTACAGAAATAGTTTAACCTGTTTATAGACATTGTTTCTACTTGACTGTACATAATAATTGTGTTTTCTTATCTTTGTTAAGCTGCTGTTCTCCCACCTGTTATTCTGTTGGAGATGCTAAAGAGGCGGGACGTCCTTTGCCGCGTGGCGAACGACTCTCTGTAGTAGCGATCTCCAAAACACATCCCCAAGAGCTCCTTCCTCACCGTTTTATTCCAAAGACCGTAGATGAGCGGGTGGCACACTGCACTGCAGAAAGACAGCCACGCTACCAATGTCTCCAGTCCCTGAGACACACTCCCTTGTCCCCACAAAGCCTCAGTACACACCACCCCGACATACGGCCCCCAGCTCATGAGGAAGGTGCCGATCACCACTAAGATGGTGACAAAAGCCTTGCACTGACTTCCTGCATACACCAGGCTCCGTCGGCTTCCATTAGAGGAAGTCGAGGTGCTTGAGTTTTTACGTCCGTTCCTCTGCGCTCCAGTGGAGTCGACCTGGGTAACAACAACCGTCCCACAGTGTACTTTCCTGGCTTTCATGCGGGCAACACGGAAAATGACTCCATAACAGGCCAGCATGATGAATAAGGGGGGAAGGATGCACCAGGTGACCCAGAAGGCCGTGTAGCTCGGCTCTCTGTGCCAAGATGCAACGCAGGTCCACTTGAAGCAGTCAAACTCAAAGGAGGACCAGCCAAACAGAGGAGGCAGACAGCCCACCAGGGAGTGTAGCCAGACATACGCGATGACAACGACTGCCCGGTTTCCGGTGATCTTCATGGGGTAGATCATCGGGTAAAGCACTGCGTAGTACCTGTTGGGACAAAAAGGAGCACAGTGAGTACAGGAAACTGTTCAAGGAAGCCCTCTGGTCCAGGTAACTCAGAGGCTGCTCAGATTTCAGTGAGGAATACAGAAGCTAAAGGCTGCACCCCTCCAACAATGCTGTGAAATGTTTTTCTGAATAGCTGCAAACACAACAGAAAAGGAGGTTTGGCGAGGGACATAAACATGCACTGTAATCATAAATTCCCTAAGGTTCTGAGGGTAATTAGGACGGCAGTGAGAACAGTGAGGACTGTGTGCTGCAGAGCTAATTTACAGTAGGTCTTAGTAACTTCACTTAGTGTCCTAAGTGAAGTTACTAAGACCTACTGTAAATTAGCTTTTGAGGAATAACAATAAAATGGAAACCAGAGAGGTATTCAATGATGATTCCAACCAACCTGAAGTGCATCCCCAAAAAAAACAACTTCACTTAACGTTAAGGCTGCAACTAACAGTAAACTAGCTAATCAATTAATCTTTAAGTCTATAACATTTAAGGAAAATGGCAAAGAAAAAGTCAGTTTAAAATTTCCAAGAGCCTTAGGGGATGTAGTCAAATCTCTCGTGTTAGGGAACCAATGACCTAAAACCCAAAGACATTATATTTACAGTGATATAAAACCAAAACGCACTGAAACAGGGAATGTTTGGTAGGCCTGTTTTTTTTTATTTTTATTAATAAATGACTTCAATTATACATCGATTATCAAAATTGTTGACTCTTTTTTTTGTGTCAGATCTACCCGTTATAAATGGTGTTCTTTACCAAGAGATCCAATTTTTTGATACCCTACATACCATAAATATAGGGTAAAAATGTTGTGAGCCCATCTTTCCAAATATATATTTATATATACCTGCTTCTCATGCCGATAGGGATAAGATAACCAATAATTTCACATTATTGTATTTTGAAAAAGAAGTTCATAACCTGTAGTTTATGCACAACTGAGTGTAAGAAAGGCTAAGATATAGTGAGCAAAGATGGCTCATTTGATATTCTATAGCTCTGACCTAATCAAATCAAGCTGACATGATAATAATAAATGAACAGCCTGATGTATATCTTGCACTCTAGATAAACTTACAACATGCAATGTGAGATCTCCCTCGTACTGATCAACCGACAGAAAAGCATTAGCAGTAGAACCTATGACTCTAATCATAATCCAGCACTAACCTGTCAATGGCAATAGCTCCGAGGGTGAGCATGCTAGCAGAGCTGATGAGCAGGTATAGCAGGGCAGTGAAGTTACACCACACCACCCCAAACACCCACTCCCTCTTTGCCGAGCTCACGGCCACAAACGGCAGCACCAGCATGGACAGCAGCAGGTTGGACAGGGTCAGGCTGAACACAAACTTGTTGCTGGGTGTGAGCAGATAAGGCCTGCGATAGAGGGTCACCACAATCAAGAGGTTCCCCAGGCAGGCGAGGAGTGTGATGGTCACGATGGAGACCGACTCCAGGGCAGCCAGACCCTCACCATTCCCCACTGTGGTACAGTTTCTACTGGTGTTCATGGTGAGAGGCTGGGCCACCACACAGGTGAAGGAATGGTTGGAGACTGCTAGTAGAAAGACACGGTTAGAAATGATATTACATAGAAAGCCAAATCTTCACAAAGGGTTCAAATCTAACTGTTAAAGGGCCATACCAGCATGTTATAGGTCTTTAACTACAAGTCATGTATACTTACACAATTCTGATGCCAATATTTGAATGCAAGATGAATAGTTTTTATTTATTTTTCACATCCTTTGAAAATCAATTACTTGGTTCTTGAAACTTTCTTGAGTTTTGAATTTATGTTTGTAAATGTTACATCACTGTTGTGTGTTAATTCAGGGAAACGACTTCAACACAATTTCCCAGACCCAAAGGTGTTTTCTTCCAACTGCTTGTTTTTTTCCCCAACCAATTTATGGTAGTTAAGTAAAACAGAAAAACAGCAAATCATCAAATTTAAAAGAAAACTGGAACCAGTTAGGCATTTTTGTTTGATCATTTGAATTACACAATTGATTAATTAATTATCAAAACTGTTGCCAATTCATTTTTTTCAGCTCTAATGCAGTTTGACGGCAGATTGATACGACTGCATGACCTGGTTACAATATTATAACTTTGGTAAACATTAAGGCAGACTTTATGTTCATAGTGATGATGGATTACACATCTCAAGCGCCTGTTTCAAGACCCTACAATTTCATATGCCTACTGCATGGAAATTAGTTGAAACTAGTGGCTGCCAAAAATGTTTGTAAAGGCAAGTACATTTCATCAATACTGTGCGATATTGTAATTAGCACACAGTACTGAGATACTTGTATTTGTGTTTCCATTTTGTGCTACATCATACTTTTTGAGGGAAACCTTAGTCTTTACATTTCCCTCCACTACATTTATCTGACAGCTGTTGTTACTTTGCAGATAGTATTTTACATACAAAACACATCATAGTTTTTTCAAAGATCCAAGGATCATTTACAAAACGCTCCATAGGTTTGAAAAACAAACAAAAAAACAACATTAAGTTGCAGATTTAACCACCCAGCAGTATATAAGTGTGAATAGTAACCTCATTTACACATTTATGCAATATATCTAATGATGAAATAAATAATAATAATAATATAACAATGAGAGCAGAAGATAACATTTTTGAAACATTACTTAAGTACCAACTTTTACTTGAAATAAGTAGGCTAGGTTTACATGGTTGTATTGACATTTTTATTTTCAATAGTATTTCTGCCACAGGCTTTACATTTAACAAAATAGAAATAACGTAGTCTAGTAAGTAAGTAAAAGTTACTTAAAGTATCAAAAAGTACTCATTATGCAGAATGGCTCCTTTAACCGCGTTATAGTAAAATAGTATTCTGTTTTTACACGTAAAATCATTTAATGTGGAGCCGATGTTAGATGTGTTGTATACTACGGGGTGTATTAGTAGTATAGTACTGCATTATATCATCGAAGCATGCAAGTACAAAATAGGCTAACTAGTAAGTGTCAAATAAATGTAACGTTAGCCGAGTAAAAGGTAATATCTAATAATGAAATAACTAATAACATAAAAATGACAGGAGCAAACACCCCTTTTGTAACGGCATTTAATAAGAATTTGAATGCCGGTCTTTTACTTGAAATAAAGTAGTTTTACATAGTTGGATACTCAAGTAAAAGGATCTGAATAGTATTACTACCACTGGCTTTAAATTTGACCATCCTCGGGAACGGTAAGCACAGGATGTAGACATGAAACTGACCCATTATTTACAAGCTTTAACACCAAACTCAAAAGCCTGGAAGCTAAAATCCTCACCAATAAATCTCCTGTGGATTCAGAGTTAAAAGTTTTAGCCAAGCAAAGTAACGTTAACGGAAAAGTGTTTTGAATTCAAACCCAACGGCCAGATTTCTACCGTTAGCTGCGTTATTTAAACATTATTTGTGCAACAGAAAGTCATATCTGTTGCCATCTCTCACCGTGGCGTTATTCAGGTTAACTTTTTGGAGAGTTAAAATGACAATAAAAATTAAGTTGAACAACTTTTTAGGTTACTGGTCAGCTCAATGTAGCTGACAAATGTACACTTCGTAAAAGTGTGAAGAGGGTAGTTTCAGTAGTAACGTTAAACCTAGCTAAAACAACTACCGTTAGTTAGCCTAGGTTAGCTCAAACTTTCTCCCATTGTCCCCCCGAAACACAGCTCTCCCTCTTTACCTGCTCTGGTTCGGCGATGTGGATCCACATTTTGTCCTCTTCAAAGGCAAACAGTCCATCCTACTTGTCCGTTTTCACAGCATAAGCCAGTAACTGAATGCTGAACCCTGAAAAATGTCTGAAAAGCCCCCTCGACATTGTGAAGTTTGATAGCGTTTGTCCCTCCTCAATCCCAGACGGCCAGCTGCGGCTGCAATGGCGTCCTCCTCCCACCTCCTCAGCTTCAGCTCTCCTCACAGACTCCTTCAGTGTGTGGGTGGTCCCCGATTGAGAATTGTCTTGTTTTCATATTGTAGCAGTTAACGTTATTTCCCAGTGGTTAACGAGTCTAGCTTGTTGTAGTATTGTATACAAGTTACGCACTTTTTAATCATGACACAGTTATGTGCTGAAAAAATTCAAAGTATATTTTTATTATGTTCCAGGTGCAACATGTAGTTGGTGAATGCATGTGTAGTCATGTTTACAAAAATCAATGTACGCATGTGTATTTCTTTAATGACAAGCTGGCTGGACCACCCACGCAGATCAAAGCTTCCCGCACATCAACAACACGTCACCATGTCATTTTACGTTCGCCAATCAGAGAGCCGGAACGTTACTGACTGCTTCCATTGGACGGCGCACACTATGTCTTAGACCAGGGGTCCCCAACCACCGGCCGCGGACCAGTATTGGGCCGTAGATCATTTGGTACAGGACCGCACAGAATTTTTTTTTTTCTGTTGGTAATATTTATTGTAAACATTTTTATGTATTATATTATATATATTACAATGTAATAATATAAATAAAGTGCATAATATAAAATGGAATAATGACATTCACATTATATATGTATTAATTAAATTATATGTTTTGCACCTTGTCCGTTTTGTTATGCCTGCCCCCACGGTCCATAGAAAAATTGTCTTGCATGAAACCGGTCCATGGTGCAAAAAGGTTGGAGACCGCTGTCTTAGACCACCAGGATGCCCATGCCATACAATTTGAACCTAAATGTGAGTAGTATGAAATACATGTGGTCCATACTGCCATGATGACCTTTGAAAAGACAGTTTCAATTGTTTACAAATAGATTTTCTTACTGTACAGATTCAATTAAAACTGTGTGGTATCATCTGGAAAATAGTCTGCTCTCCTTTAAAGCTCAGCATGTGATTGTTCTAAGTAAGCTACCTTGTGGCTCAAACAAAGCATTGTATCTTTAATAGGTTTAGGCACAGCAACATATGTGCATTTCCTCTACAATTCAGGGTTACAGCGGCTACAAATACAATGTGGAGAATGCAAGGAATGTGATTCGGTCACATTGAGGGTGATTGTGTTTTCTCCTTCAAGTTTCTGATGCTGTTGGAGAATGTTGTGAAGTCAAGACGCCATTAAACAAGTTCAGAGCTTAGTATTTTAGTAGTATTTTCCTTTTCAGCAACATATTTCAAGCAAAGACATTCCCACCATCAATCACAATAAATGTAAAATGTAAACAGATAACTTTGGCCTGTAATTGAACAGTGAGACAAGGCAAACAATGCGATACATGATCTAAATCACAAAGTGAGTTCAACAATGTAAATCTAGTGTTGTAATGGTGTAATGGATGAAATCAGACATTGAAACTGTCATATGTCATGACTAAAAAGTTAAAACTTTTGCATAGGCATCTGTGGAGTGTAGTCAGTCAAAAGAGAAACCATCAGCCCCTGAAAGAGAAAACAGTTGTGATGAACAATAAACGGAGAATCAAACTGCAGGCAAAGACTATTCCATACTGGCATAAAACTATACATTTAATTTGTATATGCGATTCTTTGTTGTCTACTGATTGTTTGGTTATCTATTCATTTTACGTACTTTCTTTTCTTTCTTTTGTTCTTGTTTGTTTTTCTCCTTGAGTGGAAGGCAGGCCCGTTGCATAAACCTGTGACTTTTTTGACCTCTCCTACCAAATTTCTTTTTGACTTTCATTATGTGCAACCTTGTGTGAGAGAAAAGAAAAAAAAAAAAACATAAATAATAATCAAGTTACTCACCATGATTGTCCACTTTCTATTCTCTGCCTCGGGGAAGACGAGGGAGCGAGATGAGTAGAATACTTCGTCATCCACCTCCTCCATTTTCCGGGGGAGGCAATGCAGGAAGGTCCAGTCTGGTTTGGCCACACTTCCTGTCTGTAGTGGACCAGTGCCAACATGAAGTTAAGACCCATTTCAACTCAGGGAAATTAGATGTTTACTCCTATGCAAAGTATTAACTTGCCAGACATAAACACAGATTCTTATTGACCAAAATAATTACTGTAATCGCAGAAAATTATATCATCAACTATATAATCATGATTTACAGCCATTTTCTTCGCATACTATATTTAGTCTTTGGGCCAATGGGCACATGGGACCAAACAATAAATATAGTATTAGAAGAAAAACACACTTTTCAGGTTTGACCAATTTGGAAAATGTCTTTCTTTTAAAAAAGAAAAAGATATTATTTACTAATTTTTCTTTCTTTTCTAAATATAAAAATCGGACTTCCAGCACCTTCCTGTATTAATCCTGGGAGGAAGTATTCTTTAATTATTAGGTTGTTGCTCCTTTGTAAATATTTACTTGCCAGACATAAATACATATTATTATTGACAAAAATAATAACTAATTATTTTCAGAAAATGATATCATCAACTATATAATCATGTCCTGTACACACGTTTTATTTAAAGCTTGCTTGCTGATTGATAAACCAGATGAAGTCTGGAAGTCGTGTTAGACTAGTTTACCATACAAACAAATTTGCAGAAAATTAAACTCTGCTTCTTTGTGTACAGGCAGGAGCATGTTTGAGACTGATTTTCTTAATGTCAGGGAGTGTGTACAGCTGTCAAAAGGGACCAATCTGGGAACATACACTGCCAGAAAAATGACTGCCAACTTCTCCAAAAGCTACACGTATGTTGTGGGTGATACTTTTAGAATTTTAGGTCAAAAAGAGAGTTTTAAAAAGTTGCTTTTAAATAATAATAATAAGACAATGTCCTTCTTTACCTGCATTGTAATCTGGTAACCCTTAAAGTCTTTGAGCCTCTTTTTCTTCTCCTCCTCCTGTCCCATGCTGACCCAGGTGTCGGTGACCAAAACATTGCTGCCGTGGGCAGCCTCCATCGGGTCAGAGGTCAGAACAAGCTGGGTCCCATGCTGAGACAAAATGCAATGTTACGAAATAACAAGAAGTCTTTCACAAGATGTCTGTTTATTCTAATGACAACTGAAGAAGAAAACCTCACCTCTCTGGAGAGTCTTTGTGCCTCTTGAATAACACTCCTCTCTGGCTCATACCCCTGGGAATTAAGATACAGTTTTAGCTTAAAGGTAGTTGGGCATTTTTACCTTGTAGTGGTATTGATGTACATTACAAAACAGAATCACAGGTTTTTGTTTCCTCACACATGCAAGGTTAAAAACGTTTTTTTATTTTATTTTTGACATTTTTCAATTTCATTTCAGTTTAGTTTTAGTTTTAAAAGGATATCGTCTTTATTTAGTTTAATTTTACAACAATACGTTTCACTGTTTATTTTCAGTTTTATTTTACAATAATGACCCTGCTCACAAGAAGCACGTGGGGAGATTCTATACCCGCAAACTAAAAAACAAGAATCTACTAGAAAGAAAACGAAGTGCAGTAACAGAGAGGCCAAACGTACATAAGAACATAAAACAATGCAAACCTTTGGTGTTGCAATCTTAAGATGAACTCCCAATTTAGCGGCAGTCATCATGAAGGAGTGGAGCACATTGTTCCCATCTCCAATCCAGCTAACAGTTAGTCCACTAAGGGACCCATAGTGCTCCTGGAAGAGAATGGTAGTTAGTGGTATTTAGAAAACACTATATCATTATCATTTACTGGAGGGAAAATGCAGTATGTGTTCAGTAGGAGTTGCAGTACCTGTAAGGTGAGGAAGTCAGCCAGAATCTGGATTGGGTGGTAGAGGTCAGACAGGCCGTTAATGATAGGGATGGAGGCCTCCTTATCCAGCTCCTCCAGTGTGGAGTGGCTGTACACTCGTGCCAAGACAATATCGCAGAGCCCTGAGAGAACCCTGTGGTAGGAGTGTAGAGATCACAGAGGTGGACATGTACACATGTATATATGTAACCATATATATGGTTCATATACTGGGCCGCAAACATTCTTCTTTCCCTTCAGCAATTAGCAGCTGCAGTGGACAACACAAGCTGCCCAGCTCTCTAGACATCTCTAATACACCAGACAACTAACTGACGTATAAGTGAAATCAAACTCATAAGACTTACCTAGCTGTGTCTGTGCCACTCTCATTCACTCCCAGGTGGATGTCCTGAGAGGTGAGGAAACAGGGGTGCCCACCCAGCAAAGCAAAACCTGTAATTATGATGTTAAGACCATTTACATTTGTCCTAATGGCCAATTGAATAAACAACACTATATTTAGTATGATAAGGGAAAATGCCACAACATTTGCCACATTTCAGTACAATGTTGACATTTTTAGAAAACACCTTTATCAATAGTCACATTTTTGAAAAATTAGGAAAAATTGCTAACATTGTGTTTATTAAATGATTTCCATGTTAATTTTTTTTTTACACTGCATACAGTATGTTTGCATATCATATATAACTTGTTCTGACTTAATTGATACCAAATACTCGATTGTGCTCCGTGTAGTTTCTGAGATACAGCCATTTTCTTCCTATACTATGTTAAGTCTTCGGGCATATAGCACTACCGTTTCTTCCGAAAATAAAATAAAATAAATTCTTTTTTTTAAAACAGTATTCCAAAGTGCCCAAAGACTAAATATAGTAATATAAGAAAAACTCACTTTTCAGCCAAATAGTTTAACTGATTTTGAAAATGTCTTCCCTTCTTTTATACATTTATTAATTTTTTCCTTTCTTTCTTTTCTAAATATAACACCCGACTTCCAGCACCTTCCTGTATTACTCCAAGGAGGAAATACCCTTTAATATATGGAATTTCGGCTTGAAGATGGGCTTGTAGGGGTGAGGGTTGAAGATTGCATGTTGTGTTCCTCCACTATAGAGAGGCACTGTTCAATTGTCATCGCACGCTACAAATGACCTGTATACATTTTATTGACTTGTTTAAACTAAATTAAAATATTCTTGAGGAAAATGTACAACCTCATGTAAGCGTTGAAGCGAAGCAGCACAGAGAAAAATAGGAGTGGAAATAGTTGCAGACTGTTTTGTTCCTGGGATGCACTGAAAGTCACCTTTCAGCAGTTCTTTTGTGTCCATATGTCCACAATGACTTTTACACCATTGAACGCACTGATGAATAGTATCAGTCCAGCTACGTTTCTGTTAGATCGTTGTCCTTAATGCTATTTAATGTTTTATTTTATTATAGGTTAAGTTTATTAGTAGTAGTATGTTATACTGTACATGTCATCACTATTGTACTACAAGTACATTTGCATGCATCTGTACACATGTGTATTTTTCCTTTCTTTTAAACATATGTAAGTATGGATCTTACATATTCCACGTGCACTGTAAATTGAGCATCTTTCAATAAAAACAAATCCTTTTTTTATTTTTTTTTTTTTTATAGAAAAAGTATAATTTCAAGTGTAAATGTGACACATACCTTTAGAAAAATGTGCCCACCTTCTATAATATGCAACTCGTGGTTTTGTTTAACTGAAGCTGAATTGAATGTGCAGATACTAGTAAACAAAAAAGGACACCTGTTTCTGTGGACATTCTTGTTCTGGTGCTCCTCTTCTCAAATATCATAGCAATCGACTTTCCTTGCAGAAGAGGAAGATACTGAAATAGAAATTACAGTTAGCCTCCTTTAAATGACCCACCCTGAGGCTACAGTTAAACTGAGGACACTTAACAAATGGAAAGTGCAGTTGACATTATTAGCTAACGTTAGCTACCTGTTTTTCATGCTTGATCCGATGTTTTAGATCCCCCGACACCCACAACAGCCTCTTGATTTCATCTGAGCTAAAGTCTTTCAGAGTGAGACAGCTGCGGCCCTTTAATTTCACTGAAGAAGCAGCTCCAACGCTGAGAAAGTAACAAAACGAGGGCAAAATGCATGCGTTACCACCTGCACTAACGATACTTGCATTGCTGACAAAACTCGACAACTATGCTCATTACGAATTAAAGTTGTCTGGAGTGTCTTACCTAAACCCTCGAGCCGAAGAGTCTTGGAGAGTTTTCAAACATTTGAAAACGGCGTTGTTCACTGATAGTAGTTTAGTCGACATTGCAGCTCAAGGAAATGACTCGAGAAGCGTAATGTTGTGGGAATATTTCATCCGAGTGAAGTTGTATTCACTGCCTGTCCCATATGACATGCAGCGTGGCCACAGGCGTCACCGCAAGACCAGGAAGTGATGTGTGGCTTCCTTTTTGATTTGTTTCAAATGGCTGCATGCGGATCCAGCTTCCATTTGAATTGTAGGAAAAGTGTAATTGAGGCAGTCTTTCATTAATCTTAAAATATATATTGTACCTTTAGCATTCCCTTAATCTAAATCCACTAAATTTGAATATTTTATCTACCCTCTTTTACTGTGCTGTGTTCAGTGTATTGTTAAGCACGTTGTATCACTACTTTGCACAAATGGCGCTATATAACTAAATAAAGTTAGAATTTTAAGTTTCCGTTAAAATATGACGATATAATCTACAGACATGCTGCTTCCACTCTCATACCCCTAAACTCAGTTTATCATTCTGCCCTCAGATTAATTACCGGAGATCCCTATTACTCTCACCACCTTTGCATTATGTATAACAAAGTTGGTTGGTCCTCTCTGACACAGAGGCGTGATAAACACCTGTATCTTTTCATAGCAAAAGTAGCAATACTACGGTGCAGAAATACTTTGTCACAAGTAAAAGTCATGCATTCAAAACTTTACTTAAGTAAAAGTACAAAAGTATTAGAATGACGATAAAGTACCAAGAGTAAAAACATTCATTATATAGAATGGCCCATTTCAGAATCATATATACTATATAATTGGATTATAATTTGTGATGCGTTAATGTGTTGGTAAAGTTGGAGATCGAATTATGCTTAAATTGAGTTATGATTATGCTCCAGATTAGTTCTCTTCAGTTTATATACAGTTATCTTTTTTGTCACTTTTCCTTGGTTTTGTTAACCCATCTTAAAGTGTGTTAATACTTTGGGTAAATAATATCCCTTTTTTTTCAATCTTTACCTGCTCTCCCAGTTTTCTGCTTACATTCACAGTGTTATAATGAATGTAAATAAACATATCATGTTTAAACTTAAAACATAAAATGAACACAGACAAGTCATTTGAGTCATCAGCTTCAAGTCAAGTCAAGTCACGAGTCTTTCATTTACAAGTCCAAGCCTAGTCTCAAGTCATTTATTTTCTGTCAACTCAAGTTGCAAGTCATCAAAACAGTGACTCGAGTCAATTTGAGTCCAAGTCACAATAACTGAAGTCCATATTACTCTACACTGCTGGGTATCTTAACCTATAATAACATACAATCATTTATTAGTTGATTTATATTTTGTATTAATAATCTAAATCTGCAAAGTATCTAGTAACTAAAGTGTCTTGTGCTTCAAGTCCCTCAAGATTCTCAATACCTGTGGACAATTCAAGATGATGGTCTCAAACCACTCATTGTGCAACTGTTTTCACTAAGTATTTTCCTCTTTTGATTTGTTTAACTCTGTTTATTTCCATGTATCTCAACATCAAATGATTGGGAAAGCTCAATGATTTTTGAGGCTTAAATAAAGGCTTGAAAAAATTAAAAGACTAAAAATAATAAATAAATACATTTTAAGGACTACGGCTTTTTTTGTAAATCATATTATTCTATTATTGCATTTTTCTTTTCCTTTACTTTAAGGGCTTTCATAAATGAAAAATAACTAGTTGTGAAATACACTAAGGTTTCACTTTCATATACTTTTTGTGTTGCCTTTATCAAATTTCCCAACACTGTTGTTACACCACTGTTCTGTGTTGTTTGAGGTGTCTTCTCTGTCTTCTCTTATAAAAGACGAGGCTGACTATATATTTCAACTCATCAATGAGCCGTACAGTTGCACTGTGTGACATAATTTCCCTTCAGTATGATGAACATGGACACCGTAGTTTATTTTCAGCCAATCCCAGAGCAGCACACAGTCCCGCGGCCGAACGTCACCTCCAGCGAAAACTCACCTGTGCCGCTTTTGGAGTTAATTAGACTGATTTAATGCAGGTGTGCGGCGGTTCCAGGTTCACAGTTAGTATTTGTCTGGTGGCAGAGAGAAGCGGACTGGACTGGCGCACTACCATGGCGATCGCACAGATGGCTCGGGTTTGGATCTGTTTAACGCTAGCCCAGCTCAACAACGCAGCAAGCCGCAGGTACGCACACAGACGTTTGGCCGGCCAGGACGAGCCTTCTGACGGCAACGAGCAGCAGGACGGGACCGAGCAAAGTTTCCATGCACCGGTTTGGCATTTCTTCCAAGGTAAAATCATTTTGCTCACTTTTTTTATTTATTTATTTTTTTTTATAAATGTAATTGCTTTTCAGACCCATATAGCCCAGCCTACCTCAGCTTGCTTAGGTTGTGAAACATCTAAATGTAATGACAATTACTGTTCCAAAGTAAGCTTTATTTGTTTTCTTTAATCCCTGTAATGTGGAATTCATAACAGCCTATATTGTCTCAAAACTTCCGACCACATCAATATAATATCTCAAACTGGACATTTTCTCCTGTGTTGGAAGAATAAAAAATGGCAATTTTACATTCACTCCACTCTTGGGGCTAGGGTCCATTGCAAAGTGTATTTAACATTACAAATTAAAATGGTTGTTTGCATTTATGCATTTAATTTGAAGATATAGTTTAGGATTTTATTTTTATTTTGCTACTAAGTGCCATTTTCCAATGTGTCATTTAATGTTTTGTTTATTTAACCTTTGTTTGCTGGGTGGCATGCATTTGTTTGTTTTTTTGTTTTTAAATAAAAAAAGCTTTTATTGCTATTGTTTTGGCAGGTGGGTCACTTAAGTTAATCATGGCTTAATGCACAAAAATAAATGAAACCTGCCAGGGGGGAGAAATTTATATATTTTTAAATACATTGCATGTTTCCTTCCCCATGACTATGTATGAACTTGATACTTAACAGTAGTCCATGGCTAACTTAACGGAGATGTGTAGTTTCTTGCTGATAAATGAAAACACTGATTCCACTGTCATGTCTGTACACTAAATATGAAACTATCAGACTGCTAACTTAGCTTAGCTACCAAGAAATGGTAAAACTCACAACCACCTGTAAAACGGGGACTTCTCTTTCACTTTGGTTTTTGTACGGATTAGACAAAAGATGTCGGTTATTGAGCTTTGGAGGTGCAACTAAGCACATTTTGTTAATGTTGGACAAAGCCAGGGTTTCCTGTCTTCATGCTAAGCCAACTGTCCTTTTTTATGTTTAATCATTAAGACAAGAGTAGTGGCATTGATCTTATTGAACTCTTTGCAATGAAGTGAAAAAGTGTATTAACCAAAAATGTTAACCTTTCCTTTTTTTTTTTTTTTTTTTTTTTTTTAAATGGTATATTTTTTTATTTTAAAAAAAAAAAAAAAAAAAAAAAAAAAAAAAAAATATTTTTA
>CALSBV010012282.1:41378-51584 GCA_943590825.1 Bovichtus diacanthus
ATGAAATACAAAATCAAAAAACGCTGGTCATAAAGGTGTAACGTAAAAACTTTTCTTGTTGCAGTATAATAGAAACAGTAATTATTTTTATCCTAAATATATCAAACCCATTCATCAACTCTGGTTATTCTGTTCTGTATAAGTTTGTTTTTGCAGAAACGCACTTTCCTATCATTTATACGCCCAGAAAAATCTAATTTGGTACACAGAACACTTACTTTGGTTTCCCACGTTTAAAGTTTTAAAACACCCACGACCTCTACGCCCACTGCCTTTAAATTAGAGAACAGGCTCACACACACCTGCAGAAAAAAGACGCACACACACGCAGACACGCACACACACACGCACCTGCAGAAGGTAAAAGCATCTTTGCTGAGTGAGCTCATGGCAGCCTGAGGGGAAATCTTTTACTCCCCTTTCTCCGTCTCTCGGTTTTCTAAATATGACACATTCCTCCAAAGTTTGACCTCTGACCTTTGCGCGCCCCTCACCTGCCCTCACCTCCCCTCGTCCTAACCTCTCACATCGTGTGACTTCTCACCCTCCACCCTCCTCCCAACCCTCCACCCTCCTCCCAGCACCACGTCTTAGCACATGCCAGTCCTTTCTAAAATTAGACTATAAAATTGGATATTCAGTGAGCAGCTAGTGTCAATCTTTAATCTCTGTCCCCCATTTTTATTCTTTTACATTTTTTATTAATGATTTGTCTTCAGTTTGTCTCTTGTTTTGCTTTAATAACGATAGTAGTAATAATAATAATAAACTTAATAGCACCTTTTATACTTTTCATACTCTTTTGACCCATTGAGATGCAGTACTTTGATTATATTATTATTATTAATAATAATATGTTTCTATTTTTAACTCTGATTCTCATTGTTAAACTCTTTTGAGGTGCCATATTTCTTGATTTAAAAATATATATATATTATTTTTAACTTTGCCCAAACTACTAGAGCCAAACTTAGCTAACTTTACATTTGCCGCTAGAATTAAACATTAAATATAAAGAAAGTGACCCTTTTCCAAACCTCGTCCTCTTACTTACTGTCAAGCTTTCCATCAGTGGTGGAGAAGAAGTACTCAGATATTTTACCACAGTATTAGCATTAAAATATACTTAAAGTATTAAAAGTTAAAGTACTCATCATGCAGAATATTGTCTTTAGATGATATGCAGAGAAAAGAAAATGTCCTTATGAGTTATCGTACATTTTAACCTGAATCTCAAGGAAATTTGTCGATGAATGCGGCTTAATGCGACTTCAATGGGCAACAAGATTAAGCTTTAACTCATCTTCACACCCGGATTTGATGCTTTGATGTTTGCTCCTGTCTCATCTGAGGATGCATGTAGATGTCAGGTCTGTTCCAGCCTGTTCCTGCTTTGAAACTGGATTAATGTTTAACCAGACCTTGAGCTGCAGGTACACACCAGGGAGTAAAACAAGACGTCACAGGAGACTAAAACCATTCAACCGAAGTCAAGCTGATCAAACACACTCAGATGGTGCACCGAGTGCAGTCATCATTTAATGCGTATGTAGGAATTAAATACAGAGCGGTGGACCCGGCACGATGAACAAACTGTAAGACATCGTCCGTACATTCATTTATCCAGTAATTCAAACAAAAACGTTGTGCGTTGTCTGCCAGAAGCTTCATAAACTGACTTATTAACCAGTTTTAAAGCCACATTTTTACACTTACACTTTTTAAAATCGGTCGTTATATTCTTGGTTTTTACATTTTAAGGATTTTAGTCGTCTGACGTCTGGATCCGAAGTTATCAGAGAAACAAGCCGAGCAAACGTTAGCGGCAGCCGAACAGCATTGAAGAAACATAGATTTTTAACGCGAAACTGCTTTATTTTGTGTTTTTTACCGGTTTTAATCCCCGGGTCAGTTTGTTTGGCGAGGAGCAGACCTCTGTGGATAATTCGGCTTCCGCTAAAAACTTCCTAACCGGGAGAAACTGACTGCAATGACAAACTCCCATAATCCCACGCCACCACGCTCCATCTTTTGTTATTGTGTTTTATTAAGACAGAAAATGACATTTTGTGCATTTAATGAAAAAAATTATTTTTTAAAAATTTTTTTTATTTTGATAAAACAGTCCTCGTAGGAATCCTCACAGGAGTTGCTTGTTATATTTCGGACATGTCACCAATTAAATTCCCAATTTTCAAATAAATAACTGAAATACTTGCAGGAGGCTTGTATAGTCCAAAAAAAAAAGTCCCACTGGTTGTTTGTGAGTGTGAGGAAGAACCTTTAGGTGTAATCTGCGGGAGAATACCTAAAAACAATACAGCGGTGATCATTTGCTGTGAGCTTTGTGTCGGAAAAAACCTCGGGGCCTGCCCCTGCTCTGCAAGGCATGTGATGCATAACTCCGGCTGCAGATCACCAAAACCACCAGACCACATTCCTCCGCCGCAGCAGCTCTCGCCCTCTTCGTCCATCTGGCTCAGCAGGACAGAGCTGTCACTCATCACTTAGCATGTATTTCATTCATGCATTACTCCCTCGTGTTACTTTTCTTTACATGACATGTTATACAACTACTGTAGAAGAGCCCACATTATACTTGTAAGTGATATTAGTAAGTAGAATAGAGGAGAAAAGCGGAGTTGCTCTAATCTTATGTTGTTTTAAGTCTTTTTTGTTCACTTTTTCCCCTTTTTAATTTTTTATATATCTTGTCATTATTACGGATTGTGACTAAATAAAATAGTTGTAATAAGTTAGTTATTTTTGAATATTTGTATAAAGTAATAAGTATGAATGTTGTACAATAATAAGGTGATAAAATGATTAAAAATAATAATAATTTGGGACATAGTTAAAACAGCTCTGTTTAAAGGGTCACTTCACCCAAATGACAAAACTGATTTTCTCACAATATTTACGCCGATAATTTAGGTTTTTATCTACAGAGATGTGTGAGATATATATGAGTATAATTCATGTGTGCTGAACATTAAGGTTTCCTGACAATGATTTTACTTCATGTTTGTTGGAATTGTTTTCATTAGAGTTTCAAGACGTCAGACCATATTTCCAGCACATAAAAGAACAAAAACTCTTTGCACTGGAGTAAAAGTAGAGTACCAGATGCATGCTGGTGCCATGGGAAAGTTTTAATCTTTTAATCTTCCCTGCTGTTCCTTTTGTGCCGTCGTGTTAACAGCCAGAGTTACAGTAGAGTGTCTGCATGTTAGTCAGGAGCCGCAGAGGAATGTCAGTAATGTTTAACCAGAGTGGCTCCGAGCCAAAGAGACTGGACAGCAGTGTGTGTAGTGGAGCACACACACTCCTACCCGGTCACCTCTCTGTCTCCACACACACACACATATATATATATATATATATATATATGTATGTGTGTGTGTGTAACACGTAACTAGGATACCCCCCAAAAAAAACAAATATAACTACATTTGTTTATGGATAGGATCAGAATTACATCAGTTTGCAAATAGAGCCAAATAATTGATTATTAATTGTGTCCTTACTGCTGTTCTCTTTGATTGATTTACATATTTCTTTCATAATAATGACTAAATACTACATTTATCAACTTTTTTTTGTGCGTGTTTTGCAATCTTTAGAGCCTAAAATACCGTGTTCATGTGGAAATGTCTCTGTGGAAAGGTCATTTTTCAGTTTCTATTAAAGATAGCTGATTTATAAGTGCAGAAATACACGTGTTTATTGATATTTGACGGCTTCAGTTCAAAGATAGCAGCTTGCAGAGGCCATTTTGCTGTCGCTGTCAAAACTACTTGGTCGATTTTGATTCGAAGTATATATGAGATACGTCAAAAACAAACAATCTGTTTCCCTCACAACTAAATTCAGGGAATTGACGATGCAGTTTTGTTGTATGGGAAGGTTATTTTTTCGGATGCTGCTGCACTGCAGAACCTGTTCAGGCAACACAACTACTTGGTTAGGTTCATATTTAGTAAAAATGACAAGTGTAAGAATGCAAAAAAGCCTCAGTGTTCACCTATAACGTGTGTATTTGTGTCTTTGCCCTCCTTCTGTATCACACTGGCTGCTTATCTGCGTGCTCTGTGTGCTTTGGATGGATCTCTGCAGTATTTTAAAGGACACGATGGTGGTTTGGCTGCCCCAGATGTGCCATATTTATTTTTGGTCCCTTCTCTAACCCCGCTGGTTTTAAATTAGAGCCTGTCTATCTAAAAACTCTCCCAACTTGTCCTCTGCTTGTTCCCAGTGGAGCTGCATGTGTGTGAGGGTTAGGCTTGATTTAGTGCAGATGTACCGTACATTTCACCCTGCAGCTGAACCTGCTTCACTGATGCTTTTTGCCCCTCTATTTGCAGCTGGGTGGGCTATTATACAGCATATAATGTAAAAAATCCTCACCCTGCATGTCGTAGGAAACACTGTCCTGTGAGTAGCTGAAAACAGAAGGTGCACTACTTACACTTTTAATTGTCTCTGTGCTCAGTAATAGCTTACAGTTGTTGGCCTGATACAATAGACGCTGAAAACATTAAAACTCTGATCTGCTTTACAACCACATAAACTCAGCAGCTGGATTTATGTTGCTGCTCTGCTGAGCATACTGTATTAAAGCATTTCACTACGTTTTTTATTTCTAAATGTATGTTTTATGGTGCTGCATGCATACAGCTGCTGTAGGTTGAAGTCATATTAAACCTTCTGAGAAACACATTGAAAAATAAACAGCAAACGTAGCTGCAGTGTGTCAATGAGCAGTAAAAAGCATCAAATAAATAAGATGCTTTGAATAATCAGTTCCTCTTTTTTTTTTTTTTTTAAAGAATGTACAATTTCATACCATTTAAAAGTCTTCTCTTTCTGTAAAAGGTTAGCTGCACTAAAACCATGCCTTATGGTAAAACCACACCACATCGAGACTTCTCATTTAGGTTTGGCTGATTTCATCCTGAGCCTCACATTGTCCAGAACAAACAGTTGCATGACCCCAAAAAACATCCCAGATAAAGACATGTACACCCCTTGATTTTACAGTATTGCATTAGATATAGATAATATCATCCAAATATTGGTGTAACTGTGTTATCTGTTGATTTCTATCTTGTCTGAGGCCTTTTTTTTCAGGTTCGTCTAGTGAATTAGAAGCAAAGCGGGACATTTGCAGAGCCTGCACAAACCGACCATTAACAAACACCCTCGAGGGCTCCAGCTAAAATATAATGAACCTCTTACTAGACGGGAGCGCTTTAGCTCTGTGCTCGTTAAAACATTCACTGCAGGGAAAGACTGGGAAAAGAATGAAAAAAAACTTGCATTGTATTCATCAGTTCAAATTTGAAAAAGATGCATGCAATCAAACATTACCACCAAGGAGCAGCAATAAGACCTCCTGGAAATGTTATGCGAGTCATGTTCCACCCAATGAGAAGGGTGCGTACGTTAGCCTTAGCAATTAGGCACACACACGCACTTACACGCACACACACACTCACAAAATGTGTCAGTCCAGCAGGAGCTTTTAAATGCCTTTGGTGTCTGTATTTTTAGTTTACTTGATGCAAGCAGTGGCAGGAACATCATGTCGCAGAGGAAAAAACATAGAAAATTAGCGTTAGTTTGTTGCCTGTTGATCGAGGTAAGACTACATTTTACTTGTTTGTGACAATATATGTGTGTGTGTGTGGGTTTTAGGGTAAAATCTTTTTGAACTGCTGTTCTGTAACTGACCTTTGACCTTTTATTTTTAGGAATGTGGGTGACTTTATTCCTGTCAGTGGTGTGTTTTTCAAGCTTTGTTTTGAATTTTTTGAGGTTTTTAGGGTGACGCCTCCCAACAGTGAGGAGAAAGAAACCTCTCATTTTGCCTCTGGGCACTTTAAATGTCAGCAGGAAGTGCAGAAAAACTGCAAACTTGAATCTGCTCTCTGTGTTTTAGCATTAATGGAAACATGCTGAGATAAATCTGGTATTGTTATATCAACATTAAAAGTTTCAGTCTTATCACACAGTCTTTATTTGTGGTTTTTCATGCCAGATCTCAATCCATCTCCATGATAACTGAGCAAACTCTGCTCATAAAGACTGTGTTAAATTGTTCAAACGGACTGTGTTGGGATTGTTTGTAAGAATGAACTTACATGCTTTTTTCTGGTCTGTTTTTATTTGGTATTGTGTGTGTTTTTCTGCTGTTTATGAGACAACACAATAGAAGGGAGCACTTTATGAAGGAGCTACACAAATTTACAGGCTGGAAAGTGACCCAGTTTTGAGTACAATAGAACACTAAAACAATACAATATGCTTGAGTGGAAGTCCTTAACTTTGCGGAAAGTTTACTAATGAGAAGGAAAATTACTTATGTAAAAATCTACTTAAATAAAAAAAAATGGCAGAATGTCCAGGAACTACATACATGTTAGAGTTGAGAAACTTTAATTTGCATAATCGAAATCACACAAAAACAAAACTACCCTAACCCCTTTACCAACCCCCCCCTCACACACACACACCAGTGTTTATTAAGTGTACAAAGAGTTTGCAGTTTACAGAAAGAGCAACAATTAAAGTTGAGAAAACAACAGGTGCAAAATATTTGCAAATATACTATAGAGAAAGAAAAAAAGAAAAAACGCAAAAATAAATATATATACATGTTAATAGATTTTTTTTTTTTCCTGTGCCCATCGCCATTATTTATCCCAAAAATGTTTTAATCACCTTCACCATAAACCACTCAAACCTGCTATTAAAGCGCTGATTGGCTGCTGAGTTGCATTGGGCGTGGCCTCGCTAAGTGTCATACATCTGATTGGCTGGCTGCTCGCAGTGGGCGGGGCCTTACTGTAGGCTATCTGTCACACAGATAAGTTGGGCCATACATTCAACAGTGAAGGGTTAGGCGTCGGTCAACTGGAGCCTCGCGTGGGATTCTCCTCGTTATCTCTTTCGAAATTGCCGCGTTGTTAAAAGTTGTCGGACCTCCTTTTGTTTTTTTTTTTACCTGCGTTTTGTTTCTAAAAATGGAAACGTTTCAATGAGTTTTGCGCCATGCCGGTGGAGTAAAGCGAGTGTGTTTGACGGGAGAAGAGGAAGGCGGAGCGGGACACCGTTGAGAGGATTTTCAAAGAGGAAACCATCCCGTACTGAGCAAACACCGACTAATGCGAACACAAACACACCTGGGTCCCGGTACTGTTCAGTTTTGGGGGGGTTTGGATGCAGCCGATTTTGAGTCGAGGGGTTTTCTCCGCAAATGACGTGGAATAGCACGATGAGCAGTGGCTACAGTAGCTTGGAGGAGGACTCTGAAGAGTACTTTTTCACGGCCAGGACTTCTTTCTTCAAAAAACCCTCCGGAAAAGTCACAGTGAGCAAGGTAAACATGATATACTGACATGCTTCTTTTCAAAAGAACCTCCCTGTGTGCTGTCTTTGCCTTGTAAACAACTAGAACTACTTTTAAAGTCCGGTTGTCTCATTCCGAGGGGGGCGTCGTTCAGAACTTCATTCTAAAATCTGTCAAATGGACATGAATTTCTTTACAAGCGAAAACGCATATATAATGGAAATTAACTGAAGCCCATTTGCAGTGCTTTAGTAGTCATACTTGAGTTCGGCATACATCCAGTATAAAAAAACGCACATTTTTTTTATTAAATGATCACTTTTAGAGTTGGTTCACCTGTTGTTTCCTGTTCCCTTCGCCAAACAAAGTCCACCGTGGAGGGAGCACAGCCAGTTGAAAAGCTTGTGATTTTCTGATGATGTTCTCTGTGCCGAATTTAGTAGAGGACCCTAAGGATTTATAAAGTTGCATTTTTTTTTCTGTTTTGCCTTTTGACATTGGAATCCATAATCCAAACTAGGACACATTAAGTCGACATAATTGTTTGCCAAGTGTTGGAGCAAATTATAGGAATATTTGCACAACAACCAGTCTGTGGCTTAATCCCCTTTCGACAGTTGTCGGGTTAAGCCTACATTGCATTTGACAATGAGTGTCAAGTCCCCCCCCCCTGTTGCAGATAGTTGTATTAATTATGGAGGTTTTAATATTTAAAGGGGTCGCATATATGCGATGCTAAATATAGTACGGAATAAACAACAAAACATCTCAAAATACAGAAGTTGGAGACTGATCAGCAGGCAAATGGTTATACCTCCTGCAGGGAATCACATGAGCTCATCACAACCCCTAACTTGTGACCCATTTTGACCTCATCCCAGGGTGAAAAAAAAAAACAAAAAACCCATGAATGAAATGATGCATTCCAACCTAGATTTCAATTAGTTTGTGAAGGATTTATTTGCCTGCAGACTTGAGCTAATTAGGTCTAGACTGGGTTTTGGATTGGAGTTAAACCCAAAGATATTCAGCCTTAACATGTCTGGAACTCCAAAAATTAGGTCACTCATCAGCTCCTTGACTAAATACTGGCCTGCTCCAGTCTTCACACTCACACTGATCCTCTTGTACACACACTCTCACACACACATGCTCACAATATCCGACAGTCTTTCAAACACAAAACTTCCAAAACTCTGCATACTGTAACAGAATCGACCTATTCTTCGTGTCTTCCCACTATGTGTGTGTGAGAGTGTGTGTTTGTGTGTTATGGATTACTTGCAGATTCTGCAGCAATGCATGACCCTTCACTTTTCCATGACCGGCCCTTCACACAGGTCCTCATTCCTTATGGTTTGTGTGTGTGTGTGTGTGGAGTGGAGTGGATGCACAATGTGGCCCATACATTGCTGCAAGAGAGGTTGTGACCTGTGGTGTCTGAAACTGTGGCTCCAGACCTGAAATGGGACGCTGGCTCCTGCATGGTGGTTTCCCACATGCCAACAATAATTACAACTAGAGAAGAGACGTGTCCTTTGGGAAAAAATGTGTGGGACTGCTGTATAAAATAACTGGTTTACTATCGGAAAAATAAAGTTTTTTTGCGAGAGTCGATGTGTATTTATGGTCACCACTGAGTTGTACTTATACTACAGTAATGGATTACCTAAAATACTGGAGCTGGAGAAGACTAGGACGTTTTGAGAATGTGGTAACTTTAGTGAAGCTGGCAGTTTAAATAAAACGGAAATGGTTGTGACAGCGAACACAACCGTGACTCGTGGTCATTTAAAGATGTCTAAAGTGGAAAACGTTCAAACAAGATGTAAACATATGAAAGTAAATCTAAATGATGCACATTGCAGTCAATTGCCAGACATTGTTGACTAATTGGAGGCAACACCATGTTGAGACTGGGGCTGTAAGTAACGAAGATTTCATTATCTGTTGATTTTATTTATATATAATCAATCATGTAATCATTTTGTCTATATAGAAATGTCCCAGATGTCTTGTTTTCTCCCTGATAATCAGTTTACAATCCTATAAAATAAAGAAAAAAGGTTGTTAAAGAATTTTAACCAAGATTTAGGTTTGGTCTCTTAAGTGAATTAGTCATTTTTAAAAAAAAAATTCCATGCTGAATGATTTATTCCCCAGAAACGTATGAGCACATCTCTGGTAAACACGAGATTTAAAGTGGTGCTTTTGCCTGATTTTGCACGTATCTATTAGAAAAATCCCTTTTTTAATCGAGGACAGTCCCACCAAGATTACAGTATTTACAGTGGAGAAATAAACTTTAGTCACGACTTTCGGGTTGATTTATGACATATGTGCAGATACAGATATATCTGTGATAAGCTGGGGGTGGACATTGGACAGGACATGTAAACTACATCGCACGTTTGTTTACTTTGTCTGTCGTGTAACTCTGGCAACACCTTGACTTTTGACTTGAAGAAGGCTGAGTGGAATTTCACTTGGACTTTAATGACTGTCTCCCAGGAGAGGTTTCTCATTAAGCTACCAGGCCGAACCAGGCTGAACCAGGCTGAACCAGGCCACACTGTATGAGAAAGTGAAGTTTAATAAGCTCGAGTGTAAACAGAGAGACGGAGGACAAACAGAGAGACACAAAGGCAGACAGGGTGATAAACTGATTGTGGATTGTCTCGCAGGGAAATGAGATGTAACAGTCTGGCCAGAAGAGGATTTATGTCTAACACACACACACACACACACACACACACACACACACACACACACACACACACACACACACACACACACACACACACACACACACACACACACACACAGACACACAGACACACACACGCACAGACACA
>CALSBV010012282.1:51684-71009 GCA_943590825.1 Bovichtus diacanthus
ACACACACACACACACACACACACACACACACACACACACACATTCTTGCCCCCGCTCGCCCACTCATCCACCTTTTCAGTGTGTGAATGGTGTTTCTGTTGGGAAATGTCACGCTGACCAGTGGGTCTGTGTGTCTCATGAAAAAAGGGTAATCCCACCCAACCCCCCGGACACACACACATGCATTCGCTCTCTCTCACACACACACACACACACACACACACTGGACAGCTAAAGCAGCTCATCATTCAAATCATCCTCGCAGGCTTACTGTGGTAATATTCATCATCTTTCAGACATGATGTTTGGAGCTCATTCATGGCCACGTTGCTTCCACTGACACTGAATTAGTCTTAATTTTTTACCAACAACAATTACGCAATTTATTGTCACGGCACCTATTTTAAGCCGGCTTGAAACGTGCTTTACATTACCACATCAATAGCCAAATATCTCTCCATTCTAGCATCAATTTTATGTCTTGTTACAGTTTATTTATATCGCACGTTTCATACACAAAGGCACGTCGAAGTGCTTTACATAAAGCATTAAGAACCATAAACAAACAAACAAAAATGTAGTTATTTTAGGGCATTGAAGACAAACGCATATATTCAATTTCACACTTCTGGGAAATTAAGAGTTTCTGTGGCACAACATGTGGATTGAGATTGAGTTGTAAAGTCTTTACATGAAGTACAGTATGTTATTATGTTCTCGCACTAATTGAGGATCCAACTAGATTATATAGTTTATTTTTACCATTATTTTTAAAACATTATTCTCATGTGCAGTTTAATAACGTCCATATGTCTTGGTTTTTACAGTAGCACCACACAAATCCCAGTTTGCTACTGCAGTGTGTGTTGACCGCGTGCAGCTGTGATTTTCTGTACTTCACTTGACCGCATGGTACAGAACATTAATGTATTCACTGTGTAATGGATGTACGTCAGTGAGTCAGCAGCTGGCTCTTCACTTACTGTGCCAGTGTCAGCTGACCATGAATAAGTTAGTATATAGGCTGGTAGTGTAGAATATCTGGTGCTGTCCTCAGTGCAACCTTTTATTTTCACTTGGACATACATTTGGAAGTGGTATTTTCATGGATGTATGAAGAAACATTCATTTCTACTCATTGATTCCAAAAAGAGAAGTTTGGACCGGCTCTCTGCGTCTAATTCTCCGTGTATACATGCACCCGTATACCGCCATGGTTATTCACAATATGGCACTTCGGCGCTAATGCATAAAAGTGTATAGTTTGCAAAATACTGTGCAAAAACAGTTTGATGCAGGGAGGTTTGTTTATCAAGTATTTCCTGCAGACGGATATTAGAGTTCCGTGGAACAGAAGTAAAAACAAGTTTAGAACAGTAAACATTAAGCGGCATGGAAACTATTTGTATTTGTTCTTCTTTATTTCACCTTTTTACCAAAAGGACACCCAAAACTGATCCTCATATGTGACTAATCACTGTTTTCCATGTTCCACATATAGCATTATTGTTTATTTTCTATGAGTGTAGAATACATAAAGCTGACATGCAACACCTGGTCATAGTGCAAGTCTCGTTTACTAAGTTTTTGATGAGATAGTTTATGATTTTAAATATTTTTTTCTAATTTTATACAGTATTTTATGCATGCAAAGTATGTATACAGTTACTTTTGTTAGGCTTCTTTTGAAATTAAAGTTCAGAGATGAGCTATATCATGAAACTTTAACCCCGTCTCTCTTCGTGCGTACCATAAACATGCGTCCGTCACACCACTCGTAAAACGCTGAACTCCCGGCCTTTTAAATCAGCTTATGATTTCAGCTACAGTATTACACGACAGCATTAATGTTTGCTCATCACAGGAAAGGAAGTGGTATTTCCTCATACAGTAAACTGTTCCCGTTTTTAAAAAGGACGCCAGTGTTCCCAGTAAATTAAACAAAGTGTGTGTGTGTTTGTGTGTGTGTGTGTGTGTGTGTGTGTGTGTGTGTGTGTGTGTGTACAATAATGATGGCAGGTTGTTTGTTGTTCCTCCCCCACTGCTGGCCGCTCACTCACCCAAAACGAAGAGATTTACGGTGCAATATGCATCTCGCCACACCCTGCGCGCCTCGCCAGGTGTGTTTTCCATTCTGTCATTTCTGTTTGTTTTTCGACATATTGACATTTCACGCATTCAGTTTGATGTGTGTGTGTGCGTGTGTGTGTGTGTGTGTGTGTGAGAATATGTTTTTCTACAGGGGATTATGTAATCTCTGCACACATTAAAGTGAGGTCATTCTCTACTGTTAGGCTAAGATTTCAACTTCCTTATCTGTCGCTGTGGGGAAAAGTACCTCATGCTTTTTATCTGCAAGGGCAACTGATAGACAGACTGACTGCTGGTAGACAGATTCAGATTTTATCTCTACCTCTGTTTCTTATTCTTTATCTTTTTCTCTCACATCACCAACCAGTTTAGTGTGAAAGTAAACATGTGCAGACTTTTACCTGTGAACTAAAACAGTTTTTTTAAACACCATTTAAGCATTTCTGTCTGTTTGTCCTTTTACTTTTCATCTCCTGTTGCACAAGGTTTTTAGCTTGTGACGCCTTATAATACACAATCCCTACTTTCACATTAGTCCTTGGTTTATGACCCAGTAAAGAAGAAGAATTTCGATTTAATTTTGTACGTTTTTAGAACAGAAATGGAAGAATTAAAGCAGAAATGTTGTGAACCACACCCCTATTGCATGTGTGTGTGTCCAAATGAGTAAAACCATGGTTTAACCAAAATGAAGATTACTTGTTTTTTGAAGCTGCTGATCCTTAAATATGATTCATTTTGTACCAGAAATGATGAGTATTGAGTGAGTTTTACCTTGTTTTTGGTCAGGATGGAGTCACTAAAACCGCATTAAGGTTTGGTGACGCCAACATCTAAAGCAGACACGGTTTATGTCCAAAGGCCTTTCACAGACAACTAACCCATAACTTACACAGTAAATATAGAACCAAAGTATTCCTGCAGAGGAGGGATAACACCCGCTTTGTTGAATGTTTCCCGTCCACATGTGAATCCACATCTGCCCTTTCTCGCGTTCTCCCTCTCTAGATTTCCTTCCTGTGTCTGTCCAACCTCACCCCCTGTTCTCGCCTCCTCACCCCTCCATCCTCTCCTCTCCTCCTATCATCCTGGTTCCCCCTCCATTGTTATGTCACTTCTTCCTCACCCCTCCATCCTCTCCTCTCCTCCTATCATCCTGGTTCCTCCTCCATTGTTATGTCACTTCTTCCTCACCCCTCCATCCTCTTCTCTCCTCCTATCATCCTGGTTCCTCCTCCATCTTTATGTCACTTCCTGCTCAGCTCTCCATCCTGTTCTCTCAACATCGACGAGGCCAACCGAGTCTGTTCTTTAGTAACTATACTAACTATAAACTAATTCTCAGAAGTACTTTTTGCTGCAAATTCAAGTCTGAGTTGTTGCCCTTGGCCGTCTTTTTGAACCTTACTAAAGACTATTCGATCACATCCACTGATGCAGATTAAACTCACGACCCACTGGGCATTGAACCTCCTCTTAAAGCTGTAAATTAAGTCTCAAACGTGTCCTTATTTCCCTTAAACAACACTTTTATGTTGGGACATTCAACACGATGTGTTTATTGAAAACAATGAGAGCAAAAGAGGGTTTCTCAAGAGTGTGACGCATCAATGGCACATCATAAGTGTGTCTTTATGTGAATTACAGTCGTGTTTGAAGCTCTTTCAGTCAACCTTTGCAGAGTTTAGACTCGCAACACTGCCCTGCCAACGATAAACACCAGAGTCTCTCTTTATGTTTGTTTGTGGTGTCCATGAGGGCCTGATTATATTCCATGAAACCTGATCAACCAGTTGGTACTTGACTGAAAAATGTGTTTTAGTTCTAACCATATTAAACAGAACTTTAACTTGTTAACATTACGTTGTTTTTCCCTGGGAGATATGGAGAGAGATTTGCCTGCTCATAGGAGACAAAGTGTGTTTGGTAGATTTAACTTGTCTTTATAAATTTACATTGGAATGAATTTTTCCCTCTGTCGAAACGTATTAGATGCAAAAAGTTTCAAATCTAAAATTGTCTTGTTTTAAACTGGATTGATTGATTTGTGGATTAAGTGACACGTGTTCGTTCATTGACGTAGTTTTGAGACGTTTTCTTTTTCCGCTTTTGAATTTTGAGACGCATTTCACGATGTTTTGACGTGCGATTCACAACTGGTAACTACCGATCGACCGAAATGTCCATTTACAAGACACACTCAGACTCCTGTTAGTATTTATAATTCTGAGACAAATCTCTCTCCATAGAAAAAAAAACTAATTTAGCGAATGAGTTTCAAGGGTTATTCATATTTTAGAAAAACCTCCATGCAGGTTTGTAAGGAAACATTTTGCTCAACCTCAAAGAACGTCATCGGTGAAGTATTTTTACACTCTGACGGGAATTTAATTTACATTTAATTTGCATAGTTTCCCACAGTGCTGTTGCATCCCAGTTACAGCACGGCACATGTTCACTGTGGGTACGAACTACTGTTTGACACGAGTGATTTCAATCAAAATGTGGACTAAAATGAAGAAAAAGGCTGTGGTTTAACTCTAACACCATGCTAGTGGATGGTAATGTTGGTCGGTGCAGCGCTTTGATCCAGACTGAAATATATCTCAACTATTGGAATGATTTCCATGAAGCTTGTGCAGACATTCATGTTCCCCAGAGGATGAATCCCAATGACGATGGAGATCCCCTGACTTTTCCTCCTGTTTTTTGTTTTTAGTTCAATATTTTATCAACTTATTATAATGAAATTTGGTACAAACATTCATGTCCCTCTGAGGATGGATTGTTAAAACTTTGGAGACATCTTCACTTTTAATTTAGCGTTATGTTCAAGTTTTAACTTCTGTTTTTTAACTAAAAAACTAATGAAATCTCCCATGAGCTGTAAACTGTAAAAAATACAGCTGAGGTTATACAAAGTACTTTTGACAGGTAACTTTAAAAAGTTGTTTCCGCAAGAACAAATGTAGTTAATGTTTCTGTTATTTTTAACCTGATATTGGACAATATTACCGTGATGGCAACACAACTTTTTCCTCGACCCGCCAGAATTTGTCTGACAAGTTTTATTTTCCTTTTTTTGATGGTGTGATTTCTAAAAAAAAAAAAAGCTTTTGCACCTCAGTGACCGAAATAACATTTACAAGGTCCGCCTGCAGACTTACTGCATTGTGACGACTTTACAGTAGACGAATATCAAACTAAAGTTTACTTCAACACTGCACATATGATATCAGGCAATCTTGAGCCAGCACATTTGTGTGTGTTTGTTAGTATGTGTGTGTTAAAAGACTTTTTTTATTCAGTTTGATGTTTTGAAGTCCAGCCTGCAGGTTACATAAAGCTTTTATATAAGACTCCTTTTGCCTCCCCCCTCTCTTTACTGCGCTCTGCTTTTCCAAAGGAAACACAAGTGGAATTGTTCGGAATGGCGCGGCCCTCGCTATCTCTTCAAACAGAACCGTGGTGCTTTTATGCCTGGAAACACACACACACACACACACACAGCAATGGTCTGTGTTGTATAATAAGATAAATCTGCCTTTGAGAGGCACCTGCGTCATGGAGAGTACGGGGTGTTTGTGTGTGGCTGAGAGAGGGAAAGAGGAAAGTTGGAAAGATTTGAGGCCGGCAATAAATCATCCAATCTATGTATTCTACCTCTGATATGACGCATATAATGTGAGTTTAATTTAGAATTGATCAGTATTTTATAATTGTGGTCAAGTTCTTGTTTTATCTTTAAAAAAAAAAAACACTCTTTGAAAGCCATTTCCACCCCGAGAGGGGGAGGCTAATATTTTAATTGTATAAACTCACTAAAATCTTTTGAAAAATTATGATTTTTCTTTTTCTTTTACATAAAATTAAGTATCAGAGTTCATGTCTCTAAATATGATTACAATGGAGAGAAAAAGATAACTATATTTGGCAGAATAATCTTACATAAAGGTCAATTAAGTAAGTGTTCTCGAGCTTTCGATCATATCTCATGATCTTCCTCACCGGATGGAGTTTCCCAGTTGTCATGGAATAATAGAGGCTTACATTTTAAATGTTTCTGAGCACTTTAAGGATTTCATACATGTTGGCATTAAATGTAATCAATCTTTTAAGCCAATATAAGAAGTCCTTTTAACAGTGTTCAGAAAATAAGCTCCATAACAGAAACTAAATGGACCTTTTGTCAAGCTCAAGAATAAACTTTCAGCCTCTAAACAAAGATGATTCATTGCTGACGCAGTTAGATAGTCTGAGAAGCTGCAAAAAAAAATGTTTCTGACATTTTTGCATGAAAAATTACACTAACTAACTAATCGTTCCAACTGCGTAATTCCCCAAATATATGTAGAAAACACGTAATACAGTACGATTTTCTAAATAATTTCACTCTTGTTCCTAGTTTAGTAAAAGCAGTCGTCCCACTCTTAAAGTTAACATGTTTTAAATTGGTTTTGTTGCTGAAAATGTGAAATAATTTAAGTCTCTGAGTGAGTTTCTGTGTTTTATGTGATCAGTAATGAAGCGTGCGTTGCCTGCTCTGCGAGTTATCCCGTCACATACCAGCATTCACTTCTTAGACGCTCATCTGGGAGCAGTTTGGACCGGCTGTGATCTCCGGGCAGAGCATTATCACCCAACCACAGCGCACTTTGCACTTCAAACAGAGCCTCCAACCGCCTCCAAGGAGAAAGTGAGAGTCTTAATGATGATAAATGACAAGGCGGGTTTACCCAAAGTGTGTGTTGAAGACCACCTTCTTGGAAGATTTTCTGAGGTTTTTAATTTAAGGAGACTTTTTTTTTTTTTTTTTTTTTGGTGTTAGTGTTGTGGTTAGCGTCCGGGCCCGAGGGAGCCGTTTTTTTGGAAATGCTCAAGGTTCAGGTTTGAGTGTAACGTGCGATTTACGTTTCCTTCCTTATTCAACATAGTATAACTATGAATTGGACGAATATCGTCTCGTATTAGCTCCTTGCAGATTGTTGTATCGGCGGATATGTCGGCTGTTGTCTCCTTTACACTGTTTCTCCACCGGAGACGACTGAGAAGTACATTCTCAGCTGTGAAATCCACATAAGGGAAAATATTCATTTTACAGCTGAAAAAAAATAGTCACTCGATCGATTCACCAGCAGCAAATTAATCGCAACAATTTTAATAATAGTTTAGGTCATCGATTTCAAGAAAAAACACTAGTTAGCAACACTAGTTGACAAAAAACATTCTTGTTTTGACAACATACACATAACAAACTTATAAAACTTTGTTTTATTCCGATGCTTTGGTGAAATAACAAGAAATAAAGATATATAGAGAAAGTAATATGTTGTTATAACAAGAAAAGATTGTCGTAAAAATGGAATAATTGGGTATCAAGTAATAATAATAATAATAATAATAACGTGAAAATATGTCATAACATGAAATATTGGCCATCTTGTAAAATTGTAAAGTTTCTTGTTAGTCTTTAAACAAGAAACTGAACAAATATTATTTTGTCATAGTGCCAGCCATAAGCTGCTGTAGTTTATGTGGTAAACTGAATATAGATCTAGACCAGATACAAGGATTATAGAGCGATTTATTGAGAAAACAATCAACAGTGACAGCCCATCATTTAATGTATGATATCATAGTTTTATTGTCTCAAATATCAATATCTGCCTCATAAATTCAACATCAGTCAGGCGAGTTTTAATGCATTAAACCTCTGAAGATGTTTCTAATTAAAAATCCATACACAAAACTTTAAAGTTCTGATTCTTAGTCCTTTTCAATTGTGATTTAAAAATAAATCAATAAAAAAAATATAAATAAATAAAATAAATAAATAAATAAATAAATAAATTAATTAATTAATTAATTAATAAATTAATAAATTAATAAATTAAATAAAATTAAATAAAATTAAATAAAATTAAATAAAATTAAATAAAATTAAATAAAATGAAAATAAATAAAATAAATAAAATAAAATAAATTAAATAAAATTAAATAAATAAAATTAAATAAATAAAATTAAATAAATAAAATAAAAAATGGAGAAACATTACTAATTTATCGACATTGTTGTATTTTAAGGCCAAGGATTCAGGCTCTGCTGCTGAATACGTTCAGTAGTATCGGCACTGAGTGTAAAGTGTTCAAAAACAACATGAAACGGTGTTATTGCCGTGAATGGCATTCCACACACCCCTCTCATCACACCATAACATGCGTAATGTTAGGCTTACACATAATGATGGTGTGCACGCTGACGGACTGGCATGCAAATTAACCCATCACCCTGTGTGTCATTAGTCCTTTCATGTGACATAAAGTGGAGCCACAATGGACCGACATGCTCACACACATTTACCTTCTGGTCTGTGGGTTCTGCATGCTGCTGGCTGGTCTTTATGTAGATGTGTGTGGTGGTTTTGAACTTTGGGATTTGGCTCTTGATGCTTGGATATCACTCAGTCTGTGTTTTGACGAGCTTGACGAGGGAATAGGTGTGTTTTTGTATGTGCTCAACTCTTTTTTTTTTAAAAGGGGTTTTCCACTGTTGCAGAGGTGACCTGAGAGATGTTATAGTCATCATTACACACACACACACACACACACACACACACACCTCACAGGTTTTGTTTCCTTTATCAGACACCGCACTGACACACCTGCCTTTGACATCCTCATTGAGTCTATTGTGTCAAGAAAAACACCTTTTTAGTACCCTGATACCACATGATGTAATATAAGACTTATTTCTACTTTTTCACATGAGCTTACTCTAAAAGTATCTTTCATAAAATATAGGATTATTAGAAGCAAGAGATTGACTTCATGTCTTTTTTTTCTTGAAAAGCCTAAACTGGATCGATCATGAGCGTGAAACTTAAGATTTTGTTGAAGGAGCTAAATGATACGAGGATACAGTAAAGAAAAATATATATTTTAGATGTATTTTTACATTTATAACGCTCGGATTTGATACATTTTGACTCTAAAACATTGTTATTCCGATATCCTTACCACTATTTGAACTAAACATGTCTGTGGTAGCAGAGAAAAGCTCATGTTTTTAACTAAATATAAATAGTTTAGGCCACATATTGTATACGGTGGCCATTTAAAAACATTTTCATACTCTGCATGTTAGCTTTCAAGCTAAGCTATACTTAAGGTGTGCTTTGAGCTGAATGCTAACATTAGCATGATATGCATGTTGAGAAGTTTTGGATGTTAACATGGATATTTATTCAGCAAGTTAATATGTATGTGGCTAGCATGTTCACATGTACCGATAAGATGCTAACATGTAGGCAACTAACTTTTAATGGTTTGGTCCTTAAAACATCAGAAAAATGTGAAAATGTCACAATTTCTTAAAGGCCAAGATGGTGACGGTAATTGTCTTGTTTGGTCCAAGTCCAAAAACCAAAGATTTTCAATTTGCGTAAGTGTAACACCAGGAATGCTGGGAAATTTGAGAAGCTGGAACCAAACCACGTTTAGAAGTTTTACTTTAAAATGGACAAGAATTGACATGCTTAAATAAAATAATAACTTAACACTAAATCCACCTTTTTTGAGTTGGTAAACTGCAGTGTACAGATAAAGTGGCTTTATTTATTATTCTATCAATTTGTTGTGGTCTTTGCCTTTTTTTCCAGAGAAAATCAAATCTGTGCAACCGAATAAAAAACAAAATCTGGGGAAAAATGACGTTTCCTCGAAACACATTCATTCAACCCCCGACATACAACAAGTCTGGCTAAAAAATCTAATAGAAACACAATAGGAACAACACCAAAGTTGTGGTTATGTGAATGTAATGTGTCATATTGTTGAGCTGTGGGAGTATGAATGTGTACAAATATGTGATGTGTCTAATGGGATGATTAACCGCTGCCTTCATATTTATGTTATTTGTCAGAATTGAAAAGGTGTTACGAACACGTGCAATAATGACTGCTCATTGTGTGTAATCCTCATGTTAAAGGAGGTTCATTTAGTCATGAAGTGTCAGATATGACTGATGGCGACTGCCCTGTCGTTCTGTTGCTTCATATCTGACTCACGGAGGCTGTAAACGGGAGTGAACTTTGCTTTCATTAACATTCATTAGTGGCGTTTTGTTTGTTTGCTTTAGCTTTCTTTGGCAGAATTTCTTCTAAATTGTATTTACTGTTTTTGTGGCTTCCAAGGAGTTGAACCCTGTTGTATAAAAAAACACTCAACGAGGCTGTTATCTGACATGGAAGCTGCTGATGTACGACTTTGGAGAATTGTTTTTGGGTTGCCTGTGGTGTCGCTGTTTTGTAACATAACATTAATCTTATGAAGTCATTTCAGAGTCGGTGGGTTTTTAAGTCTTGCGCAATCCACATAGGCATGTGTATACGTGTGTGTGTACATGCACATGACGTCCTTAATGTACTTTTCTGCTCATTAGGTCTTTAAATAAATGCATATTTACAACTGCTTCCATGTACTGCTGCACAACTTTGTTGCTGTTACTCGATTAATCAACAATAGTCCTCTATAAAAGTAAACCCTATACCTAATCAGCAGATTAATCGATAAAACAATATTAATTTGTTGC
The DNA here is from genome assembly GCA_943590825.1 of Bovichtus diacanthus. Taxonomy (NCBI): domain Eukaryota; kingdom Metazoa; phylum Chordata; class Actinopteri; order Perciformes; family Bovichtidae; genus Bovichtus; species Bovichtus diacanthus. Next base: position 62,367 of record CALSBV010012282.1, read on the forward strand.
CAATCGACAACAATCTTGACTATTGCATACTTGTTTTAAGCCATTTATCTGGTAAAATAATCCAAAAAATCTCCGGCTTCAGCCTCTGAAATGTGAGGATTTTCTATTTTTCTCTCTTTTTAATTTGTTCTAAATTAAATATCCTTGAGGTTTAGACTGTTGCTCAGACATAAAAAGCTCTTTGAAGGCATACTGCCACACACACGCACGCACACACACACACACACACACACACACACACACACACGCGCACACACACGCTGTTCTTCCTCCAAGGTCAGCACCATAAAGTTTCATAATCTCAACCCTCACATGCTTACTCACTTCCCACAACACACCTCTCTGGGCCTGTTGCTCAATTCTCCTTGTTAACAAATGTGTGCAAAGACTCATTTTTCCCAACCGTTTACCGTTTTTTTGTGTTTTGCAATCTTTTGACTTCAGGAACATGTGTGGGTGTGTGTGCGTGGGTGTGTTGGTTAAGCAGTGTCTTTTCCATGTTTTTAAATGAAAGCCAGTTTTCAGACTAATGAGGATTGGACATGTTTATAATGTTATATATTTATCTCCAAAGCAGCCAAATGAACTGTGTGAATAGTAGCCGGTGACACTAAACATGATGTTATATCTATATTACTACTAAAGATCTAAAATTCATTTAGTTATGACAAAGAAGTTTTCTTGGTATTTTCCTCCTTCTCCTCTTGTTAACTTGTCCAGTCTGCTTGACGTGTTTCTCCTCGTTCTTTACTTGTAATCAATCTTTCTTTCTTATTGTTTTTCTCTTCCTTCCTCATCGTTCTTCACATTTTCCTCCCTATTGTTTTCTCTTCCTCTTTCTTATGATCCTGCGTATGTTCCTCCTCCTCCCTCCCTCCTCTTCTTCTCCTTCACAGCTTTTTTTCTTCTTCTACCTCTTCTTTATTGCTGTTGGTAAAGGTCTTGCTGGAGGACCACCCAGCCCTCCAAACAAGCTCCTTGTGGTCTCATGCACAGAGTTGAACCACAACTGTGTGTCCTGTACTCTGTCGTCCGTGTCTCCATGTTTTACTCACTGAACCGCTCTGGAGACGTACAGAAAGTACTTCAGGGAGATGTTCGGTTCACATCATTGTTTCGAGCCTGGCTTTTTGTTCCTATGCGGTTCAGCTAATTTAGTCTGCAGGTTTCACTTCTCAGTTTGCAAAGACAATTGCATCATTATTCCTATTTTCTTCCCGTCTGAAGAAAAATCTTTTCAACTACTGTATTTAACGACAACTTTGAGCTAGTTGTACTTGTGTATTTTCCATTTTCTGCTACTTTATACTTCTACTACATTTATTAGAAATCTTTACTTTTCAAATTCAGTTTGATGATGCATAATATAATCACCAAATACATTATAATGTAATATTACGGATAAAGATGAGACTTAATTGATCCCTTGAGGAAAAATTCCCAAGCAACCCGGCAGCATATCTTAGTTTGTGTTTTTAACTGCCGTTTCATATTAAAATAAACTTTGAATAACAATACAGAGAAATTTAAACTCAAAAAGACATCTGTTGCAACCTTAAGGCCCCGGAAATCACCCAGGTGTAAGTGAATAGCGGTTCTGAAAGTTAGATGATAGAGAACAGACTGCTGTGTTTACTGAATAGCTTATATAGCAGTTGGCAGTGCATAACAAAGATGGAGAGATCTATAAAAGGCTTTAACACGACTGCACCGTGTCTACTGTACGAGTGTCCATTAACTGGGGAATGTCCACTCAAGAAGAAGAGTGCGTCTCTGTCCATTAGCTGAGGATCGTCTGTTATACGTAGAGGAAAGGTGTGAGCACTTCCACTTGTACAAGTGCATGCATGTGTACGCATTAGTGCAGGAATGCTGGGAGGAAAGGTGTGGCCGAGCTCGACTTCCCCCCGCGGACTCAACAGGAAGTCGCATAGAGAGGGGGTGAGGAGGGTAGGAAAATGGACATAAGATAGTTTGAGAGGAAATGGTGAACCAACAATGAGCTTTAGGGTGGAGAGGAAAAAGGAAAGTGAAAGGTTGTTTTTGTTTAAGGATTTTGCAGAAAGGCTCTTTAGTCTATAGGGACATTGTGAGGAAAATCATGCAAAGATGTGCAACATATATTTAACATATATGGGAAATACAGTTTCCTATAATAAATGAAAGATTAATGTATAGCCTCCCTGAAATGAAATCGAATAGTCAGTTTATATTTCACTATTTTTCACTATTTAGAGTAAATAGTAGTAATTGGAGAAATAAAAAGTTACTTTGGTTTAACTCAGAGCCAGCTAAATCACCTGAAATAACAGTTTTTAGAAATATATCTGTGTTTTCTGTACAATTTTAGATACAAGGAAACCTTAAAGAACTTTTTAAGGAAAATATCCGACCTGTAAAAACAATAAAGCGTTTCCAAGGATTCTGACAAAATGGTAAAAAGGATAGTTTAAAAATTGGAGGAACATGTCAGACTGGCAGACGACCTGTATAATATAATCAGTATAAACTCCCTTGTTAATGTTTTGCTAAATTATATGACCTTTACAGTACTTTGGTCATTTCAAACATACATTGCTTAGAGGAAGTAAGTAAACACGGACAGAAATAAAGTCTTTCTTGTCCTTTGAAATGTAGGTTAGATTCAGTTAGCACAGCCAAACCACTGTGTTTAGTCTACCCACAACACACAAACACACAGACCAGTGCTTTAGGGTCTATTTAGCTAAGCTAGGCGTGTTTTGTCTGCACACACACATTTACATGGTGATGCCATCTATTTACAGTGGATGCAGATGAGTGTGACAGTGTTTAACAAAGGCAGGAATGCTGCAGGTGTGTGGGATAAAAGTTTGAAGAAAGATAAAAGCCGTTTCTGTGTCGCACAAATACAGACTAAACTTTAACTACCAGGGTTATTCTTGAAATGGAAGTCAGGGAGACTCTGAGATGGAAATAAAATGTAAAACTTCATCTCTCGGTCTGTTTATTATCTTTTCTTTTTTCTGTCACTTTTTATTCTCCATTTTTCTTCTGCTTTTTCCATTGTTTCCTGTTAGCTCTGGTGCCAAAGTAAAGTCTGTTCTGCTTTTTAATACACATCTGCTTTATGCAACAAGTGCAGTATAAGGAGACATGACATCTTATTATTCTTTAAATATTGAATCAAATATTTAGTACTGTCAGTATTGGAGCGATAAGAGCAATACATCTGTTGTCATAACAGGATTATTTGTGACAAACAAGGTTTTGGCTGGTTTTTGAAGTTACCAAAATAAGTGTCTTTTTATATTCTTAATCAGCATTCAAGGCGTCAAACTTCACTGGTAAAAGCACACAAAGGAACCTGTAATATGAGCTTTTGTTGTTTGTTATGAAATGATTTACATATTTTAAAGCTTTTAGCAGCACGGCATCTAGAAACTGAACTGATAAAAAGACTACATGCGTCAGGAATTTTCCACATCTGCGCTAACCAGTTTCCTGTGTTGTTAGTCATAGGCCTGACGTACAAAAAAATGTAATCACTACATTTTAGTTTGGTAATTAGTGCAGTGGTTCTTTCTTAATGTGTCTAAAATATATCGTGTTCTGTTATTCGACTATATGTAGATGATGTTGCTCTCTTTCGTTCAACATTTCCTTCTCTAAAAGTTGCTTAAACACTAAAAAGCAGACAGTACCTTTTTTAATAATGTGACAGACTTGCCAATATTTATAATTCGACAATTTTATATACTTGACAGTGTATGTAATATGAGCTTTTGTTGTGTGTTATGAAATGATTTACATATTTTAAAGCTTTTAGCAGCACGGCATCTAGAAACTGAACTGATAAAAAGACTACATGCGTCAGGAATTTTCCCAGCACCTCCACTAACCAGTTTCCTGTGTTGTTAGTCATAGGCCTGACGTACAAAAAAATGTAATCACTACATTTTAGTTTGGTAATTAGTGCAGTGGTCCTTTCTTAATGTGTCTAAAATATATCGTATTCTGTTATTCGACTATATGCAGATGATGTTGCTCTCTTTCGTTCAACATTTCCTTCTCTAAAAGTTGCTTAAACACTAAAAAGCAGACTGTACCTTTTTTAATAATGTGACAGACTTGCCAATATTTATAATTTGACAATTTTATATACTTAATGCTACGTGTAAAGTGTTTTTTCTACCAAGAACAGCAGTGTAAGAGTCGGGCCTTATCTTCTGTGTCAGTCAACTTATAGATGGATGGATATAAAGTGAGATAATTATCTGTTTCTGGTGCAACTTCTTTGTTGTTCTTCGTTATTGAAACCCAGCTACTGTCTTTGTCTTTTCCCTCTGTCCTTCTTTCCCCCCTCAGTCCAGTGTTGGTCTTCCTGCTTCAGTGGGAGGATTTGCTGTGGTCTTAAATAGGACCATGACCTCATTGTGTTGTAGCTCCGCTGTGCTCTGCTTCTCTTGTTTGTTTGGTTTTGGTCGCTCTCTCCCTCCCAGTTCCTCTTAACCCTCTATATCCTGAACTGGACACACTTGGTATGAACACTTACAAGGGCTACAATGATATTTGTGAGCCAAATAAAGTTACTAAGGGTCAGTATTTGGAGCTCGGATATAATGGGGCGGGTAAAAGTGTTTTTTATTATTATTTTAACAGTTTTTCTGAGGAATTGTTTGAGTCTCAAGTGCTCAGTTTAAAGTTTTAGAGTTTTAGTATTTTGGGATGATCAAAAAAGTTGTTTCTTTACCCTGTAAAGAATAATATTCAGAAAGGAATGGCCTTGGGATTTTTTTTTAGAGTTAAAGAAAACTTCAGCTACTGCAATCCAAAAATATTAATATTGGCCTGTATAAACTTGTTCAAGTCCAAAATATAATGATGTATGCACTATGTAGGAACTCCTTTAGGAGCTCAGGGGGGTCTACAGGTTGCAAAACCTTCTATTCAAAGTGCAAATATGTAAACTGGGAACTTTGCATCTTTTGGGTTTGGACTGTTGGTCAGGCAAATCAAGACATTTAAATATGTTGCCCTGGGCACTGGTTGATTTATACAATTGTGAGTATTCATTGACATTTTATGGACAAAATGGTTAATTAATGCCAATTAAAAAAATGTGACTGGGTGATGTGTAATAATGACACTCTTTATCCTGATTGTGTGGACGGTGTTGCTTTTATTACATCTTCAAAGCCTTCATTTATTTATTCATAAGTGGATAAAAGGTGTAGGTATTTCCATATTGTTGACTGAAAGTTGTCAAGTTCAATGATAATGGAGCTCTGTGCATGCTCGGGTGATTGAAGCTGAATTTTCATCACAAAATCAAACATTTTGCTTGGCGAACACGCTGATATCAAGTTTGTTTTGGCGGAAAGGTTTGAATTGGTCATCTGACGCATCTCCAGAAAGCTTAAATATGATCAAATGGAGACTTGGAATTACTTGGGCTTACATTTTTGTTGTGAAATTGATTGTAAAAACTCATTCTAAATACTTAATGCTATAAGACAACACATGCCAAATTCAAATAAATAGGTGAAGAACTAACCAAGGAGTGACGTACACGTAAAGGCAGCAAATGTCTGTTGTAAATCACTTAATCTACAAGATCATCAGGTTTATCTGTTGACCTCACTGCACACACATTAACAGATCGAGCACGAAGGGAAGGATTCCTCTGAGAGAGTCTTTTATCACATTTCTACTTTGTCTTTTATTCCTTCTCTTCCCCCCTCTGTCTCTGTGACTGTGTCTGCAAGGTAAGGTGACAGATAATCTCCTGGTAATTATAAGCTTTGACTCATCTGACCCGGCAGGCGCTTAACGTGAAGACTGAATGTGAAGGAAACCCTCGGGTCAAACCTAACGTCACGATGCACGGTTATCAGAAGTTCTGAGAGGAATCTGATATCCTCTGACTCATGGGGTTGTAATTTTATTTGTGACTTGGTGTTTATGTGGTTGAGCAGATTTGTTGAGGTCCAATATCGCTGTATGTTCTCCTTTTTTTTAATCCGGGTGAGTCAGTGTCCCATGCACACAGACAGGTCACCGCCACCAAGGAATTTTCTTTATGCACCAAAATAAGGTTTAAATTATACACATTTTTGAGTTTTTAATTACCGTATTTTCCCTAAATTCTATCACCTCCATAATCTATTACATTTTTTTGACGTATTCTTGGATGTTGAGACTATCAATGAAACCCACTGTGTCATGTATAAATTCAGCAATAATCATCCGTCACACCTAGCGCTGATTTATCTGTATTTTTTAAATTTTTTTATTAATTATTCATGAACTAAAAAGTGTCCATCACAATTTTCCAGAGCCCAAGATGTCTTTTAAATTGCTTATTTTGTAACAAAATCCAAAGATATTCATTTTACAATTGTAATTTGTAGTATATAGTATAATAGTTTTTCCTAAATAAATGACTTATGTGACAACGAGACACTAAAACTGTAAAACTTCTAATAATCAACATATTTACTGATGCTGAATGCAGCCTAATGATCCTATTGTGATGTCCTCCATAAAATATGATAAAAAAAACGGGAATATAAAGAAGCTATTTATCTTGTAATCTGCAATAAACATCCAGTTTCAGCGCCACATATTGGCAGATCTGTGTTCTTCCTCTTCACCTTCATCGAGGGGGATCGTCAAATGTGACCAAGGACATGTTAAATGTTGCAAGTAATTCTCCTCAGCGCGCACACAGAAACTCCGCAGCTGCAGTATGCGTGTGTGTGTTTGCAGTGTTTGCACATGCTGCATTGGCACCTTGTCTTTCCCTTGAGCAGTGTGTGTTTTCCATATAAGGGTGTATGTGCCTTCAAAGCCTCCCTGGATTCTGCACTGTGTGTGTCTGTGTGTGTCTGTGTGTGTGTGTGTGTGTGTGTCTGTGTGGTTTTTAATAGATGTAGAGGAGGGCTGCACTATGCCCATGTAAGCACACACTACACTGGAGAATTAAAGTCAGTCCGAAGACTCTGCATTGGAAAATTAAAATCCTCTGCATGAAAATCCTGAAAACCGAGCATCTGCATGCAGCGCCTGCCTGAGGACATTTAAATTGTCTCTGAGGTCAGAGGACGGGCTCTTTACAACTGATTATGTAACACACAAGTCTTTCTCATGTGGCCTAAATTATAGTTTTGCATTTGTTTTCTGAAGCTGAACTCATGTTTACTTCTGGTTGTTAAAGATGCGTGTCTCTCTACTGTACACGTGTCACTTTATCATCTTTATTTAGAACTTTCTCTATCAGCTGACATCTGGTTTTGACCTTCTGGCTCACAGCGATGATCGCCGCCTTCAGTCCTCGCAGACAGTAAAGCCTCTTGTGCGGCGCACTTGACAAACGTGTTGCATACATCACAAGCTGAATCGGTCATAAACACTATTCAAGTCCACGCGGCCTCAATCTGGATCAAACTAATCAATATGCATTGTTGAGTGTCCTGCAGGAGATCTCCATGTTTTGTCTAAAATTAGAAGTCAGTCGCACAGCATGGGACCCGGATTGTGTATTCGTCATGCGCTGACCCTCCAGCAGCGAGGGCCTTTTCACACTTTGAGTCCGAGCCTGGGAAGTTTTTTTCCGGGGGGAAAAGGAGGAAACGCACTGGGTGCTACCTTGATAAAAGTGTATATTTTTACACCAGGACACCAGGAAAGTGAGAATTATATGTTGTGTTTTATTGTCCGTGCACTTTTTAAGTTGTCTCCTCCCTCCAATATTATCATAGAAGTAAGTGGGCTGGGTCACATGCAAAATACGACAATGCTCTATTTTTAGCACGGTTGAATAACCAAGTACACATGTACAACAAAACTGCGTATTCTGCTTCCTCCCGGCTTTCTGTTATGGTTCTCCTTCCAAAGGTAAAGATCCTCTTGTATTAGATTCTCTGAAGACATCATTTATTTGTCTTATTTGTCAATGAACTTGTCCCCTTTTTTCAAAACAAATTTATATTTTCTTTATATTTCTGTGATTTCTTATCTTTTTTGCTTCTCTTTTACAAAAAAAGAAGAAGCTTTGATTTCACATGATTTCCTGCTAACATGCATTTTACAGCTCCACCACAGCGTGAGAAAGAAAGTTCGGTCTTTCATTAGTTTATCAGGATTTCTGCATTCATGCACTGGAAGTTAGCAGGACTAAGGTTTGTGAGTGGAGCTGTTAACAAATAGTCTTTTTTTTTTTTTTACATAGAGCTCATCTTATGCTATGTGAATGAATATATGGATTTATTCAAAATGGATTTATATGGATAAATTTAAAAAAATAAACACATTTACTACATACCTGCACAAACTGTTTACACTAGAGTTTATACATTTTACTATTACTCACCTGGCGACCACAGTTTTATCTTTTATGTTCTATTTTATTATATTCCTGTATTTTACTGCTGCAATATTTTATATCTTAGCTTTGACTCAGATTTGTTCCACTTACGTAATTTGCCTTTAAACATATTTTTAATACATATTAAGAATGTAGCCTGACACTCAATAATTTAATTTGCGTCACTGCATTTGTTGTGCATAATATGACAATAAAGAACTTTGAAATGTAAAGATCTGTTCGACATATCTTAATTCGGATGAGGACGTCCCGATGAACGTCCACGCGTCCTGCTG
>CALSBV010012282.1:116009-136874 GCA_943590825.1 Bovichtus diacanthus
TCCCCCATTACCTCATCCCTCTCCTCCCCACGCCTCTCTCCTTCCTTGCACCTCCTCCTGGTGACGCAAAACCGGAGGAGGAGGAGGAGGTGTGCAGCAGCTTCAGCAGCAGGAAGCGTCCGTCCTCCTGCACACATCGGCTATTTTTTGACATTTTACTAAATCATATTGTATGTAGATGTTCGAGTCGCTTGGACGAGGCTCCTGGACGTTGCTGCTCCCCTGAATTATGAATGGAAAGTCTGCCGTTTTTTTTCGGAAACACAAGCCGAGCTTTGAATCGGTTTAATCGAAGGATTTTTACAAAAAACATTTTGGAGGAGAGAAAGCAGCTGCGTGATGAAGACCTGAGACGGGATTATTAAAGCGATGGTTGGACGGGTTGAACGGTTGGATTCCAGATGAGGCAGGAGCGGCTCGGCGCCGCCGGCAGGAGGCCGAGGGCGGGCGCGAAGCAGCGGCAGCAGGGGTCGGGAGGGGTCGGTAACATCATCAGCAACGTCCTGAAGAAAAGAAACGGGATATCCAGGAGTGCACCCCGGCTGCTCTGCACCTTAGAGCCAGGTGACTCTTAGTACCTACCACTGCATCGTTCAGCATTAGCTTTCAAACCACATCATTCTGCTCAATACGGGACATTCAATGGATGCCAGTGGTTTTATAGGAGCGTAATGTTAGCCTCTGTTCCCATACATTACTCTCCTTTTATACTCTAATTTTAATTATAATTCTTTCATTTATTTATTTTTTTACTGCTTTAACAGGCCTGCTCTGATCTTATTTAATGCTGCAACCTAAAATTGCCAAGTTAGTTACATTTAAGCAAGTTAGACTGGTAAAAATGATTATATTAGATTATTAAAATGATGGCTGATGGATCAAATCACTGTGTATCGTAGGATTTTTAAGAAATTATGGCCCGATATAACATGATTTCGTATATTATACCCCCCAGAAAAACAGTTTTTTTTAATCAGCTGTTGAAATTGTGAGCTGGTAAATTACTTTATTTTGCTATATTGCAATGATCCAATTTTCCCCAAAAGACCCTTAAGGTGTCTGATGAGCTCATTTTCAACAACCTGGCTGAAAAACTAATCTGTGCATACAGGGCAGTGCTGTTTGGTCTCATATATCTAATAATGCACCACCAGCTGAATAACTGAGGAGGGATCAGTTTTCACTCCTTACTGGTGCACCAGATATGAAGTCATTCAAAACATCCTGTGTCTCTATGCAGCTCTGCTGTAATGTACACTTTTGACAAATCATTTAAAGAAAATAGATGTCTAGTACTACGCAAATCCCAGATTTTTAGACCTCCAAAGCTGTTTGTTAGTCTGGTGCTGAAAGTCTGGGTCTTGTTTTGCTCCATGTTTGGTTAGTCTGACGGCTGAAGTTGTAGGAAATAAAACAACCTTCTTTTTTTTTTTTTGGATAACTGGAAGCCATAAATCTAATGTTTATAAATCAAGGCAAAGTATGTTTTTTTTTTATTTTTATATTCTATGGTTAATGTGTTTAAAACACTTGACAACACAACAAATCCATCCATTTTATCAGATATTTATCTGATAGTGCAGAGTAATTTGTACATCACAGCCCGACAAAAGCTTTAATCTTGTTTATTCTTGATGAAATCAACTTAATGTGCACAGTAAATCTTTATTATCTAGTATAACTATAGAAGTAATCCTTTGTTTTAGCCTGAGTTTTTCTCTTGTTTCCGCCCAATTACTGAACATCTTGAAAGAATTGGAGTACCTCTTTTCTTTCCCTGCCTTTATTCTTCCCTCTCATCCATCTTTCTTCCTTCTTTCCTTCCTCCCTTCCTGTTTCCTCCCTCCTCCCACTAGTCCTCTACCTGGTTTAATTTAATTTAATTTAATGTCCCCCCTGGAGGGATTAAACTATCCCCTAGAAGGCTGGACTGCATCCTCTGGCCGTCACTAATACTTCAGCCTTAGCTAAATACTCTTTTAGCATCAGCTGTGTTGGTCTAATCTGTGACAGGGAAGTAGGAGGGTTTTCCGTGTTAATCCTCTCCCAAAACTGAGAGAGGAAATAACGCGACGTTCATGCAGAATGGCGCAGGAAATAACGACGGAGGCGGACCAAGCAGGTTAAACACCCATTTTGTCTTTTTGTGAGGAGCTTTTATTGTAGTGGAAGTTATACTGTTCGTACTTTTAGTGCAATCGGCTGCAGTTTGAGCGACAGATTAATCCTCCCGAGGCTCTGCTGGAGAGGGAATGAGGAGAGAAATGGCCGATGTTGGCTCAGAGCCAACACATGTCAGGACCTTTTCCTCTTAACTTCAGATCAAAGTTTAATTTCCGTTTGGTCTTCGGGAGGGTTTAGCCTACTAAATATTCTCTAAATAAGTCTGTGTGTGCGTGCTAAGAGATCGTAAACGATTTCCCAGCGAAGCTGAGATTGAAACGCGGGTTCAGCACCACGCGGAAGTGGACAGCGACTCTGCCGTGAGGCGCCTCGGAGCACCAAACTCTGTTCAAAAATCTAATGTTTTAATATGGAAACTGTGAATCCCTTGCTTTGTCTTATGATATCGTTTTAAAAAGAGTAAACATACATTTCTATAGCACTTACGAAGCTTCCGGTGTTTGGTTCTTTTGTTTCGGATTTTGATCAGTTACCTCATGTCAGTTTATCGACCTTTTATTTATATTTGTGGGAAAGTCTGCATCTAGAACAAATAAGTAACTAGTATGTTATAGGTAACTGTGTATAACGTGATACTGTCACAATGTGGCAATTGTTACTTTATAGGAGGAATTTAAAAGAAAAATAATAGAAAAAATAAATGCTTTTACAGTTGCAACATATTCACGCTGAAGGACATTTTTTATATCATATATGCTTATACATAGTAAATACTATTTATGTTATATTCAAATAGATAGTAAAATATGATAAATATAGAATAGATGTTTTGTGCATCATTTTATGCATGACATACTTTGTACAGTAACTTTAGAAACTTTAGGATATTAACTTGTACATTGGTATTCACCCAAATCTGGTTCCAGACTGGTCTGACCTTCTGGTGTCTCTTGTTTGTTTGTTTGTTTGTTTGTTTGTAGGAGTTGACACGAGACTGAAGTTTACCATCGAACCATCGCTGGGAAAAAATGGATTCCAGCAGGTAAGGAAATATGCTATAACACATCTGTTCAATTAAAATTCAACATGGTACTGTTTCTTTACTGCTTTCAGCTGTTGGTCGAATGTTGTGTGTGTACATGTATATTAATATACATTTTAGTTTGTGAGTGAATGTGATAATGCTGACTTTTAAAGAACTGAGGCTTTTTCTCTTAAAGGGATAGTTCAGATTGTTAAAAGTGGGGTTGTATGAGATACTTATTCATACAGTAGATGGCGGTCGGCACGCCCCCAGTTTAGAGAAACGGACAGGAGTACCAGTATGGAAGCTATATTTGGACACCAGACTCCATTGACCAAAACAGTCATTTTACCTCGCAGCATTTGGAAGTTGCTGGTCTACCGCTGCCTCGATCAGTTAGTTTTTTTTTTGTGTTATTGTGCAACTTTGGTTATATTAAAACACCCATTCACACACGAACGCAAACAAACTAACCGATCAAGGCAGCAGTAGACCAGCAACTTCCAAATGCTGCGAGGTAAAATGACTGTTTTGGTCAATGGAGTCTGGTGGCTTTGACGAGAGCATACGAACGGCTAAATATAGTGTACACTTTAACGGATATTGATTTATTTTATTTTTTTTTAGGTGGCTAAAATACGTTTTGCTGCTGCCACAGCAGTACATTGCTTAGCTTCCGCACTGGTTCTCCTGTCTGTTTCTCCAAACAAATATTATACATGAAGTATTAATATTGCAGTGTCCTCAGCGGGAGTGTGCTGGGTAATTAAAATGCTAAATAAAACGGTGTGTGTTTTCTTCCCCACAGTGGTACGACGCACTTAAATCAGTGGCTAGGCTCCCTACTGGGTTACCGAAGGAATGGAGGAAGAGGGTATGTAACTTAAACTAAGTACAACATATGGCATTGTTGGCACTGTTTTATTTCCCCAGTGGTGGCAATGCAGTGAAATGCTGCACTGAGCTACACATGGAATAAAAATGTTAGTAGATAATTGTGAAATAGTAAAATCAGTAGCAGCCTTGTGATTGTTTCATGTTCAGCAAATGTCGACATAAAGAGCATGAATATGAATAAGTCCTATATAAAAAGACATTTTGATAAATAAGACATTATTTCTCTTCTTTGTTGGTGTCTGTTTTGAACCCAGAGGGTATTTAGTCAAATAAAGTGATGACTCCATTGTGCTATTACAAGAAAAGTATGTTTTCTTTATTATTGCCAACCTGCGAGCAGAGCTTTACAGTCTTGAGAGGAACCGCAGAGTCTGAAAGAACAACATGCGGAGGCACTTTGTCTACAACGCTCCATTCATCTCGCACCGTAACTTCCTCTCTTGGGAGGAGAGAGCAGAGACATGCAAGTGATCACTTTCATCGTGTCAGGGGAGAGGAACAATGACATCTTGTTTTATTTCCTGAACTTGCAAAACAAAAAGAATCCCTGTGAACAAGGGACCTCTTACACAAGAAAACATGTCCTGATATTTGATATTCCTCCTCTAAGTTTAGTTCAGCTGTTGATATTATTCTAGTATTAATGTGGTTCTTTGTGTGTCTGCAGGTTTGGCTAACGCTAGCAGACCAGTACCTCCACAGTATCTCTATTGACTGGGAGAAGACGCTTCGCTTCGCCTTCAACGAGCGTAGCAACCCTGACGATGACTCCCTCGGCATCCAAATCGTCAAGGTAACCAGAGAGTATTGTCCTGTAGGGGGTTGCTGTTGAGAGGAATGTGTTGAAGCCTCTGCATGTTTCCTGAATGAAGACTAAAATAAAGAAACAATATAAACAATGAACAGACTGTTCAGGGTTACCAAAACATTTTAGTACTTTTAGTACATTATTATTATTATTATTATTATTATTATTATTATTATTGATATTAATAATACAGCCCATTTTAGAAGGATATTTTCTCAATCATTGGTGTAATTTATTGTATTTTAACTCTCTGAACCCCAAACACTGCATTCTTTTGCTTCTGCCGCATTTTACTCACTGTGGCCTTGTTTTTAACTGCAATATATAATATAATATAATATAATATAATATAATATAATAATAGAGATGAATCAAAAATGTCTCTTTGTGCAGTATAACACAAATCTAATGCCTTAAACACAAAAAAAAGAAAAAAAACTTAAGTTCTATGTCTTCAATAATTTATTTTACAAGAAAAAAATGGAATCTATTCATCCAACATTTTCTCAAGTGCCCACGCGTGTTGCCAATATTTGTAAAAAGAAATGGGGGCTCCGCATGCTGGACATATTGAACTACATACTACATTACATTTTTACAACCTGGACTTTGAACCTCTCTTGTCCTCTCGTCTCTGCTCTTTGAAGTCAGCGTGCGGTTCAGTTTTTGTCGGTCTCAGCAGAGTCATTCTTGCGCCGAGGAGAATTTAATGTTTTTCAAATTAAATGAGTATGAATAAGAGAGCTATTCCACACAACAGTCTGGACACTAAAGAATTCCAATAGCCATCATTGATGTTTTCCTACTGACTATAAGCACATCCTACAAATAAGAGGAACAGCAGAGTCCGGCAGAGGATGTTTGCTTCTGCCTGTGCGTCAGAGGAGGGGAGGACATGCATCATGGAAACACACTGCAGCGCTTTCCTATTTCTCAGTGACTCACAGATTCAACAGGTTAATGGCCGTGACGAGAAGCAGATGATCGGACCTTGCCCTGTTGATGGAAACAGCCTCAGTCCTAAATGCATGAAACTTATCATTAAATCATCCAGATAATGCGCTGACTCATAATAAAATAATCCACACCGTACATCCTTTCTAATGTCCAGGACCTGCACAGGACGGGCTGCAGTTCTTACTGTGGCCAGGAGGGGGAGCAGGACCGGGTGGTGCTGAAGAGGGTGCTGCTGGCGTACGCCCGCTGGAATAAGAGTGTGGGCTACTGCCAAGGATTCAACGTGCTGGCTGCTCTAATACTGGAGGTTACAGAGGGCCACGAGAGCGACGCACTCAAGGTACACAGGCCGGGAGGAAATGAATGCACATTTGTAAAATATGACCTTATGCTGTATGCAGAAGGGGGAAGTCTTTTCTGTGCTGCTTTCTGCCCTTTTTGAATAACGCTTATGAAACTTCTCTGTGTTTTTCCACTCTTCTTCTAAATTCAGGTGATGATCTATCTGATTGACAAAGTGCTGCCTGAGAGTTATTTTGCCAACAACCTGCGAGCATTGTCAGGTAAACGCAATGACACGATACATTCATTTTAAAAATGAAGATTATCTTAAAAAAAGAAAAAGAAAACGGCCGGTACATACGGGAACAAGAGATCCATAATGGTGTATAAAAATGTACAGAATGTGTTGATCATTTTCAGTAAAATATGTCATCTCTACGCTGCAAATTCATTCGAGACAGATTATTCTAGTATTAGGATCCTGAGGCGTTTACAAAATAATCTCCTGATCTCGAGCTGATGGAAACTTAATTCTGATAATCGATAATTGTTTAAGTAATGTTGCAACAAAATGTATTAAATTCATTGAACCTTCTCAAATGTAATTATTTGTTGGATTTCTTGATAGTTAATTGAATACATTTGGGATTTTCTCTGTTTGTTGGACACATTTGAAATATGTCAAATAGGCCTTTAGGAAATTATGATGGACATTTTTCACTATTTTCTGACATTTTATAGTCCAAAATATTAATGAAATAATAAAGAAAATAAGCGACAAATTAGTCTATAATTAAAATAATTGTTTTAGTTTAGGATCCAGGAGCTAACGTGGTTATAGGATGTGGTGTCAGTACCTGGTGGTCATTTAGCAAAACAGACATTCAAACATTTGCAGCGTGGATTAGAATGACGTGATGAAACTTCTCCAGTACTTACCGATTGTAATCTGTTTCTTCTGCCAGTGGACATGGCGGTGTTCAGAGACCTGCTGCGCCTGAAGCTGCCCAGACTGTCGCAGCATCTCCACCAGCTTCAGAAAGCTGCCAACAGAGAGGCCGGAGGTACAAATCTGTGTGTTCACAGAAATGCTTCCTGGTATAAATATTCAACAGCATGCCAAGCTACCGGATGCTGATTTTAACGTTTAAATTAAAGAAGTAATACCGTACGTCTGTTGTCCCTCAGGCAGCTACGAGCCTCCGTTGACCAACGTGTTCACTATGCAATGGTTCCTCACCATGTTCGCCACCTGCCTGCCGGCGCCCACCGTGCTGAAGATCTGGGACTCGGTTTTCTTCGAGGGTTCCGAGGTGCTGTTTCGCGTCGCCCTCGCCATCTGGGAGAGACTGGGAGAGTGAGTGGATTACAGAAATAATGATGAGATAAACAATTATAACATTTGTGTGTCCGAATAGGCCATTAAACAACTAAAGAAACATTTCAAATGTATATTAATTATGAAATATTTGCTATTCTGTCTTGTTCTAGTCCGATTTTGAACCACGAGACGCTAAAAATATCCACTGAAACTCAGCGTAATGCTAAATCCACAACTATATTTACATGTACAATAGCTAAAATGAACACACTACTAATACTACAACTTCAGCATCTGCTAATACTAAAATAATACTAAAAAAAGTCAGTTTTCCCTGAGACGAGCGGTGGTGAATATATTCAAATGATTGTTTAATCCCAACACTGACATGTGAGTAACCCTGATTGTTGGAAAACTAAATCTGAATATCTACAAAGAGGGTTTTATTTCTCTACGTCCTCCTCTCTCCTCTCTGTATTCTTCTCTCTTGATTATTTATTTTTTTGCCTCTCTTCCTCCCCACTCGTCCCTTCTCGTCTACGTCTCGTCCACGTGTCCAGGAGGATCGAGTACTGTCACTCTGCAGACGAGTTCTACAGCACGATGGGTTGTCTCACTCAGGAGATGCTGGAGCACAACCTCATCGATCCTCCTGAACTCATGCAGGTACGAGATGAACTAAACGGCTCGCTCATCTTCAGTGACGTCTTTAACTGACGCATGCACTGTTGCTTTTCTTTTTCCAGGAGGTTTACTCCATGGCAGTGTTTCCTTTCCCTCAACTGGCTGAGCTGAGAGAGAAATACACCTACAACATCACTCCGTTCCCTACGTCAGTCAAATCCAGTGGAAGGTTAGTGGCTATAATGCAAATGTGGAGGCAGTGCATGCAAAAAAAGGTATTTTGACGTTTTTGTCTCCAAAGCTTTGTTTGTTGAAATTTTCAGCGCTTATGCCAATTTCCAGACAAGTTAATACATTTTATACATGGAGACATAGTAATAGTGGTAATAAATATTAAAAAGACTTAGTTAAAAATATACAGTAATAATAATAGTATTAATAACAATAACAGAAACAACAATGCATAAATAAAATGAATAGAAATGAAAAACTAATTAATTACAAGAGACATAGTTTTAATAGTGATATTCAAATTTTGAGTTAAAAATAATAAGTAAATGTAAGAATACAATTTACAGTGACAATAAAGAATAAAAGAGAAGATTAACAATACCATACTTTTTTATTTTTAAAAAAAAAAATTTTTGAACGAAAGTTATAACCGTTGTATCCAAATTTTATTTTTTAAGTATCTTTAGCTTGTACTTATAAAAATTTTGCCTTTTTGTACAAATACACATGCAGACTGTTGATGGAGCCTTAAGTTTGGACGCACAAAACTGTAAATTCAAGGCAAAAAACAACTTTTCCGACATTCACTCGAGAGCATAAACATCGAAAGGTTTATAATCCAGATGGTGTTGCTGGGGAACATGTTATCGTGGCAGCCGTGATGACGATGGTGTTATTATCTTGTCCTAGTGCCGCTCTGGGCAGCTGGGAGAGCGACGACGACGCCGACATGGACGATGAAGACTCCGTGGTGACGGCGCTCGGCTGCCTCGGCCCCCTGGGCGGCCTGCTGGCCCCCGAGCTGCAGAGATACCAGAAACATCTCAAAGGTCGGTGCAGTTTATTACGCAGGATTTTAATGGCAGCCAAGTGGCTCAACAGAGAAATTCCCGCCCCGAATCCTCATCGTCTGCCCTCGATTTGACTCTAAGTACAAACAGTCTCCGATCTGCTTCCTGCAGACTAATCCCCACTTCCTCCTCCTTCAGCGGCTCCTCCAAACATGGAAAAAAGACAAATGGCCTCAGGGATTTAGTTAAAAACATTTATTTCTCTCCCCAGAGAGATTTAAAATTGACTTCAGATATAAATTTGTGTTTCGTTTTCAGATCTTTTAACCTGGTTCAAAAGGTGAACATGGCTTATTAATAAGTGTAGCAGCTGAACATCAATAAATCATCACCACAGTATACATTATAATATGATTATAGTAAAGAAACGGCAACAGGCCTCTACGGTGCATCTTACGCTGCTGGGTTGGACTTGCAACAGAAAAGTAATGGAAGAAAAACTTCCAACACGCTGACTTCTTTCAGTAGAGCTGAAGAGAAAACACACAGGAAGCAAATGTCAAACATGTCTCAACAGAACGCACTTTTTCTTTGTCTTCAAAGGTTGATTTTTGTCTAAAAGCGTAATGTTAATGATCTTTGAACGTTGTAACTTTAGACCGAATACTTTACTTCAGTCTGCAAAACCTCAGTCATGTACAGTATGTATTTCAAGAAGCTTTTGGTCTTTTTAAATCTAAAATAAATACAACTTGGCCTCCGCAAATTCTGTTGTCATCTTCCTCAGATAGCATCAAGAGGCTTTTTGATGTGGCACTTAGTTTTGAGCCTCAGCTGATCTTGATTAAAGGGGATAAACTGTGTAAGCAAATAAGTTGGAAAAGGAGCTTTTAAAAGCCTCCACAAAAAAAAAGGCACATTGGATTTAGTCTGATTTGTGTATTTTCCTGGAATGTTTCTTTTCGCTTTTTAAACCAAAGCCCTTGCCTCTAATCTTTGAATCTTTTTTAATTTCCTCTGTCCATCTTGTCTGATTTCTTTCCAGACTGTAGTAGAAATAATGTTCGGCATTGTTAGGTAACAACATAAAGAGAGAAGAAAAGCAGTTTAATGTCGGGATAAAGAACATGACATCGGTGTCTCTTCTTTGTTCTACCTCCAGACCAGCGAGGAGAGCAGGGGAACATCGCAGAGCTGAGCCCAGGAGCGGTGGGAGCTGCAGGGGGTGGAGGAGGAGGAGGTGCCAGGGCGGAGCACCAAGCAGCAATCAACAGCATGATGATGGAGAGGATGAGCACCGACATCTACGCCCTGAAGAAGCAGTATACACGCATCAAAAGGCGGCAGCAGCAGCAGGCTATGCAACTCTACATACGCACAGGTGAGGAGAGATGATCATGATCGTAACTTATCATTTCATCACAGCTATACACACCTTTTCTGTGCATTGTTTTCACTTTAATATCAATAGGTAGTAGTGTTAATGTCACTAGTGGGGGGACTTGTGCATGGACCAAGGCTGCAGAAAGATTAGTTACTTTTCCTTTTTTATTGCACATTTTAATAATGTTTCACCACCTAAAAAAGATTTATATTTATTACATTTCTGTTCTACTTTTTCAACCTTATCAAAACAGAATAAATGTAATTAATGTAATTATGCTGCAACCTGCTTTCTCAGCTTCTTTGTATGTCACCTCTATAGGGATTTATTGTTTATAAAAAATGTCTTATTTCAGAACAAAATAGTCAATTTAATTTGGAGACTTTGTCCTAATTAATCAGTATTGTTTAAATCCTAAAGGATTTTACAGCAGAACGTTTATAGACCACATGTGCACAATAAGAAGAGTGTAAAGTTTGCTGCCAATGTCCAAGTCTTTGTTAAAACACAAAGAAAACTGGCTTTAGTCTGTAAATACAACTGGGGAAGAAAAAAAAAAAGCAAACACTGGTGAGGCCACACCGGGGTGAAGGACAGAAACACACGCAGCAGAAAGATGTTGACGATGACGTGTGACTCGTAGGACCTGGACCTGAAGTGGACACACGTCCTGGGGTTCTGCAGGAGCATCCCGACCAACACACTGACGGTACTGCTGTCGAAACTAATCTGGGTGCTCTGGTGCTGATTTTACGCTCTTTGATGATTAATTCACGAGGGAACGGCTGTCTGAAAAATAATCCCTTCCAGCATGTATAACTATAAACGCACTCTGACTAATTCTGCTAAATCAGGTTTTGCTTTTTCTAGCTTGAATACATACTATAATGCTCTCAAAACTCCAGAGGATGCAAACACGTGCGATTCACTTTGTAAAACAGCAAAGCTGGCTGATCTGATCAAACGGGCCAATTTTAAATGCAGTACATTTAAAATATTAAAATGTTCGGGTACATCTTTTTGACGGTTGTCACTCTGACGGGCATTTTGAGAGCATTATTTAAACGAGCACCACAGTCTGCTTTGATTTTATTCAAACAATATAATGTGTTTGTTCCTTCCTGGACAGGCGGTGATGGTTTGGTTCTGCTTTTTGCAGGTGGTTTATGCAAAGCCAGTATATATATATACGGAAGACTTTTTTGGAGACACCTGTCACTACTGAACATAAGACAAGTCCACCGGATGCATAAATTAACTTTTTTATAACTCAAACAGCTGTTAAAATGTCAGAAAATGACAGTTGTGTTAATATGCTTTTAGCTACTGTATACCAGTGGTGGAAAGTAACTAAGTACATTTACTCAAGAATTGTACTTAAAGTAATACACTTCTAAAATATTTATAAATAAATTAAAATTAGCCCCATATTTAACAGTTAAAACATTAAAGGGATGCACACATTAATAAATCAATAATTATATATATATATATATATATATATATATATATATATATATATATATACTGGTCTGCATATTGAGTACTTTAGGTATTTTTTTATGCTCATACTTTTGTACTTTTACTTAAGTAAAACAATGTAAATGCAGAACTTCACTTGCCACAGATTATTTCTACACTGCATTACTACTTTTATTTAAGTAAAAGATCTGAGTACTTCTTCCACCACTTATAATAATAATAATAATAATAATAATAATAATAATAATGATAAAACACTGTGCTTTTAATGCACTATAGTTCTGGAGACCACACATTTATGTTCCATTTAACGAAACACTCAGGATGTCTTCAGTAGTGACAGATTTTTCCAAATAATTCATGTTTCTTTGGCTTTATCCGGAAGGTTTTTTCTGGTTTGGGCAAACTGTCACTAACATCATGTCAACCATCTCTACTTCCTTCTATTTGTTGCTCCTCCCACATCATGCTAACGTGCTCTGTGCCTTGTGAAGATTGTATAACAGTATTACAGTGAGATTTGATGTTTTTCCCTTTCAGATTAAAACATCTGTGCGCACACTCATGTACACACACTCGTGTACACACACTCGTGTACACACACTGTAACGTTATCTTTTAGAGAGGCATGTTTACATTAACATAGTTTATTGACATTGGGGGAAAAAAGGCCAAAATACAGTATATTACTGTAGATATTATTTAAAATGAGAGAATTAACATGCACTTGGTCAGTGTGTGTGAGGCCTGATGATAAATCCTTCAGAAGAAATACTTGTACTGATGTTTCTGAGATGACTGTAATATTGACACCAATAATTAATTTGTCGATCAAAAGAAAAGCAATCTGACAATTTTGTAATATAGATACATTTTTACATGGATCATTTATTTCATACAATAAGTTGCATCACTATAAATTGAATGTTAGTTTTTTTTTTTTTTAAATTTATATTAAGCAAATGCATAACTTTGGTAACTAAGGATAGACATTTGTCAATATATGGCTAAACCAATCCTTTAAATGGTTATATCTGATTCATTTTACATTTAGATAAATGCATACTATTTCCTGAACAAAAAATGTAAACGCATCAAAATCAATGTTGTTGCTTCAAAGATTTAACTGTCAAAGTGGAAAATATTATGACTATATAAAAGTTTTATGATAGTTTTTCTTTTACACAGGCATTTTTGTCCTCTAAAGACATCAGATACACTTTTTAAAAGTAAGGCACAAGGGTTAATAGGTAGTTACTGTAGGTCAGGGGTTCTCAAACTTAACTAACTCCCCAAATATCCAGAAACAACAGGCCTGCTTACACTCCAACAGTATATTACACATTACAGGCTAATATTGAGCTTTATGTGACCTCTACATTAAATCAACAATACAAATACAACAAGGATTCTACAAGCATTTCATTCATATGTGATCTAAATGTAAATGCTGATAGTTTTTACACATCATATGAAACCTAGACGACATTTATTACTGAGTTTATGTCTGAGCGAACAGAGCAACTTACTTATGAAAATTAAGGTTTTTTTCATGAAAATTAAGTTGGTTTTTTTTATTTTTTTTTATTTATTTTTTTTTCCATGAAAATTAAGTATTTTGACATCCAAGCTTTTTTCAGGAAAATTACGTTTTTTAAATTAATTTTTAAAAATTTTTTTACAGCCAAGCTTTTTACATCAGGGGTTCTCTAACGCACACAAAATCACTTGTTGCTGCAGCTGAACCACCTGTAGCTGCTGCATCACCTGCCTCGATGGTGGACGATGCACCTTGACTGTCTCAGATTTTTGATTTAATTTTCTTTTACCTGACCTGGTCTTGAGCCATCGATCCATCTGGTCAGTTGATGCTCAAATTGACTGCGCAGATCATTTATGATATAAGATCGTAAAACGAACCCACGTAGCTACGTAGCTATGCTACACTCTATACTAGTCATTTTAAAACAGTTTGAGAAACACTTTTAAACTTATAATATATTAATTTACCAATATACTCACGGACCACCAGTAGTCCGCGGACCAGTCTTTGAGAAAGACTGCTGTAGGTTAAAATGTCAGCAGACAAATTCACTTACACTCATAAAACCACTGTTTTCTGCCTGTTTTAACGTCCTCTTACATTTCACCTCCCCTCCAGACAAGTGCCCCGCCACCCGTGTCCTGCCCTCCCAACTGAACTCTTCCAGCACCGTAATCAACCACCTCCTTCTGGGTCGGAAACCACGCGCAGATCCCCGGGGCTCCAGACCCGCCTGCCCTAGCACATCCACACTACCAGGGTCCAGACCTGCTTCCCTGTCCCAGAGTCAGAGCTCCCCGTCCAGGCAGCACTGTGGCTCGCTGCTCTCCAATAGTACTGGATCTCCAGGGAGCTCTGGAGGGGGCGCGGGGTCACCCTGGCGTGCTCATGTCCGGGTACATCGAAGGAATATAGCCAGGGCCCGAGCACAGCTGGGCTTTGGAGATTCGGAGGAAAGGGAAGAGGAGGAGGAGGAGGAAGAAGAAGAAGGATCAGTTGTATTTGAGAGTGAAGAGGAGAGGAAGATTGAGGAAAATGTGAGAGATGATGAGGAGCAGGAAGAGGGCAGTGACTCCGCTGTGACACCTACTCTCTCAACGGAGTGTGAAGATGATCCGCACGTGGCAGATGAAACAGAAGTCGCGGAGGTGGTGGTGCAGATTAACTCCCTGGAGCTAGAGGACGAAGTAACTCTGACCTCCCCCAACGAGGCAGATGCACAACCCACACTACCAGAGTCTAAACCTGCACCCCAGGTTCCTCTTCTCCCTCCTCCACCGTCCATAAACAGACACAAAGAGTCTGATTCCTCAGGTTCTGAAAGAATATCTGACAAACACTTTTCCTCCATCGTTTTACCTCCACCTCACCACTCCTTTAACTCCTCACCCTCCAGCCTGAGTCCGTCACCCTCTCCGGTCCCTACCTCGGCGTCTCTAGCTCCGTCCTGCTCGTCCTCTCCTACGCCACCCTCCACCCCAACGCCAAGCACCACATCCTGCCTTCCGTCATCCCATTCAGCTAACGACTTCTTCTCTCTTACCGCGTCCTCCACCTTTTACAAAACGTCCTCCCCCTCCACTCCCTCACTTTCCTCTATCTCCTCATCGTCCAGATCTCATTTATCCTCCTCCCCATCGACCCCAGCGTTGTCGTCCACTCCCAAACAGCAGGTCTATTCACCGTTCCCGAGTGTGAAGCAGCCCAGGAAATCGGCAGCAGCCAGAAATCTTGGTCTCTATGGTCCTACAGCCAGAACACCCACAGTACACTTCCCTCAGCTCAGCCGCAACCTCAACCGCAGTAGTGCTGCGGGCACCACCGGGAGCCGATGAAGACCCCGGCACTCCTTAACTGATGCTTGAAACACAGTTGTTACATGATAGAAATCATTCTATAACTACACCTTGTTGCCTCCTGCATAACCCATATCTTATCTGAAGTAGATTGAAAGTCGTAGAAATGTAAAGTTCAGATGCGTGCAGAAATGGCTTGATTATTGATGTTGAAATGTAAAGATTGTAGTTAACCTGATCGGTCATCTTGAAATTCACATGCTATTACAGATGCGTGTTTAAGAAGTAGTTGACTATTAATTGTGAAGAAAACGTCTTAATGTTTTGTTTATTATTTTCAACCGCATTGGTACTGTATCTCTAAGGAGTTTGTAACCCAGGACTGTAACAGTGTCGAGCCCTTTACAGTGGCCTATGCAGGCTTTTCTTGACCATAATAGTTAAGTGTTTAAAACGAAGAGACGTGAACTTTGCTTTATAGACTCTCAAAAAAGTTACATTTACACCAGACATCTGGGTCTCTTCAATAATGGTTTGGGAACCTTCAAAAAAGGATTCTCCCTGAAACATAAACCGTCTGGCCTGGACAAACGCTTCATACTGGACTCATATGTGGCAACATGATGAACTACCATCTTTCCTATAAGATTACACAATAGCCATCCAGTTGTTTCTATGCCAAGTGTTTAAAAGAAATAACCCAAGAAACAAGAAATACCTAAGAATTGCTGTAAATGAAGAATAATTAAACATGAAGGGTGTGTGCCCCCCAAAAAACCTCCAAATCTTAAGATGTTTCATATACTAAAGCAAAATGTTTTTTTCTTTATTCTCTGTCTGTAACTTGGCTGTTGAACATGAGGCATGTAATATCTCTCAATAATGAAGTAAGCGCGAGTAGGAATGCTTCTCTGAGACCAGCTTGGCCAAGGATTGTTTTGACCATTGGGGTGTGAATACTGTGTAAATGAAATATGGCATAACTAAATATAAAGGCAGAAAAATGATTATGTCAAATCATATGGGTAGCTGTGTTCACATAAAATAAACCTGCACAACATTTAAAAGGAGACCTCAATGTGACTCTTACTTTGAAACTTAACACAAAGCTGTCCAGTCGGGTATACACAGCAACCGCTCACAACATCCTGCTCCCATTGTTTGTTTTTTCTACAGAGTTGTATGGATTTCGTTTGATTGAACATTAACAGTCCGTGCAGAAGGTCAAATACGTGCCAAACCTTGTACCTAGTATTTAAGAAAGACATGGCAATATAAACAAACCTAAAACACGGAGTAAAGGACAATATATAGATGTGTCACTTAAAATAGAGGAATAAGACATTACATGCTAAAAAAAGAAAAATGATAATACAAGTAAATAAGAAAAGAGCCTGTGTTGCAATTGGGACCATGTGCGCAAAATCAAGAATACGAGCCAAACTTTGGCAGATGACGTAGGCTTTTGACAATATTTATTGCTGTTTTGAATATTTCCAGATTGCACAAAAACACTACCAAGCTGGGGTGACAAATATTCAGTTTGTTGTACAAAGTAGGACATTTTTTATTTTTGATAAAGCAAAAGATTGTGGCAATACATTAACAAAAAAAAAAATATTTAAAAGTTTTAATATTCAATAATTTTTTTTAACGCAAGTGAATCTATAATAATTGTGTCTTTAATTATTTTAAAAATATTTTTGCGACATTGCTTAAGCCGGGTATGAAAGTGACTGCGCTCCGACGTGATGTGTCACTTCCGGTTGCCATCTTTGTTTTATATGAATTAATACACAGCCGCGTCTTGGGAAAAGAGTGAAAAGTCTTTACTTGTTTTACAGGCGGAATATTTTCACTACGAGTTGTCCAGAAAAGTGTTTCAGCAAAAATGGAAATGTTTTCACATCTGCGGTAAGTGTTGTCAGTATAATTTGGACTTTTGTTCACGTTATCTCCAAAAAAAAAAAGCTATTTAGCCGTTAGCTAACGGTTAGCTTCACATGGATTCAAACGGAAGAACGGTTAGTAAAGTTACACGAGAGGCAGAAACTGGGGCCCAACTACACTGCCAGTTTCTGATCGTACATAAATATATATATAAAAAGGAGGTTTATTGTGATGTTGGCAAGTGAAATGGGGTCAGTGATTGTCATTTTTTTAAACTAATGCAGTTGGCTCAAATGTTTTCTGGCCTGATGGCTGGTGAATGTTGAGATTCACTCAGTAGATTTCTATTGTTTTTGTTTTTTTTGGCTGGTGAGTGATGCAAAGCTACTAGCCACTTGCATATTTTACCAGATTTTGTCTGGTAAATGGTTCTAATGTCGTTCCCTGGTGATCACGTATGTCAAAGTGTTAGCATGTTACCAGATCAATCACCTGTTTATTTGTTTATATATTGTTTTCTCTGTGTCTGTCTGTGTTATCCCCTTCCACATATACAAGTATCTTGAAAGTTGTACACATTATCTTATTATCTATATTATTGTCTTTTACAACCTCTATTTAAAAATGTTTGTTCCCACCATGTTGTCTTCAGTCTGTTGGTGGAATTTATTCTCATTTCTTACTGGGAAAATGGAAATGCATTGGAAAAAGTGACCTTGACATTGTAAGTGATTTGGTTTGGACTATAGGAACATAGAGAGAGATAAATGTTTCCAATGCAGTTTGAATGGTAACAATTAGTTTAGCCGCTGTGGAGATGTCAAGGTCAGGAAAACTGTCTTGCTTGCAACTGTTTTGCAAGGCCTATTGTAGATTATAACATCAGAAGCTTAATAGCTGTGGGTGATTTCAACATATTGACCCAGGGAAACATCCATTGAACCAAGGGAAAGACATCGCTGAGAACTTAAGAACTTTTGAAAGGTATTTTGTCTGTAAACATCCCTGTCTGTCTGTCTTCCAGCCACATACAGGTTTTTTTTTTTTTCTTTTCCTAACGTTAAAAATTTGAGATATTTTCAGAATTATTATTATTTTTTTGGACATTTGTTTTTACTTTGGAAGCTATATGTTAAAGGGTAATGTTCAGTGGAAATGTGAAGTGGAAAAACTGAGCCGGCTGAAACAAAGCAGATGGCAGTCTAAAAAACACACAAACATTTTATTGTACATGATTCACAATGAAAATAAAAATAAAAACTACAGTCTGCAGCTGATCTAAGTACCTGTTCCAAATTACAGCATCAATAAAACTCCTGAGGTACAATAAGAAAATACACGTAAACAAAAATCTGCTATACACTGACAGATCTACATCCAACTGACACATACAGTATATCAACAGAATTAGGTTACATTTATTTACACAATGAGAATATTATGTCTAACATCTGTACCCAACGTGGAGGTAAAATATTCATCAAGCTATGGAATAGGACAGGAAATAAAACGATAACGGGACAATAACTAATTTGGAGTAACCAAATTTCTCAGTTTGCCTTACTTGAAGATGTGAACTTCATAAAGTATTATGAGGTACCATAAGTTAATTACTACACATTCTCTATTGATAAACACACCCTGATGAGCACAAAGGCAATACATGATATTCCACGTGATGAATTATATGCGAGCATAACAGACTTGAGGAAAATTGTTAATTGTTACATCTTGGTATATGTTCTTTGCCTCTCTGTCTCAGCCCAGAAGATTTTGTTGTTTGGCTGTTTTTTAAGAGATTTTTGTGGATATTATTGTTTTATTTAAAAAATATTTTGTGTGAGACAGATAAGACGTGTGACAAAGATTCTCCCGTCACAGTTTGCGTTGTATGTGCTTTACACCCAGGACCATTAGTGGTTATCATCATGTTTACGGGTACAGTTCAGTTTTGTGACATTCACGGTCTAAAGTCTCTGCAGTTTGTTTCAGTTACAGTAAGTGCTGGTTGTGTTTGAGCGGCTTGTTTGTAAGGTAGTAGGTTGTCGGTCCGGTGGTCAGCGTGCTGCGATGCGAGCCATCGCCGGGTTAACAAAGGAGAAGTTTCTGAACATCGTCTGGTCAACGCTGTTGATGAGCGTCCGGTCGGCACACGACAGCCGCGGCTTCTCGTTGATGAACTCTTTGTCGAAGTTACTGCAGTCGCTGGGCGACGACTGCGAAGGTTAAAGCAAAATATGTGAATACACACAATGATGCGTACAGTTCACTCCACCATGAATACAAGTGTGAGGTAATTAGGGCGGCGCCCGCATAGTCGATTAGCCAACTATTGGTCGTTTTGGTCTTGGTCAGCTAAGATTTCTTTAGTTGATTGATCTTTGTTTTATGCTGTTTTTCATGCTGAATGACTTATTTCCAAAAAACACTTGAAACACAAGATTTAAAGTGGCGCTTTTGCATCATTCTTTATGGAGAAACTCTGTTTAAAACTATCACTATTTATTTATTTATTACTATATTTTTTCACTATATTCTGACATGTTATAGGCCAAACGATTAATCTAGAAAATAATTTGCAGATTAATCCACAATGAAAAGATGCAGCCCTATTCTCCACTTTAAATAAACTAGATGAATATCTTGAGCCTTCAACTGTGAATGTACTTACTATAGTTGGCCTGAAGGGCGGCGCCACCTTGCGTTGTTCCAGGGCGGTCCAGTCGGTGCTGCTGAAGAAATTGTGCTGTCTGATGTTTCCCTTCACTCCCAGGCGCTCCTCGGGCTCCCTCACAAACAGCTGCAGCACAAACACACCAGAGGTTACACACCACGCAAATAATGCACACAAAGGCAGTTAAGAAGTAAACAACATTTCTTTTGTGCTTTTCCTGAATGTTGTAATTTTCTGTTAGACCCCGTCGTTGGAGCTAAACACTCATTAGTGTGTGTTTCTGTACTGCACTTCCCAGAAATCAACTGTCAAAGGCTGCAGCTGAAACTGACATGTTTTTCTGTTAATGAAGTTGTGTAGGTGGTACTATATTCTCTCCATCAGGGCTTTAAAGAGTTACAGTTAATAGTCCCAACACTTAAAGGTCAGCCTGTACTTTTGAGCCTTGGGTTTCCCTCTAACATTTCCAGTCTTCTCCCTGTTTATTGATTTATTTTCTTCTATTTATTCTTTATGGCTTTATTCAACATGGACAGTGCACATTAATAATCATTGCAATAAATGTGCCAAGAGGCTAATTATTTATTTATGTAGTCCCTGGACAGGTGTTACAAAGTAAAGTCGCCCCTTGAAACAGAAGATTTAAATTACAAAGTTATTGAGATTTATAGGAATAATAAAAAGAAAAGAGAATATTATCATTCAGGTCAATTCATACCACTTTGTCAGCTACTATTTAATACATGCAACACAGAGGCACATAATACAAGACATACGAACCAATGAAATGAGGGATGTTAATGTTAATATTGACATTAGTTCTTGATTAAAACACCTGTGGTTCATTTTAGCCTCATTACAGCTATTGAAATCTGCTACAAAAGTGTGTCAACAAAAGACCAACACGTAACTAACCAGTTCTTATTTAGTTTATCCCACAGAATGTCAGCCACAAAATGTTTGCTTAACACACCCACACCCACACACCCACACACACACACACACACACACACACACACACACACACACACACACAC
>CALSBV010012282.1:136884-159268 GCA_943590825.1 Bovichtus diacanthus
CACACACACACACACACACACACACACACACACACACACACACACACGGTCTGACCTTGATCAGAATGTCCTTGGCGTCTTTGGTGAGCCAGCGGGGATAAACGGGGTTGTCTGTTCGTATGGATTGAAACAGCTCCTCCTCGTCTTGGCCGTGGAACGGCGACTGACCGATCAGCATCTCGTACAGCAGAACCCCGAACGACCACCAGTCCGCTGAGCTGTTGTACCGCTGACCCAGCAGGATCTGATGCAACACATACTGTTAAAACATCGTGTGCGGCTTCTCTAAATTTGCCTCAGATAACAACATGCAGTCGGATATCTCTTCCTCTTTCCTTGATATGTAATATTCTAAGAATCTGCACTAAGTTTGGATAAAACTTTTCTATCTTTTAGTTTCAGAAATGATCTCAACAGGGTTCGTACATGGTCTTTTTGGACAATGCTTAATTTTAACCTTTATGTTTTCAAGGTTAGGAATATGCTTGGATTGAAATATAAACTCCTTGGAAAATGTTATTATTGTTGATTTTCAACATAATCCCGTTATTTTATTAACACAATAACTAATTTAAACCCAAATCTTTTAATATTTGAAATTAAACAATCCTGTTGTTTTTTGTTATTTGTATCCTTATGGACCAGAGCTAGCTAGCTTAGCATTAAATAATCCTGATTAAAACGTACAATCAAAGGTTATATACGAGCTGGTAACAGTCGGTTTAACCCTTTCCAACCCCTGACCAAAGACTAATATCTCCACTTCCACTTTATGGCCGGGAATCAGAATCATTAACCGTTTTTTGAAGTGCACATACAAGAAATATGTCTTTGTGTTTGGGTGCACAACAGTCACAATAAACATAATGAGAGAAAGGAAAAGTAATGCAATCGTGAATATAAAATTTGAATTTTACAATTTGTCAAATATTTCCATCTACTCTACCTCTAAAACTAATAACTGAATTCCCAGCTGTAGATTTGGATTTATGCGAACATAACATGGAAACTAAATAACTTACCACTTAAAGTGCATTGTCTAGTGTTGGTTTACGCATTAATCTTTTGTAAATGTAAATATGTGTTTTCATTACAACATGATGTGTGGGGTCACCTCGGGAGCGATGTAGTCGGGTGTCCCACAGAACGTGGACGTCCGCGACTCGTCCTGCATGTTCTCTTTACACATGCCAAAGTCTGCAATCTTTATATGACCCTCAGAGTCCAGCAGCACATTGTCCAGCTTCAGATCCCTACAGAGGAGCAGGAGGATATGAGCACCAGCAGTTCTCTCCACTTTCACTTCTGTTTCTGGCTTATACTCTAAAACGCTACCTGTAAATGATTCCTCTCGAGTGCAGGAACTGGAGCCCACAGATGATTTCAGCTGCATAGAACCTGCAGGAAGACACAAAAGGTTAAAAAAAAAAAAAAAAATATGGTTACGGTGTGTTACTTTTGTCTGACAATTTCAGGCTGTGTTCGAAATTGCATACGAAAGTATTGCCTCCTACATACTCGTGTATGTACTGCGTACTGCCTACTAAATCAAGGATTAGGTATGCCATTACCAGACTGTACAGGCTTATTCTTTTACTCTTATCTTATGTCTTTTAATTGTATCTCTATATATCTATCTCTTTTAAATCAATACACTTTGAAAAAGCAGAATAAACTTCTCTGCACAGCACCTTGAACTTAATAAAGTGGAAATATTAACAGCTTTTAGCCTGGCTCAAAATCTCTGAGACAGTCTGAATAGACGCAATGCATTGTGGGGCAGTTGAGTATTCCCAGTAAGCTCGCATCTCATACTCAGAAATTCTCGCTAATCTAGTATACAGTACATCCGAGCATTTGTCTCCATACTCAGAATCCATCTCCTATGCAGTCAGAAAGCACTACATGCTCAATTTGAAGTCGTTATTAGTATTAATGATGTCACGAGAACCGATACTTTGGTACCAAGTTGATGCCAAAATGTGACTGTTCTCGTTTTTCTCCCGGTAGTACGGTAAAGCCTCAAGACTAACGTCGTCCTGTGGACAATATTAAATGTGTTTGGTACGCAGTAAACTCACTATCCACGTTGTGAACAACAAATCAACGTTGAAATCGGCTGGAGGGGAGCTAGCTTACGTTAGCTGTTAGCATCCGGTGGAGTGAGGTTCGATAGTTGCACTATGGTGCCTTCATGCTCATTTCAGTAAAAATTATTGAGCTAAAATATAACGTCATGATCTGTTCAAATGTAGTCCCGTAAAATATAGATTTTTGGCAAGAAACGTGAACAATTATAGTTTTCACAGCGATATAAAATGGATATTAGAGAGGAAATTATGAACTGTTTAGCTTCCTCACAAAAAAACAGTTTGTATGTATGTTGGATTTATTGTTTTCTTTTAGTTTTTTTACCGTGTTATCGAAATGGTCTCGAGAATTGTGGAAATTCACTGGTATTGGTATAGACTACTATATTTCTGGTATCGTGACACGCCTACCTCACACTCAGGAATTCTTGCTAATCTCCAGCCAAGCAGTACAAAGTGACAGATGTGCGCCTCAACACGCACGTTTTCAGAGTATTGGCCTTTTGACGGGATACATACGCGGTTCTGTGCACATCAAACTTGTGGCAGTTCTGGATGTGGAACATGAGATCCCCTCCGTTCAGATACTCCATGACGAAGAACAGGTTCTCCTGGACATAACGAAATGTGGAGAGGTCAGGGCTGTAGCTGCAGTGACTGCAGACGAGTCCCAAGTGTTCGCGGTCGTTACCTTGGTCTGGAAGGTGCAGTAAAGGTGCGTGAGGAAAGGATTTTCCCAGGCCAAAGAGAGGACCCTCCTCTCCACCATGGTGCACTCCACGTCATCGTCCATCAGCACCACGTCCTTCTTCAGAGCCTTCACCGCGTAAAACTGGCCGCTTTTTTTCAGCTCTGCCAAAAACACCTGGAAACACGACAAGAATGTGTGAAAAAAAAAAAAAAATGCTGCGGCTGGACAGCTCATACTTTGCCACGCACACTTCTAGCGCGACCTTTATGATTACTGCGTAGCGCTGATGTTAAAGCGTCTAGTCGGTGGTTTTCTGTGGAAACTGGCTGCGACGAGAAGTGTTGACCACATGAGTCATAATGTGGTGTGCAAGCCTTCTGTTAGGACTAGAATATCACTGATAACAAACTAATAGAAGAAGTCTTCCCCTAAAATGTCTTTTCTCATTTTTAATACTTGTATACATTTAAAAAATAAATAAATAAATGTTTTTTATAGCTATAAGAAATTCCATAAAGAGATAATGTATTCTTCTTTCCCTCAGTGTTTCTTGCAAAACCACTTTTGCTACATTTCCCCTTTGCTCTTTACTAATGTGAATAACTAACACGTTTGGACATTTTCTGTATGTACAGTTTATTCTTCCATCTAGAATAGCAACAAATAATGCAGAAAATCTAATACCGTGAAGTGCCAATGCTTGCCATCCCCTGTTTTATATTTATAAACTTCAAACGCGTGTGTTACAGAAAGAATAATGAAGCCAGCTAACATGACGAAAGATTTCTGATGCCGTTAAAATGCCGTTTGCTCAGTTCTGATGTAAACCCTGTTCTGTGCTTTTCTTTGAATCGGGTCACCTCCTGTACCTTGCCGAAGCTGCCTTTCCCGAGCATCTTGTGCAGGACGAAGTCGTCGACGTTGAGTTTGGGGAGATGGTCCTTCTTTGGAATGGCGTACAGAGGCTCTTCTGTCGCCGCCTCGGGGAACGACCTGTCACTCGGCCCGTCCCATGAAACGCCCTGAAACTCTTCAGGTCAGGAAGCAGGAATGTGAAAACAAATGCATGATGTTAAAACAAATATCAAGAAGAGATGACCGGCTGGAAGAAAGTGGAGGTTTGAGAGGTCGCGTACCTTTGTTTGCAGGCGTCACTGTGGCCGTCACTAACCCAGACGGAGCTCGCACAACTCCCGGCTGTCCGACACCCACTGGACCCTCTCGGCCAATGATCTCGGTTTCGGGTTCTCTGGTGCTTCTGGCCTGAAGGCAAAAGATAGGACTGAGGTTTGGGGGGGTTTGAGCCAACATTTATTTTATGGATCATTTTAAAGTCAGACATTTTAGTAGAAAAGCCTCTGAAAACAGCATTCACACCATCCTGAGACATTTCAACTCCATCTCCGGTGAACAAAAGATCTTCATAACGATCAAAGTTTCATTCATAACGTTGAGATTTATACATTTTGTTGTTGACTTTTCATTGTGTTTTTAAACCTGTTATTTCTGCACAGTTGCAGATAAATATATAGGCTACACTAATGTTATTAGTATTATACTATTTGTAGGATGAGATTGTAATGATTTCCAAAATGTTTTTATCCAAACACAAATATTCTGCTTCAATGCAGATTTGTTGGCATTTAGCCTTTTCCAAAAACATCTTTTTCACTGCGGTCAAAAATCAATTTGCTCTCCTGCAAGCCGCACACACTGACAACTTATATTTATTAAAGAAAGTTGATTTAAAAAAAAAATAATAAAAATTTAAAAAAAAGGCCAACTAATTTAATCTGATGAATCACTTTATTCAATTTGAGGATTTTGTTTTGAGAATTTTCAAAATTAAAAAAAAAAAAAAAAAAAAAAAAAAAAAAACATTTTGTGCATGGACCAGTACACACCATGCTCCAGTTAATATATATAATTATGTTGGGTGTCTTGGCAGCTTCAGGGCCAGTTGATAGACACAATCAAAACGTACACATTTAAACATTTTCAGACGGCAGAGTCTGTTTGTCTGACCTGCTGTCTGCTCTCGATGATGGCCAGAGCTTCAGCCATCAGTTTTTGGTTGACCCCACAGAGGTTGGCTACTTTCTTCTGGCATTTATGATGGACGTTCATGCAACATTCTGCACAGAAAACACAGCATTACCAACATGTAATTAAAAAAACACGGATATGTATCTATGATGCAACAGAGACAATTACTTTTTCTGCTACAAATTCTGTTTGAGAGATTTTTGTTCTAAAAATATCTGCTATTATAGTCGTTATTTGTCGCCGTTTTTATCTCGTGACTTTACACAGGCGCCTGCAGTTACCCCAAATTATTAGAGTGTGAACTCTGCAGTCATTGAGGACTTTTGTGAAGTTATGCTTCCTGGCAAAGGGGTAAACGTTTCCTTTTAGGCTCGCTGCATTCAATCCGTGTCATCAGATGCGTCACCACAAAGTATGTCAGTGTGTACGTGGTGTCACCCTTTTTTAACACACAGGTCCAGTTTCTTAGCACAACAAGATCCGTAAAACCACAGAAATCATAAAGCTCCCGCCTCTCACCCTCACATTTGAGCCCCTGCTTGGCGAGCCCCCACAGCAGAGTACCGCAGTGTTCACAGAATGTGGGACTTTTGTAGCTGTAGACTTTGAACCTGTGGGGCATGTCGATCTTGAAGCGCTCCTTGTGGATCTGCGGCACACACACCACACAGTTTATTATGGAGGCACTGGTACAAGTTAAAAGGCACAATTCACCCCTTTCTCCTTACCTGTAGTGCAATTTATCTAGAGTGTTTCTGGTGTGAGTTGCCGATTTATTGGAGATATTGACCGTAGAGATGTCGGCCTTCTCTCCAATATATTGGAACTAGATGGTACTGCGGTGCTCAAAGCGCCAAAAAACTCAACAGCAACTGCTCACAACAAGGTCTGTAGATTATCTTGAAACTGGATCGTGATTTCTGGGAAGAGACATTGCTGTTGAGTTTCTCAAATGTATTTTGTTGCCGCCCTAAACACCACAAACTGAGTGCCATCTAGTTCCATTATAGTCAAGAGAAGGCAGACATCTCTGCGGCCGATATCTCCAACACACTCATCGAAACAATCGAGATTAATAAACGGCACTACTACAGGTAAACGGAAAAATGTGTATTTTTGATTTTGGGGGTGAACTGTCCCTTTTTTTTAAAAAAAAACTTTTTTTTAAAAGCAGTTCAGGCTTTGCAAACCTAGGGACAGAAGCAAACAAAGCCAAAAGCAGGAGTAGAAGCACTTCCTGTATCCAAACAGTGGGTGGCAGCTCTGTCCATCTTATACTACGTAACACAACATGAGCTTTTGTATTCTCTTTTGGTTTCATGCACATGAACTCCACAGGCATGTGGCTGAGGAGGAAGTGAAACGAGAGCAACTAGATAAAAGCAGTAAATGAGACGAGACAAGAAGGTCTGGCGTAATGATACCTCTGCATGAGGTGATTAGTAAGCAGTATAACCACACGTTTACAAATCTCTTACACATACTGCATCAGCAGATTTAACTGACTGCACAGAAATCATGACGCGCCCTCGTCAGAGCATTTATGTGAAACCGTGAGATTGGGTGTGAGGCAGATACTCACCATTGTTTCTTTGCTGTTGATGGCTGAACCGGTGCATTTGGCGATTACTTTGTCTATGCATTTTTTGTGAATAGCGGCGTTGCAGTCTGGAAAAACACAAAGGTGACAGTTAGACATTGAGAGACAAAGAAGGCATCATTCAAAATTCCAGTAAGTTAGTGGAAAAATATGAGTCACTCACGTCTGCACTGGTAGCCCTGCTTGTTAAGACCCCTGTGGTGGATTAAAAAAAAAACGGTCAAAAGGACTCATTTGATAATGCAGAAAATGATAATTTGGTGGTCTTTGACTTCTCGCTTTGCGTACCAGACAAACTCTTTGCAGACGGAGCAGAAGGTCGGTTGAGGGAAGAACGTCGCGCTGAACTCGTGACATTTGATCACGTGCACTTTGGCCTGTTTGATGGCACCTCGCCGCTGATGGAGGGCGAACAGAGTCTCTCGCTCGAGCTCGGACTCGGGGTCTCCTTCAGTCTGCCCGGCAGCGTCTGAAAAAGCGTCAAACAAGCCTTTTTATTTAAAGAGAGATCAGCTTTCTCAGGACAAAGCGATTGCTCACTGCCATGAAGATTTCACACCTTCATGTTTTTATTTCTCACCTTATGTGGATCGAGAGGAGTTTTCTTGCCAACAGCAGAGTTTCAGTTTGTCTTTACCGTCTCATATGGATGAGTCAGTCTTCTGTCGCAGACTCACTTTGGGATTTTCATTTTTGCCGTTTTAATATAAAAACCTTGCCTAGTGTATTTTTGAAATGACGAGCACTTTAAAGCATAAATCACCTACGTGTCCCTCGTAAACTGTCTACCACAGTGTTACTCACACTATCACAGCAATACTTTAATCCTTAAATGTGTTTTTAAATGGTACGTAGCGTTTGGGGTTTAAGGTTTATCATGTACGTAATATTTACATGTTTAAGTTTCTTCTTTTGTCCTTGTTTAGTGAACAGATTGTTCTTGGTACTGTGTGTAAGTACATGCAGACAAATTCCTTTTTTTCTTTTTTAATGAGAAAAACATATTTGGCCAATAAAGCAGATTCTGATTCTTATTGTTTTTTTGTTTTTTTCCCCGATTTCTTTCATTTTTTTTAATCAATGCTCATAAAGACAAATCTTGTATTAGATTTCAGAAACATATCAGTTCATTTTTACACATTTTTATCCCTTTTATCCCTGCTTTTAATAGATTAAGCTTAAAAGGAGTCTGTATACTGCTGAATGTAATATAATTGCCTGTTCTCATAACCAGTTATTAGATGATCAGTCAGTTAGACCACAGTAAGAAAATTAATGATGTGTTTGTATGTAGTTCAGGAGGAAGTTCCGCAATGAAATTGTCACGGTGTACCAGCTGCTGTGCCACCTGTTGTTCTGAACAGTGATTTCCTATTTGCTCGGCCTATTTATAGAAATATGAGACTGCTTCTTCCTTTTTAGTTGTCAGTGACTTTGCAGGCCTTGGCGTGGTGTTAATGTCAGGAAAGCTCCAGTGAAAGGGATCCAACACAAAACACACGCACACATCCGCGAGGACCAGCAGCGGGCAGAGACTCAAAGTCGTTATTTTTAGTTTGAGAAAATGTAATTAGGCTGTGACGATTGAGGCTCATTAAAACATCCAAGAGTGGAGGGAAGGCAGCGTTTTGAAGGAAGGACTATACAGATGGATGATGGTCACTATTTTACGATCACATGCACTATATTTATACAGCATTTCATGATTGTCAACCCTAGAATCCAAAGTGTTCCCTCAAAAATCACCTAACTCACTTGGAAGCATTTAAAAGAATAAAATGTGGAGAATTGGCTAAAGTGAGAGTTGCTGTATTTTGCTGCTTCTATCAATATCTTTCACGTACAACGATGACGTTGGCAGTTTTCAAAGACCTGACTTTTATCAAAATATATTTTTATTGTGCACAGGAGAAAAATAATGTTCTGCCAGAAGCAACAATTAGTTTTGAATAAAATGTAAAACGCGTTCTCTCTTGAAGACCACAGCAGAGAGTTCTTAAAGATGGAGAAATAGTTTCCTTTTTGAGTGGACTCTACAACCATGTCACATCAGATCATAAAGATGACTTATGGTTGTACAGATCATTTTTGCTGCAGGTGATGGTGAAGCCCTGTGCGTTGCACTATATTGTAGTTGGAGGGGCGGCGGGTGGAGTTCCAGTTTTGAGCCACTTACCACTTTTCTCCAGATAATATTTGGCCTCCATCAGCAGGCGGCCCTGCGGCTTCAGCTCCAGCTGAAACGCAAAGAAATGAAACTGAAATAAAAGCAGCTGGTTCGGACAGAACATCCTGACATTCAGAAAACATTTGCTTCCATTCTTCCGTTTTTCTTCATATTCTGAGTTTGGTATAGGAGACGCTTGAATCCTCTGGTGTCACCCAAAGCAAAGTCTTTCCAGGGAAATAAATTATCTGGTGCACAAGAAGTGATCTGCTTCTAATTTCTGACTAGTTAAAAATAAATCGAGCAAGAACTGGGTAATTAGCATGAGCAGGGATGGCCTCCATAACGTGGATATAATTGAGATGTGACTCAGGCTAAAGGATGACGAAGATGTGAAACTGAACCTCTGTACGGGGGTCTGGGGGCCCTCCTCCCAAATCTGTATTTTTAGGGGTATTTTTGCCCTCATTAGATGGTGATGGTGTCCAATAGAGACATGACAAGAAATGAACAATGGTCCCCAGCTGGACTCGAACTGGGGAGACACATCCCCAACTCTTTACTATTTTAATAAGAGAATAAGTATTCTGTAGCACTTTGGGATAAAAAAAGAGGAAGAGTTGAATGATAAAAAGGCTACTGTGGGAAACAAGAGGTCAAAGAAACATAACAATTGCTCGAGAATTAATAATTCTTGCTCGTATTTTTTTAATAAAAAATTGCAAATTTCACCCGTGTAATGTATCAGATGTGAATTTCTGATTTTGCCATCTCGTAACATAACAACCTTTTTGTTTCCTCCTGATCACGATAACAATATAACTTAGCTGGTTTATATTGTGATTCTTAGATAAAATCGCACAAGATTCTGGTAAAAAGTGTTAACTAATGTTTAATGGGGATTACATAATTGTTGTTTTATGTGCATAAATTCACACAAATCCAAGACTATAAAATGCCGCAAAATATATAATATAGACTTTTTATTCATTGAATATTTTCATACATCATAGGAGCAGCACAGTTGTGGCTAATCGGTAATGTTATTAATTATGCTTGTGCTTTTCCCGCTATTATAAGTTTAAATACCTCGAGCTAAACAAGCCTGTTTCATTTAGTTAATGACTAAAAGGACGATTATGACTTTAACCATTTGTTCTTCTGACCCAAAATTGGGTCATCCCATCTGGATTTGTTGCCAAACAGCTGGTCCGAGAGTACAAACACACGCACACCCCGCTGCACTCACCCAGATCTCCAGTTTGCCGTTCTCCTTCTTGCACTGCGTCGCCAGCGAGTCCAGAGCCACGGTGGCCTCGGACTTGAGCTCCACCGTGCGGTCCTTCACCATCACGTGCATGATGCGACCGCGGTGGACGTGGGCATCAAACGTGGTGCTCCAGGGCGGGTACATGGTGGGCTTCTTCTGCTTGTACACTTGGCCGTTTTCTGGAAAAAACAAAATGCAATAAGGAGAGGAAGAGTCTTTATTTGGCAGACTCTTTACGTGTTAGCGTGAGACAGGAAATGGGATGATAACAGCTGCACTGGGTGATTTTCACTTTGACGTCAAAGAATACTTCTGAAGTCTTCTTCTCGTTACTGGCAGGGAAGAAGTAGAAGTTTTCTTTCCGGAAAGGTTTAAAGAATGAGAAGTGTTTGTAACTAATACATCACCATATATCCCCCAGTTGATTAGACCATTTCTTTTTATTACAAGTTTTCTGAAATGTTATGTTTAAATGTGCAAACGAGGCATTATCGAAGTGGAAAACATCCTCCTGCTGCCTCAACTA
Organism: Bovichtus diacanthus; assembly: GCA_943590825.1. Lineage (NCBI taxonomy): Eukaryota > Metazoa > Chordata > Actinopteri > Perciformes > Bovichtidae > Bovichtus > Bovichtus diacanthus. The sequence goes on from CALSBV010012282.1 coordinate 147,275, forward strand.
CTCACTATCGCACCGACTGTATTAATCCGCCACTGAAAATAGTCCCCAACAAATGCCCTTTTTTACTTCTGGATAAGTAACGTCTTCTGAAGAAAAAAAACCGTCTCGCTGATTTAGGAAGTTATTTCGCTTTTTTTATTTACAATTTACAATAAGTACAAATCTATTGCATGTTTTTAAAAGATTCATGTTTTCAGAAGAACAAATGATCTTGGCGCTGAGAGTCACGGGGCGAGGAAGCAGAGAGAGACTTTTTGGAGTTTGTTGACAATAAAATAAAAACGTATAGAATATCCCCAGCTGTATCCTTTCAAGGATTTAACTCGAAAGTTCGGATTAATAACATGGATGGAGAAAATTCCCTGCCGGTGACGAAAACCGACGCCAGGAATTAATCTCGGAAAAACGTATAGTGTGTCACTCACGGGGGATTAGTTGCTCTATTACACTCCCAACCTGTCATTTACAGCTGAAATCTGTGACTTTTACATTAAAATATGGTAATCTCAGTGTTGTTAGATGTTATGACCTTCTTATTATCCCGCGCTGCCACTGGTAATACATTGAGCTTGCATTTGCAGGATGTTTGATATCCCGTGTGAACATTTCACCACCTGGCCAGCAGACCTTTTATGATCGTCGCCTCACAGTGTTCACAGATTTTCCATCGTATCACATGGCTTGGAAAAAAAATAAATAAAAAAATAAAAACACTCCAGGCCTTCATAATTGACATGTGCCGATTTTTCTCCGCAATAACCTCCCATGTATCCACTTGCATAACCGCCACATGCCATCCCGCTGCCGCGACAATAAAGCCCACTAAGCTTTTTACTCCCAAAGTGATCTGCGGCCTTCTCCATCATCGGCTCATCGCCTGTCTGCGCGCCAGCTGCTCTATGTGCTGATTAAAGCGCCCAGATAGGATAATATGTCTGTTTTATCTCACGGGACACTTGTGCTACACCAGACTCTGTTTCAAAGAAAGTTCGCTTGTGGCGTTATGCAAAGACTGAGGTGCCGTGTTTTTGGTGTCAGTCAGTTCCTGTGTTGTGTGAAAACGTAACGTGGTGCTATTTAGATTTAAGTGTCCTCTCGTGCCTCTGCTGCTTGACTTCACATGTCCCTCTTTGTATGACCTGTAGGTGTATTCTCAAAGAGCTTTAATGCAGACTTCTATTGGAGCTTGTTTGAGTCCCATCTTGCTATCATGGCAGCTCAGGTATAAATACAGCTGGTGCTCTTCCTGATCACTAAATTCTCACTAAATAAAATCTGAAATTCACTAAAGACAGTCTATTAGTAGCATTTAAGGTGAGAAGCCCTGACATGCAAGCAGGTTAACCTCATTTGAATTGAAAAGTGGAAGTTAACCAATCCTGGCCCTCTGTTTTCACGACAGTGGTAAACTGTCAAACAAGTTTCTATTAACACAGTCGGCATGTACAAAGAAAAGGGAAACCGCTCGGTTACACAAGCAATTCAAGACAAACAGCGCTTATTTACAAGTTGTGTTTTTGTAAGTGCAGCCACAGGGCTACATGCACATGACGGATCCTGCATGTTTCTCTCTATTGTCAACGAATCTCGTGAAAAGACCAAAACTAACAATGAATGCATCGACTAAACAAGTGTTTCGTGTTCATCCAAAACTTGATTTATCTTCCTTCTCTGTGCCAGAGAGCTCCATTGTTGTCCAAAAACTTTTAAAAAACGCATTAATGAGCCACACTGTGGTAACATGTTCCTTCATTACCATAAACACACACACACACATCGTCCTGCTGCCCCCAAACACTCACTAGAGCACCAAATGTGGATTAATCCACTGCTGAAAATAGTACCAAACAAATGCACTATTTACTAATGTTTGAGTTACATTTGCTACAAACTACTTGGATCCTTTTAGCACAATGACTCTATATATTTGTGAGGGAGGGAAGTCAGAAAGTTTTCCTGGGACTTACAATAACACAAATATAGAATATTTCCAGCCTGATGCTTTAAGGAAAGAGTTTATGTGGTATTATAAATGCAGTTACAAAGGAATATTTTTTTTTATAAAAAGACTTGTCATGGTAAAGCACTTATGTTTATTTGATACCTAAAGTAAATGTCATTTTATATGTGTATTATTTTATAGATTCAACCTTTTTTTTAATTGATAAAATAAATAAAACCGACTTTATATTGATAAAAACAAATCTAAACAATCATTATTTTTAAGCCATATTCGATGTAGTGAAATAGACAGAGGCAGAGAGAAGTTAACTCGACTTCCTGGAGTTTAAATGTTGCTTTTGGCCAATCACGCACGCTTTACATCTAAAAACCAAAAGAGGTATTTAATGCCGCAGTTCTCATACGACTCGCTGAATGCTTAGCTGAGTTGAAAAGATTAAAAGTGCCAGAACACTCCCAACTTTGTAGATGACTTCAAAGCAGAATCTGTTTATCGAAGCTTTCCATCACTTTTATTTGAAGATGAGTCAGACGCAGTGAGGCAGAGTGCCTGATGGGAGATTTCTTTTTTTGGCCAGCCTGGGAGTTTCTCATCATCAGCTCTTTACTTCACAAACTCAGCCTGGTGCCAGTGAGCAAACCTGTCCGCCAAGAAAGGTGAAAACAGTGGTGGGAAGTAACTAAGTATATTTACTCTGGTTTGTAAGTACAGTTTTGCCCTACTTGTACTTTACGTTAGTATTTCCATTTCATGCAACTTTATAGTCCTACTCTACTACATGTTTGGAGTAAATGCGACTCATTTATTTAAGAGCTATAGTTGCTAGATTTAGAATATTAATACAAAATGTAAATCAATTATATAATAAATTTCCATTTATTATGATAGGTTAAGCTACTCTGCAATATATAAAGTACTTAAAATGATCCATTTTACCAGGTAAAACATTAAAGTGATCAACACAATAATGCAGCAATAATTATAATCCAGTAATTTATATGAATCTGAAAATTGTCCATTCTGCAATAGGAGTATTTTCTTCTTTTGGTAGTTTAAGCTCATTTTGATGCTACTGCTTTTTGTTCTTTTTCACTTAAGTGTGAGTTTGAACGCAGGACTTTACTCGTAACTGAGTATTTTTGCGTTTTACTGGTGCTGCTTTTACGTAAAAGATCTGAATACTTCTTCCACCACCGAGTGGAGCCACTAAAGCCTAAGTGTGTGTTTTTCAAGGGGATATAATCTGGTGTTGTTTGTCCTTTTTCACTGAAATATTGTTCATGTTTACATTTATCATTGCACTTTCAGTGTAAACGCATCACATGTGCTGCATCTGTATGTGATGGTATTGTCTCCAGTAGTTTCTTGCTCAAGTGTCTGAGGTAAAGTGAAAGACTTTTCCCCTCCAGTGCGTCGGTATAGTGTAAATGAAACACACAGGGCTTCTCTGTGCACTGCAGCCTCACATATTACCAGTCTTGTGGTTTGGAGGAGGAAAAGCAACACCAGAGCCCTCCTCTTTCCTCTCAGGGACTCTGTATTTAGCTCTACAATGCACTCTTATTCACCAGCGGTTAAAGATAGCCAGATGCAGAACAAAGATATCTGCTCCGAGTCTGTTATCACGCTGGGAAGTTTCCCATAGTTGTGACGGTTTAATGTGAATCAACAACTGCATTGAAGATGTTGGAAAAATAAATAAATGAAGCATATCATTTTATAAATGTATGAACCCGCTCGCATGCACAGTTCTATCTTTATCTGTTGAATTCTTAACGTGTCCAACTATATAGAGCCTGCCATCCTATACCTCCCATCTCCTCGTGTTACAGAATAAATACTTATACTGTATATACAGTATACACAGTATACGCAGTATATACAGTATATACAGTATAAGCCACTTAGCCTGAGGCGTCCTATAAGCTACAGCTTCTACAACTATATGACAGCCAGTATTGAATTAAACTAAATAAATAAAATAAAGATTATCGATAAGACTCCTGTTATGCTTTTGCTTTATACCACACTTCGCAAATTTTAGTCTAAAATATAGATACTACTTCTACATTTCTATATTTATTCTACACCCACCGTTGTTGCTTTACTCAACATAAGAGGAATTAACGTTTTTAACCGCGGTGAACATATGGAGCAACAGTTTAAAGCTTCCATGAGCTGGAAATGGAGGATTTTCAATCCTCTTTTAATGGTCACACACACACGTACACATCACGCACTATTATTATGTTATCAGCGCCCGGGGAGCAGTGTGGGGGTCCGGTGCTCAGGAGGTGAACTGGTACCTCTCGAAGGACCAGACCTCAAGCATGTACATGTAATAAATGTATTTACAAGTGTCCATCTCCATCCTGGATACGACACCATTGCAGGAGAAGAGATGAAAACGTTACCTTGATTTTAAAATTGCAGATTCCTCTGTTTGAAAATAGTTTGAAACATTTGGGATAATGTTAGTACACAACTCAACACAATATATAATAAACAATTGGTCGATTAGTTGAACAGAAAAAGAGTAGTAATGTTCGATTAATGTAATAAAAACACCAAATATTCTCTGCTTCCAGCTCCTCAAACGTGAGGATTTGCTGGGATCTCTTGGTTTCATATGCTTGTAGTCGGAATATATTTTGTGTTTTGGACATTTGAAGATGACTCCTTGGGCTCTGGGAAACTGTGTCACAAGAACCACTGATGGAACCCAACTTTTCTTGTTTACATTACATATACATTGTACACAAACGGCATCTCACCCAGGCAGTCACTGACCTGTGTCGACGGCCTCCTTCATGTAAACGGCACAGTACGGGATCAGCACCTCTTCGTGGTAGGCCAGACCGGGATCCATCTCAAAGTTGGAGAACCCAATCCGCAGGAAAGGAGACATGGCTGCAGGTTTTTACTCCAATATCCAAACAACCTCCAGGAGATGTTGCAACAACGCCTTCTTTGCGAAGCAGATTCAAGAGATGAGATTTGACAGCTTCGGTTGGTGCTGTCAACCACCTTTCCTGCACTGCAGCACGCGCCGACTGCCCCCTTTTTTTTTTTTTTTTTCTGCCTCTCTCTCTCTCTCTCCAGAGGAAAAAAGAAAGTCTGGCAGAGGAGGAGGTTGTGTTTTTTTCTGTTTTCCGCCCCCTTGATGCTTTAAAGAAACCTGTGAGAGGAAGAGACGGAGACAAAGAAAGAGAGAGATCTTTCATCACCCGTGACACCGTAACCACAAGAGCTGCAAAACTTTGTGTGCTCCAGCTGGCTGTCGAAGCAGGGTTTTAAACTAAATCACAATCTACACATCTCCCCACATGGAGAGAACATCTCATCAAAAGTGTCCATTAAGGGCGGGGGGGCGGGAAAAATGCCGTTTGAGCCGCGTTCACACCATGAAACCCAACGCACGATGATAAACCAGCGGAAATAAAACCACCCGTACTGCAGGACCACACAGCAGCTGGTGCACCATTTAAGCACCTTGTTTTATTTATTTATTTTTAATAAAATATATATATATATATATATATAATAATAATAATAATAATAATAATAATAATAATAATAATAATAATTCTCTTTGTGTGATTTAGCCACAGATATATTTACAGTAACCACTCCTGCCACTATTACAGCAGTTTTGATGACAAAGTCTTTGACTCGGCGACGGTCGATGTGATATTTGAGGCCTGTGTGTGTGTGCGCGTGTGTGTGTGCGTGTGTGTGTCTTTTTGTGCGTGTGTGTGTGTGTCTTTTTGTGCGTGTGTGTGTGTGTCTTTTTGTGCGTGTGTGTGTGTCTTGTGTGTCTTTTTGTGCATTTCTGTGTGTGTCTTTTTGTGCGTTTGTGTGTGTGTGTGTGTCTTTTTGTGCATTTCCGTGTGTGTGTGTCTCTGTGTGTGCGTGTGTCAGGCTGGGAGGTGACTATTAATAGAGCTGAAACACTAAACGCAGATCAGGAGTTGGTGACGGACGCGCCTGAGTCCGCAATATTTGTTGTCATGATCGTCATCGTGTGATGCAGCGAGTCACGACCTTTAAACCTCACTGCCTCTGAGTCAGCGGGGTCATGTGACCAGACGGACACAGAAACATGTCGAGCCCAGTACCTGACGTTAAACATCTTAACGTGCAGTATTTCACTTTCTTTCAGGCAGTACAGAAGAAATGTAAGAATTTCTCTTTTTGTTTGTCTTATAAGCTTTTGCCAGAGCAGCTGTATCACCACTTTTTTTTTTATTCTGTTTGTGCCACATAAAAAAATAAATAAATAAATCATGGTTGAGTAGTTTTATTTAGTCCTTTTTTTATTTTCTGAAGCAATGTCCTCCAGACTTGTAACCAAAACATTAAGAGTAAACACGTGGTATGAAACAGACAGCTGTAGCCTTATTTATTTTTATAAACGGCATTATTTCCCATTTAATTAAAACAATTATAATGTGAAGCGAATGACTAAACTTATTTAATAATTGTTATAATTGACCTCACTTTTGTGCTATTAGTTCTTTTTTCGACCAGTCTTTTCCCATTATTATATCTAATTTTCCTCCATTTAAATCTAACCTGCATACATGTAAATCTGCATATAATTTATGCACATATAGTGACAGACTGATATTGATCCTGATATTGATATCACACACACCCACACACTCCTACCAACAGATTCAGACATTTGCAGAGCTGCAGTTTGAAGCTGTTGTAAAGCGCTGCGTTCACTGCAGGAGGAGAACAACTTCCGGTGCCTAAATTACAACGATGTAACCACACTTCCTGTTTCTCAGGGCGTTATTTTTTTTTTTTTCTTTTCCTTTTCATTTTTGAAGCTTCACAGGTGGGGCTGCTCACAAACCTTAAGTTGAAAAACAACACAAAAACACGGCGGCGCTTAATTTTCGAGAAGGTGGAGAACTGCGTAAATCTGAAGGTCGATGCATCGTGATGAGCTGAACACAAGTCGGTGCATAAACTAGCATCATTCCTTGATTATCCTAATATATTTAACATTACTTGATTTAAAATCCTAATACCTATTTTCTGACACTTGACAGTTCACATATTTCATCGCAGAGTTTTTATCTAAATGATAATCAAACATCGTTTTGTGGTTTTCCTGACAGGCCTGTTTTTACTGCTGTGTTACTGATGTAAACAAACCTTTATCGGCGTCATAAAGCAATAACTTTGATATTCATATTTACAGTGGCTCCCTGTATTACAAGACATGTCATTTAAATAAATAAAAAATGCAGATTGAATCTTCCAAGTTCCTCGTAAAAGCCTTGTACGTACCTGCACATTAGCAAGCGACAGACTGAGGTTGAGACGTGATTAAACTCCTTAAACGTTCACGTGAGTTTGTGGCTAACGTGTAAATGTGTGAGTCTGTACGTTAATGTACAATGTCGTAGAACTCTGTAATGAATTTATTAAGGTTGAAACTGGGTAGAAGTAGAGTTTGTCGGGGTAAAACTAATATTTCGTTGAAAAATGTACGATATGTTTTAGACTTGAGACCATGTTAATAGACGTGTTTTCTTTGGCCGTGACTTATTCCTGAAGAGTAATTTAAGCAACGTAGACTTGATCACCTCCTTACATGTACAAATCCCACATTTCCTGACTTGTTTTAAAAATGACTGTCCTTCACCATAGAGGCGATCACGCACCTTTTTTATATAAATGATCCTACGCGCATGTGGAGGCTGCTACTTACTCGCACTGAAGAAATCTTTAAAGAATCTCCTTGTTTCTGTAGCTGCAGGTTGTAGCCCCCTCCCAAGAATTGAATGATTTAAGAAAAGGGCTGATTAAATATTTTGAAAGGGTTGTTTTTGTCCAATATATCCGCAGGTCTCGTCCTCTTTAAAACAAACGCAATCGGGTGATTTTAAAACGGGTAAATGCACTGAATACAGCAGTTTCACGTTAGGAATCAGTGTTTCTCTGTGACTCTTTCGCCCCGCCGCTAACGTTTGCTCCGCTCGTTTCTCTGATAACTTCAGACCCAGACGTCCGACGACTAAAATCCTTCATCCAGTTAAAAATGTCCAAAATCTTAAGAAAAAATGCATTGTAAAAATGTGCCTTAAAACTGGATAAAAAGACACTGACGCATGCTGAATGAGATACAACGCTAATACAGGAAATTATTGGAAACATTTGCGATAATGTTAGCACACGACTCAAAAACATATATTATATGTCATGTCGTTTTTAGACATTTTAATGCGTAAATGTTACACACTATACCTTTTTGTCTATACTTGTTTAATACTTGTTTGTTAAAGTTTGAATCAGAGGGCCAAAGTGACTGATGTGATGCTCAGTAAAAGCTCACATCATTTGATATAATACACAATATTAAGTGAGGTTCAATAGTTGAGGAAAAGACACCAAATGCTGTGTAGCTTTCGAGCTGATGTGATGAAGTACGAAGCCTGTTGTGACGTCCTAATGGGATTACAACATGTATGACCTCTTTCTTCCTCATGGAGTGACTGTGCTTTAAATGTAAGAGGATTTAGACAGTACCAACACAGAGGTCATTGTTAAAACCAGCTGAAAAACAGCAGCTCAAACTCTGTAAATCAGCTGCTGATGAAGGCTAATGTGCTTTTCCACACATAAGGACAGAAAATTAATATTATTTATTCACTTTAATGTTCTAGCGAGCTAATCGTGGTTATTTGATATTGAACAGGAGCTGCTTAATATCTGCTCTAAAGAGAATAAACACACTTTTCTGATTTGGTGTTTTCTCTTCGAGTGCACACTTTTTTGTGTGCAGGTATCCGGGTGCCAATCTGAGGCGGTGGATTCACTTTAACCACCCACGGGTGCTCAAATGCCACCGCACCCATCCTCAAACACACAGATGGAGATACAGGGAAGGTCAAGCACCAGAGAGACCTTTCACAAAGCTTTCATGAGGGAGGGTAATGTCAAACGAGCCTCCCACCTGACCCCTGGGCACCGGGGACCATCAAAGCACAGCGTGTGTGAGTGTGTGTGTGTTTGTGTGTGTGTGTGTGTGTGTGTGCGCGCTAAAGCTTTTTGAAGTAGCCAACGGAAGAGGCGGCGATGTTTGTTGTTGTTGACAGGAGGTCCATGTGTGCGACAGAAGCCTTTGACTGTAGCGGCCACTTTGACAGACGCTCCAAGTGTCCCTGAAGTGGTCACTGGTTCAAAGATGGAACAGGTTCACACACAGGAAGTGACCCTCAACAGCCTTCATTAAATGCTCGTTAACGCTGCATCAAAAAAAAAAAGGCACAGTGAAAAGAGGCCGTGTAATGTAGGATGAGATTCTGTACCTGCAGTCTTTTCATCCAAAAATGTGCAAAACGACTCGTACGTGTTGCTGTGCCGTTTGATTTTCAGTGTAGGAATGTAAATAAAAGTACATTTTCTGAAGTACTTGTACTTTATCCTTCTAATTCACAACATTTGAGAGATAAACATTGTACTTTTTCCGCCTACGTTTACCTAACGGCTATAATGGTTGCCTTTCAGACACCAAACCTTCAGTTTATAAGATAAATGCCTTATTACAGACTAATAGTTTTCAGATTATTTCCCTACAGCAGCTGCAACATTAACATGCTGCTAACATGCTAAGTTTTCTTTGCAAGGTTGAAATGTAACTAATTACTTCTGGTGTACTTCACTTGAGTATTTCCATTTCTATGCTACGTTTTACTTCTACTTTCCAACATTTCCTTGACAAACATTTCACTTCATTTACGTTATTAGAGACTATAGTTGATCTGGTTTTCAGCATGTTAAAACTTATTTGCAAGGCTGGAATGTAACTACATGTATTCAAGCACTATACTATTGTACAATGTTGGTGTACTTTGGAAATACCTCTACCTAGGCTTCACTGTATTTAAGAGGGAAATATTACACTTTTTACTACTACATTTACTTGACAGCTATATTTACTCTGCATACTTTAGGGGTCATTCTGCTGCAGTACTTTTACTTTTGATACTTTAAGTTGCTTGTAGCTGATCATACCTCCATAATTAAAGTTAGATTTTGAATGCAGCACTTTTACAGGTAATGGAGTATTTTAACATTGTGGTACTTTAAATATAGGATCTGAAAATGTCAGAATATAACCCTTCACAGCAACATTAATACCAATACCAATTTGAAGAATGACTGTGTTTCTAAATGTAGCTGAACAAGCTCAGTAAAAACAAACGAGAGCACTAAAATAGCGACCACTTTGACATTTAGACTTATTGGTCTATTATAGGCTAAGACACGTTCAGCCGTGTTGTTTCTTACATTAAACTCGTGTCATATTGTACAACACCCGAACTCAGCGGGTCAATAATGCGGCAAATTGCAGGAATAGTTCAGGTCAAACTTTGTGGAAGTATTAAAAAGAACCAGAAGAGTGTTACTGACCTGGAACAGAGCGCGGAAGGTTCGCTGCTCTCCATCCGAACTCGCGTCAGACAGCGGAGGAGCGCACACGCTGCATTTAACCGTGATGCCATGAGGCGTTCAAAGACTGTAGGAATAGTGTGGATACTTGAAACCAGTGTTCAAACTTGGTGACGAATAAAAAGAAAGGACAAAAAGAGAGAGGGATATTTTATTTGTTCAACCACGGAATCTGAGCTAGACAGAACACATTTAATGAGTCAGACAGCATATTATTAATAATAATGATAGTAATACTGAAATTTAAAAAAAAAAACTTATCAGATAGTTACAGCACCAAAGCATAGTTACAAAGTGCTTTACATGGGAAACATTTCAGGACTGATATGAAATGCAATCAAGTTAAAATGTAAATAGAATACCTAAAAGTAGTGTAAAAAATAGAAGGCAATAACATTAAAACAATAAGACATGTTGGAAATAAAATGATGAATGATAAAACTCTTTTTTCTTTAAAGTTAAGCTTCATAAAAGACGTTGGTGATTCTGCAAATCCTCAGGCTGCGAGTTCTATTAACGTTGTGTTGCCTATTGAATTAAGTAGATGATAAATGTAGGTACAAATATGCATGTTGCACATGTTCTAATCCTAAACCCTGCTTTAGCTAAAGCTCCATGTTATTTGATTGTCTAGCACACCTTAAATGTCACTTTAGGGTCAATGTTTTTTGTGCAGTAGCAAAATCTGAATCCAGTTGTAATTTCCGAGGAGACTTGAACGTAGCATCTATTCACCCACAGTCGGATTGAAACTTCTTTCTGAAACAACAAAACAAAGAAGTAGGATTTATAGGGCACATTCAGTGATTTTAGAGGAGGGAAACGTGCTTTTAATGCAGCATTTCAATTCAGCATAGATGTTTAAAATGCAAAAAAAAATTTAATGTTAGAGTTGGTTTGCCTGCTTTTCTTTTTCCAGTTAATTGAGGGCAGTAGTGAGCGATGTGTGAGAGAACTCCTGAAGAGATTTTGTAAACATAAATAGTGTTTTGAGGAGCTGTATGATGCAGAATTCACCGTTAATCGTTAATGTTGAAAGTAAAAATTGAGGCTTAACAGGTGTGTTGAAAGTGATGAATCATAAAACTACCAACAAGTGTCAGTATATTATTATAATAAGTAGTATTAGTATTAGTATTAGTGTCCTACTTAAGTAGTAGTGGTAGTATAAGTAGTAGTATTACTATGAACCACATCGCTGTCAAATTGAACTACCTGGTGAAGTAGAACATTTTAATACAGGAACAACTAACAACAGTGAAAAAATGCATCTGTTCTGCTTTTTGATGCTGAGTCATAAAATAGTTTTGGTTTCTGTGACCTTCACATTTTATGGTGAAATACAGTGGAAAATTAAGTTATTGTTCCCTGCTGAATCATACATGAACTCGTCGTTTTATTTTTAAAAGTGTTTTTTATGGGAAATGTGCTTTTGTTTTCCACAAGAAAAGACACATTCTAGACACAGAAATATTAACACCTTACAATAGATAGAGATAGATAAAAATGACTTGAATCAATACTTCCCTCAACAGAAATGCAACATTAGGCTTCAACGT
>CALSBV010012282.1:189456-204162 GCA_943590825.1 Bovichtus diacanthus
TAACTAATACTCTGTTTATCCTTTACTTTAAGCTAACTAATACTCTGTTTATCCTGTACTTTAAGCTAACTAATACTCTGAGCTAACTAATACTCTGTTTATCCTTTACTTTAAGCTAACTAATACTCTGAGCTAACTAATACTCTGTTTATCCTGTACTTTAAGCTAACTAATACTCTGTTTATCCTGTACTTTAAGCTAACTAATACTCTGTTTATCCTGTACTTTAAGCTAACTAATACTCTGTTTATCCTTTACTTTAAGCTAACTAATACTCTGAGCTAACTAATACTCTGAGCTAACTATTCTAACCATTCATCCTTTACTTGTAACAACTGCAGAAGTGCCCCGTGGTAGTGAGTCACTGATATACGGCACTACACTTATCACCTTTTTACAACCATTTATTCCAATATGAATACTGGTATAAGCACAGTCTCATGTTTTTAATATGTATTTTCTCAACGTTATCCATTACTTATTAATTATCACTTAATAATTCAGTTGATGACGGAGATAAACGGCTGCGAGTGTTTGGTTGTTTACCGGAGCAGCAGAGAGGAGTGTGGTTCCTCTTTAACTGACTTTGTGCATCACTGTGTGTTTGTTCTGCTAACCACAGTGAGGTCTGACTTCCTTTATTCTCACCATGCATGCGGAGCATCAGTTAACCCTTGATCCTCTTTGTCACACCTGTGGCTTCACTTATGAAGAGCTCTTCTGCAGAAACGTGTTTCCATTGTTGGTTGCAAGGTTATTCACTTAAAATGGTGCAGCAACACTTTCAAGGAACTACTGTTAAGTCATTTGTAAACCGAGTTCAGGATGAACATAGACAAAAGCTTTGTTTTGTAAGTTTGCTCGTTTGTGCTGCAAGTTGCGGGACGTAAACACCGCAAACAAGATAAAAATGTCTTAAAAGGTTAATTGTTTGCACTTGAGATATTATGGGACTTGCATTTCAAACTGAAGCACTTGTTGAAGCACCGAAAGGTGAAATGAGTAAATTGTTGTTATCTATCAAGGATTTTAAAACATTCAGTGTCTGTCCACCGCTCAAGTGGAAAAATGACACTAATATGAATGCTTTCGTTCTACTTTTCAGTAAATTATCAATAATTTTATTTGAAGCAGGAGATGCAAAATAGGTGAAAATATTAAATGGCCGTATAATGAAGCAGCATTTACATTACATTGTTTGGTTTACCCCGACAGCCCTGTTAGATGAGCCAACATGGCCCATAATGTTATAAATATGATACTATGTTGGACTATTAGTGCTTACTTGACGCTGTAAAGTTATAATGGATAAATGGTTTTATAGCATTATCGATTTCAACTTCTATGCTTGCTTGTTTACCAGTTTTCACACCTTAAATCTGACTCAGGATGTTGGCTGGTGTATCTTTACTTAGCTGGTAGTTTAATAGTTGATGTGACAACAAGTATACCAATAATTGGCCTTTTCTAGTCCTATTTTGTAGACGTGCAATTGATATTTTTTTGGTTATGACTGATTGGTCCAATGTTAAACTGCCTTGAATGATTTGTCTTTTCTCCTACGCGCTTCAACTTAACGGCTTTTTCATTTTTGCTAAACACTGTGCCTTGTTTTTTTTGTTATGATTTATTAATCTCAAAGCTAAGTACAAGTCTAACCTGCATTAGTGAAGTAGCCTTCCTCAGCCGAACAAATGCCATCTGTGTTTTCGTTTTACTCCTAAACACACATGGAGATATGTGCCAGTTCATCACCGATTTGTTTTTCATACATGATTTAGGATTATAACTGATAATAACCAATGTTTTCCACACTAACTAAAAGTTAATTCATCCTAAATCCTTGTTACCCAGACGCAGGAAGTAACTAAAGGCATTCACTCAAGTAATGTACTTGAGTGAGTATAATTCTTAGATATACTTAGAGTACAGTATACATTTGTTTTACTTCACTGCATACAGTATATCTCACATTCAACACATTTTAATACTCAAATAATGGAACTTATACATTTCTGAGAGGACAAATGGCTTTTACTTTTGATACGTTAAGTAATACTTGTGATGGAGTATTGTTTTGTTTGTCGTTTTCTCTGCAGAAATATCCTAAAAGTAATCCGGGGGGATTTTTAAAGCGTAGTTGTAGCAGCGGCGTGGTATTGTGGGGAAAAAAAGTTCATACCAAAGAAATAAAAAAATCAATAGAAATTTATTTTCTTACTTATCAAAAATATCTGCAAGACATTTGCATAGATGGACACAAAATAGCTTCCATGATTGTTTCATGTGATTGTAACGATGAGAAGTGAGCAACACCAAGTATTTCAGAGGGGCTTATTTTCCCAAAACACATTTCTTTCCCTCTATGAACACAAGTGTAAATGTAAATAAATGCAGATCCTGTGTCTGTTTGAGTTATAACGTTGACATTATTATTTAACTGATCGATAATTTTCTCTCGGCCCAAATGGATTACGCCTTATAAATAAGGATAACAATAAATATTTCAAATATATTACTTCTTGGTTAGTTAAATACTTTAAAATATATCCAATCATGTCACACAAAAAGGGGACAACTCTTTATGGTCAATATTTTTTTTTTTTTCTCAAACTTAAATGCTATAATGCTCCTATCACAAATAAATGAAAAGTAAGAAATAAACACGAATGTCTTCATCTTCTTCATAGATTAGTAAAGCACACAGATCCACTCCGGTGTCTTTTTCTCTGCCGGAGTCGGCAGTGGGGACGTTTTTTTTTTTAAATTTTTTTTTTGTTATGGACACTGCATCACATTTTCCCACCGACAGTATCCCAGAAAGTAATCCTTCAGCTCCTCGTAGGGAAACCTCCCGCTGCAACTTAGTTTGTGCTTTACCAATCCAATCTCCGGAAAATATCCCTTCTTCTTGCAAGTTGGAAATCCATAAAAACTCCAACATTTTCCACCAGGAGGCACCTAATCCAACAGCTCCCAGTCTTGCGGGGACATCCTCTGACTTGCTGCTGCTGCTGCTCCTGGATCAGTTGGCGTACTGTCTGTAAAAGGCGACCTTGACACGCTCTATCTGGTGACACAGTTTGATGGCGGGGCCGAGCTTCAGGTCCATACACTCCTGTACGGTGGGCAGAGTTAGCAGCAGCAGAGCCTGACCGTCGATGTCCTGCACAAGAAGAGACGCACGGAGACACTTAGAGAACAATTCAACCGATTCTGGCTTTTGAAGCTTTTTTAACAGGTGTGTTTTACTTTTATTCCTCAGCATTTTACTACTGTTCACGGATTTGTTTTAAGAGAAAGATGTTTTTTTTTTATGTTCTGGTCATGAAAAGTAACAAAGGAGGGAAAACACGCAAAATAGCCTCAAATAAGCAAAAAAAAAAAAAAAAAAATTTTTTTTTTAAAACCCTGACAATGATGAAGCCTAAACATCAAGAAAGAGAAGGATTTACATCGGCATGAAGAAATATATATTCAAACACTCAGGGTGGAGACTGACCTGATAACTGAGGCTGTAATAAAATACAAATATTGGCTCTGTGTGTTGGAAGTGTGCAGGATATTTAGTTTGGTGTGTGTGTGTGTGTGCGCGTGTGCGTGTGCATACCTGCTCCTGGAAGATGTTGGCCAGGGACGCACAGTCAGTAGAGTTTATAAACTGAACAACTTCGTCTACGCTCCACTCCAGAGGGTTTCTGTCCAAAACCAGCTGACCCTCCTCCTCCTCCTCCACCTAAAGCACACATGCACATACAAACACACACCGTCAATTAGAGAACAACACACACCGTCAATTAGAGAACAACACACACCGTCAATTAGAGAACCACACACACATTTGTCGTTAATCACTCAGTCTAAAGCTGTAGATTTATTGAATCCACTGTACATAAATATGTCTCGTACAAGCTGCATTGTGCATTCATTATATGCCTGATAAACGATAAGTAATTGCGTTTATTTTATTGTTCACTTTGCGACCACAAAAGTACAAAGAAATAAAATAAATGCCCTGAGCAGCATCATTCCTCAACTCTCTTTCCACGCTCATCACTATTAAATAAAGGCCTAAAACGCCCAAAGAATAATCAAAGAAAATATTTGCCGAATGTTAAAAAAGTGAAGCAAAAACAAAACATTTTTGGACACTTTTTTGTGAAAGGGGTTAAAATGTGTAGTATTTGGGCAGGTAAATTGTAATGTAATATACAAAAGACAAAATATGGTCAATACTCTGCTCTATGTTGGTAAAGTTCAAGGGAGTTTTGAGTCGTGCTGCAAGAATTAGACTTTCTCCCATCAGAAGTTAAAGAACAACATCTTTACTCGTCTTGTTTTACGCGTGCTGGTTATTAAAGCGTCCGTCTGCACCTGCATGTCTTGTCCTTTGGGAGGCTGGTACTTGTTGTTCTGGCTGTAAGCAGACAGCGAGCGAGTCGACCTCCGGCGTCCCGCGGGGGCCTCCTGGCTGCCCGTCGTGATGCCGGCGCTGAAGGCTCTGCGCAGCGTCGCGGCGCGGCGGGGGCGGCTGCTGGTCACCTCCACCGAGGAGGCGTCAGTGTGGTCCTCGCGTGGCTCCGAGCTGGTGCCTTCGCTGCCCGACTGCAACGCCATTTCTTCATCCTCCTCACTGTCCTGAGGGAGGAAGAACGGCTCAGCGTCAGACATTCACTTCTTCTATTTTAAAGTTATTAACCCTCACATTTCTGCCTGTGTTGATTCATATATCCTCTTATTCCAGTTGTTTAACACGGACATGAGAGCAACTTCTTTTGTTTTTAAAGGGAGAAAGAGTTAAAACTCGTTTAATGTACCTTTTTTAAAATATACTGACTATATAAACTAGATGATACTTGTCACCAAATATAGCAACAACCACATGAAATTCTTACTGTTGTAGCTTTAAGAACCAGCGTCACATTGAGACACTTTTCAGTAGTTTTAATTATCATTATTGCAACATTACAGCTCATGTACCGTGTTCAGGAATCATTGAAAGGACAGTTGTGTCCGTTAAAGTTAAAACCCACTTGGTCTACATAATTCTGATCAACACTTTCGCAGTACTCTATCTTTCTTATCTTTTTTTAACAGCCCAAAATGATGATGAAACTTGAGCACTTTCCGTCTGAGGCTCTGTGGTGTCACAGGATATCTGAGCTGGGCAGGAACAGAGGTGACATTAGTCTGGTTCCTTGTTCCTTAAAGGCAGCGCTCATGTTTCCACTAAGAGCACGAACCGAGTTTAGATCAGAGTTGGACACGTTTGCTCCCTGAGGTTCGGTTACTAACCCAGATTTAAACTGTACTCGAGTCTCTTATTGAAGCTTCACTGTTTTAATTTATAGCCAAGAGACATTTACAAAAGTTATACATCTGTAAAAACTTATCTTCATTCTTTGATTGTCCATATTTGAGCTATAGTTCTTAAATGTAAGTTTATGATTGATAACTCCAGTTTTTAAAAATTGATGAAACCTGAATATAAATACATTCGATATGGATTTATTAATATACATTTACACCTTACTCTACTGCTATGGTAGCTAGAACCAAAATGATTCATTGATTATTGTTTATTGACTGAAAATTGAACAATAATTTTAGTTATTTTAAGCAAAGAAATGTCAAAGATGACCTTGTTGCTGGTTTTTAAAAAATGTTTAAGGTTTTGAAGCAATTGGTTGAACTAAACAGTAAGGCTGCAATTAAGGATTATTTTCAGAACAATAAATCTGCAGATTCTTTTTTTAGCGATTAATTGTTGGGTCTATAAAATGTCTGTTTCCCACATGTCTGTAAATGTTAGTGTGTTTTTTTTTTGTTCTAGTCTAGTTTTGCTTTAAAAAATTACTCAAATGATTCTTCGATTATCAAAATATTTGCTGAATAATATTCTGTTGATCAACTAATCAATTGCCTCAGCTCTGCAACACAAGCACAGTTTTATAAACCCAACAACGAGTTGAGAAAATAACTAGTTGCAGCCAAATCTCTTAGTGACCAGTAAAAACTCCACTTTAGTGGTAAAAACATAAATAAAAAACACCCCAAAACACAACTTTATGCGTTTCTTTGCACAACATCACTCATAAACCAAAGCACATATTAAACATGGAAGGCCTTTAACGGTCTAAACTACATTTAAAATCTCTTCTTCCTGTCACATGTGGGGATGTTTATATTTACACACTGACTGCACATGTGCACTCAGTGTCCACAGAAGAGAAGAAGAGTGAAGAGGAGGAGTGTTATCGAACCTGCGGTGAGCCGGCAGGAGTGTAGTCCACAGCGGACGAGCGTCTCTTCTTCTGCACAAAGATGGCTTTCCTCTTCTTCCTGCGGCGCGCCGGCTTGGCCAGGTCCCCCTCCGCCGCCTCCTCTCCTCCTCCCGCCGGCTTGGACAGCTTCCTCTTCTTCCCTTGGTAATAGGCTGCGGACGCAGGGCAGATGTTGAAAACAATACACCCCCCAAAACAAACCCTAGCTACTCATCAGAGGCAATTACACACTGTGCACTCTTTGATTTGGGGGCGTCCTTCATAGCTGTGGTGCAGGAAGCGATGCGTTTAATTACAGACACTCACTGTATTTGGTTTTGGTCTGAACGGAGCAGTTCTCCGGGCACTTGTCTGCGACGAGGACGGGGCTGAAGAGGTTGGAGCAGCACTGCAGCTTCACGCACACCTTACGGCAGAAGTCTGGGATCTGGTCTGCGAGGCGCACGATCCGGATGGTGGAGCGATAGGTTTTCCCTTTATATCTGGAGGAAACAGAAAGAGGGGGCGGGCGAGGAGGGCGAGGAGGGCGGGACGGGGACATTGTCAGCCAGTGATTACACTTTTATTTATGAGAACAATCCATCAGCGTGGTCGACACTGGAGGATGATTGCCGGCGCAGTTATGATGTGAAAGTGGCAGTTTTAGAGAGTTCAGATGGTCCGGCTGATGAGGACGAGCCAGAAGTGCGACGCAGCGTCGATTTCTACAACGACGAAGGTTAGGAAGGGCGAGCTCAGGGACCTGAATCTGACGTAATGTCATCAGACTTCAACGCAGATTAAACATGCGATTGTTTTAATCCTTTTTAAAAGATTTGTTTTTTTTCCTTTCGCATTTTTCGGATTTTAAACGTCACTAATAAACAATATGGAAGGAATACATAGCTGTACTGTTGAATAAACTGTTTTTACCACAATTCATATGTTTTATAAATAGAAAGATGTATACGAGTTAGTAAAGAATATGTCGTGATGGATTACAGGTCACCAAATATAATCAAATTCTTCTCACGCTGATGTATTTGTAACATTAAAAGTGTGTCATTTATTTGTTTTGGTTCACAAGTTTGTCATAAAACAATATTCAGGTGCCCGTGTGAGCATTAAAATAGGTTTTGCTCACTATAATCTTCCCTTTTGCTCATACTTCACAACCCTCTTTCAATGCAAGTGATGGGAGACGAGATCCACAGCTTTTATTCTTCAAGTGTATCTGAAGTGAGAGGATATTTTCCAAAGAAAATAGTACAAAAGAATAAAATTCCCTGTCGGCTGCAGTGGACGGACACTAACAAAAAGACAACACTGGCAGATAACCGTCCCATCACATTAAAGGTGCAACAAGACGACTTGTTTCAAGACGACTTGTGAACTAATCCTTTTCAAGCGTGTTGCTGTGGAAAAACCCTTTCCAAAAAGCAATGTGCATTAATACTTTTTCAAAAGAAGGAGCCCTTATCTTAAAAAAGGGATGAGAAGATGATTAGATCTGATCCCAACAGAAGACTGTACACATGTTGGGACTGCAGCCAAAGATCGTATCCATTATTGATTCATCTCCGGGCTTTATTTTTTTATAAACTCATTAACTATTTAGTTGTGTCCGTCACAAGTTCCCGCAGTTTTAAATAGGTAACGTCTTATAATGTCAAAAAACAAAAAGATGTTAATTACACTGATATAAAAACAGCGACGAGCTGCTGAGAAGCTGGAAACAGCAAAAAAAAAACAACTTTAACCATTAATAGATCATCAGAATAGTTCGGTTTTGGTTTGTTTGTTTGTCAGCGGGATTATGGGAAAAAACTACCGACCTATTTTTCATAAAACTTGGTGGAAGGGTGCAACATGGACCAAAAATTAAGTCACAAAAAGGTTGGATCCGAATCACGGGGCGGGGTCTGCGCTGTCCGAGTGCCCTTCTATTTAACTCACTGTCTTAGCATACATGTCCTAACAATAAAATAAACAAACAATAATTACTTATTACTTATTGCCGGGCGTGTTCTTGGATGACTTGGCTGCAAAATGCCCCAGAAAATCAAAGTTACTCCTCAGGCATGAATGTGGCGCAGGTGACTCACTACAACCTCTGACGGGCCAAGGCTTCCCCGTTTCAGCCAGAAATTAAAAAATAAAATAAATAAATGGAGCAGTTTTTGATTAGAAAACACAGAGCACGCAGCCTGAAGCTGTGGAATAATTCGACTCAGTGCAGCCAGCAGTGGAAGAAAATGCAGAATTCACACAAACCACTGCAGGAACAAAAAAAAAATTAAATTCAATGGACTCGCAGGACTTCTGTGAGGACTGCTCCTGATTTTT
This sequence comes from Bovichtus diacanthus, assembly GCA_943590825.1. Taxonomy (NCBI): domain Eukaryota; kingdom Metazoa; phylum Chordata; class Actinopteri; order Perciformes; family Bovichtidae; genus Bovichtus; species Bovichtus diacanthus. The sequence goes on from CALSBV010012282.1 coordinate 198,066, forward strand.
GGGGAAGATGTGGCCTGATTTATTGTGCTTCAGGAGACTTTAGGCCGTGTAGTTGTAGCTTTTCATTAGCCCGGAAAATGACCAGACCCAGAAAATGACCGAATAAAAAAAAACGGGGAGAATCTGTTCCGTCCTACTTTGGTGAACGTTTGCATTTTATTTTCCTCACTTGGCTTTGAGGGTCTCCTCTTGGCAGTCCCAGCTGTGATCCTCCAGCTCCCGCAGCTCCTTCAGGACTCGTCCGGGCTTGTAGGCGGCGTTGATCAGCATGCTCAGCAGCTGGAGGCAAAAAACAAACAAAAAGAAGAAAAAAAAAACTCCTGGTTGAATGGAACAATTCTCACGAAATCGAGAGCAACTGCACAAACATGGAGGAGGACAATCGCAGATCGGACTCTTGACATTTGTGCATGCTCACACACATGCAGGAAGTCTCTGGAGAAATTAAGAGGCTGTTTTTCTGAGCGGCAGTTGCAGTGTGTATGTGTAAACACATTTGACTGACAGCTCTACACATTAAAATGAAGACACTGCTGGGAGACTGCAGGTGGTTAACAAGACATCGCTGTCTCACCCTCCGTCTTTCACCTCCTCCCCCCTCTTTCAATCTCTGTCGGCCCTCCTCTCTCTTTGAAAGTGTGTTACTCTTTGATTAGACCTGCTCCTCTCCGTCTCCCCCCACTGCTTCTGACATCAGCCCACCTCTTTGAGGACCAGCGTGCATTTTCCAGGCCCGACGGCCTGCGGCAGCTCCGTGATGCGTCCCTTGTTGAGGTAGGGTCCTGAGAAACAGTGGTGGTTGACGAAGATCTTGGAGCAGCAGTATCTGCCATTGGCCGAGCCTGAGATGAAGAGCCACAAACAGGGACGTTAAGTATCGTAAAAACAAATATGATGCATGTAAACTTAGTTTAGGTCAACAACAACACACACATGTTTAAAAAGTAAGTAATGAGTACATTTGGATCTCTTTTTCCCGCCCTTTACCGACATCATATACAACAAACCTTCTAGGGAATTAATCACCACTACATTGAGTCATTAGATAGAAAACACACAAACATGAACCATGGTTTGTAGCGTTTGAGATCTAAGAGTAAACGTAAACAAATCTTTTCCGCTCTATGGCTCTAAAGTCGTCGTTTTAGCAGCTTTTGGTTGCCAGATGGGAGTCGTTTTGGTGCAGCATGTTAGAAGTGATTTCTGCGAAACACCGAAGAAACTTGACACGTTAGAATAAGTCACAACGCAGTCGTCAGCTCATTGAACAAACATTGCACTGAATATGTATAAATATATATATATATATATATATACATACATACATACATAATGAATGTGACCGTAGACCGAGAGTTTTAAATGTCTCGCGATGGTCGTGATGACTTTGAATCCAACAATTTCCGCAGCTTGTTTTTCCCGTCTGTTGTGCTTTTAATTGTGATGAACTCTGTTCTATTTTAAATGGACGTCAAGGATCAGACTCGTGTGTTCAGTTGTTCTGAAGCTTTGCAATTACATTGTGCAACAACCGCAGGTGTGCAGTTGGCTATAATATTATGATGCAGTTTGTTTGTATATTCATCGTTTTTGATCAGTTCCACACTTTTCCTGTGAATATCTTAAAACCCCATGAAAATGTGGTTTCAATAACACTGAATACGAATGACTAAATGTGCACCAATCACAGTTATGTATGCAAAAAAAAACGTTTAAGTTTAACGCCCCAACACTGTAATCTGCTTCATCAGGACTCTGCGGGTGTGGTTCATCAGATTTAATTGACAGTAACCAAACAACCTCACGACTGGCATCGGATTCAAATGTCGCTACATCCGGATTTTTGGAAAGAAATGTGGCACCAAAGTGACCCCAGCCCTCCAAAGAGCACGGAGAAAAACAACGACCGCTCGTGTGAAATGACCAGAACTGTTGAATGGCTTCACACATGAACACACAGTTTTCTGTCAGAGGAAGAATCGGTGTTCGGGGCCTTTAACTGTGCATGCTTTGATCTTTTAGGGCCACTTTCTGCTCAGGAAGCTACATGTTTAATTGTTATTATTGTGTATTTCCTATATCTTTTTACGTCAGTAGTATGTGACTCCAAGCATTTCCCCACAGAGGTGAGAGCAGAGTCGGAGAATACGTGCTGTTCATGTAACCCCCCCTAGAGATAAATGAGGGTCGACATAACAAAGTGCACGCCGCCCTTCCTGCAGCCCCCCCCCCCCACTACCGCCAGCACCTGGAACCGCACCACTAGGGGTGAATAGTAATTAGGTGAGGGGATGAATATGCATGAGTGAGTGGGTGGTTTATAAACAGGGAACTTGGGAAAAGAGGGCAAGGGTCTCCTGGAAACAACACTTAGCTCACCGCTCTTTGTGCCTGAACATACATGTTGTTTACACACAGATCCACCGCAAACAGAACCGTGTTTCTTACACTTTAGTCTGCTGAAATGCGCTTAAAGAAACCTAACTTTGCCTCGGTTCACGCCGCCCTTTAAATAAAGAGTAAAGTGGGTTTTTTTCCGGGCCTTGCTTTCTAAATTTTTATATATTTTTATATAAAAAAAGGCACTTATTGTTGTGATTTATGTGTCCTTTGCATTGTTAAGCTCTGCGCGAAGTACACACTAAAAGGTCAGAGGTTAACGTGTACATTCATATTCACGTCTAAATAAATAGTTTACATTATGTGTTGAAGCTGAAGCTTTATTTACAGGCAAAAAGCTTTTTCATCCTCTGGTCAATTGTGAGATTTTCGGCTATTTTGCTTCCGTTACACGTCTTCTTCCAGACTAGTGGAAAGAAAACATCCAAAATACACATTTACGTTAACTTTTTCTATTTCAGTCTGTAGACTTCTCCTTAAATTCACCAAAAGTGTGTGTTGCATGAAGCCTAATTTGCATATTTAAACATAACATTTCAGAAAACTTGTAATACAGAAAGTAATTGTATTAATGTGAGTAATGAACTGGGGAAGTTTCCTGCTGATATCTATTAGGTACATTTTTGACCCTATTCACCTGTAGTGTGTACAGAATGTGTTTTCTCTAAATTACTTTTTTCTCACTTCAGCAGCACTTTCAGTTTTTTTACACCAAACTTCCCACTTCCACTCCTCTGTGTATTGTGAAGCTTGTTACAGAGGCTTTGTTCACGTCTCACTCGGAGCCTGATTTATACAGCTTTTTATTACTAAAAACATGCAGAAAATTGTTTTTTTTTCCTTTTCTTTAAAACAAGATTATCTGATTTATGGAGTGATAAAAAGAGATCCTCTCTGTAAAAACCCTATTGTGCACTTAGTTGTAAAGCTGCCTTAACATGCATAACAGAAACTGGACAAAACTAAGACTTTAAGACCTGACACTTTCTTTAAAGATAGTCTCTCTTTAAAAACACTTTTGGTTTCTGGCTCGATGTATTTATCAGTGGGTTTATTGTTCTGGTTCCAGCTGATAACTGGCCAAATACAGACATAGTAGTTTTTAGTGCAGCGACAGTAAAAAAATCTGAAGGCAGAGAAATGTTCCAGCTCTCCGATGTTTTAGTGTTAAACGAGGATGTCCATTCAATAAGCACGCGGAAAGAAAAAGAAAGAATAATTTTAGCGTAGTAGACGGGTTTCGAGAGAGAAATGTTCACTAAAGAGGAAGTGAGACAAAGTGCAGCCTGAAGCTGCATCTCGTAGCTGCTCTGTGTTCTCTAATAACTCACACTTTATTATTCTGTCACCACCTTCATCTCCTGCATGAAGACAACACACTGCGACTCTTTGCTGCGCGCAACCAAAAGTCACACCAAAGCCTCCTTTAACATTTCTACTTAAAAGTCACGGTGAATCTCACTGGGTTGGACATGAAGCCTCCAACGCTCGCGCGTGCGGATTGACTGCTGTCGGATTAATGTAAAGACTGCAGCGGCGTAGGAGGAGTGTAGGAGTATCTGAAGAGCAGGGTTTCCCTTGAACTCTCATCACAGCAGCTCATCAGCATTAATTACTGGAGATAAATCGTGTGTAACGTGGCGGTTGATTACCTGGATCCATGGCGACGGGCTGGCAGAGGTTGACGGGAGTCGTCTCCGGCGGCTGGGACGGAGCCAACCTGCAGGAGAAGGCAGCGGATGCAACGTAAAAAAAAAATAAAATCAATGAAATGATCTAAATCAGACGGGGGAAACAATCGAACGGTCGATCAATCAAAAGTTCCCGTGTGACTCGGGAGCCAGGTGGGTTAGAAAGCAGCAGGGGGTGGACGACGCGTTGATGGAAGGGTTCCCCTGAAGGTGAGAAATTAAATTAGTGGTTCGATGAGAGAGCTGACAAAGTGGCGCTGAAGACGTCATATTTCTCCCGCTCTGCCCTCCTGCTCCCCGGGCTGCGTTTGCCAGCCGACGGTGTAACATGTCATTTGTCAACAAAATCAATCAGCGCCGCGGGAAAGCAATTTCTGCTCTAAAAAGCCACGGTTTCAATTAATGTCTTTGGAGTGACAGAGACAGAGAGAGAGGGGGAGGGGGGGACCTCAAGGGTTTTCTGAAGAAACCTTTACTTTTAGTTTTTTTTGGCTCAAAGGGAGACGGATGGAAAACAAACGGCTGTGAATGAAACCATTTTTACAGCGTGTAGAAGTGAGGCAGACGATGGTTGAAATTACACTGATATATCCGCTGAAGGGACACAATGTGGACACAATGTGGACACAATGTGGACACGAGTTCAGCTTCATTTTCCATTTAACTGTCGTGTAACACCTGGAAAACAGTTTGAATGCATGTCGAATGGACATTCAAGGAGAAACAATACTAAAAAAAAGCCTAAATCACCTTGTTCCCAATCATCATGTTTTACTTCATTGTTCTATAATGACTGCAACGAATCATTTCATTTTATTATGTATTCATTTGCAGATTATTTTCTCTATTAATTGATAATTGTTTGGTCTATAAATTAAGTTTTGACCTCTAAACCTCCGTCATGTCTCAATTTAATCTATTTTTGAGGCCCAGAGGTAAAACTATACAGGTTATTGGCACACCACGTAAATGTTTTTTGATTTGTTAATATTAAAGAGCTTGAAAAACTCACATTATGAGAGTATAATCGTCTAGTTTGTGCATTATTCAATAAATGTGAGGTAATAAAAAGGTAATAGGCTTTTTGTGTTAACTTGTAACGGGTCAATCCTGTTTCCCAAAACTACGTTCATTTATAACTTGCATGCTTTAGTAAATATAATTTATAGGAAATCCTCCTCATAGCGAGGAAACATTTGTATAAGACGCATCTGCCAACTACAGCTGCAAAGATAAATCAATTTAGTCGTCAAAAGATTTAATGATTTGTTGACGACCAACAACTATTTTGATCATGTTTGAAGCATCTACGTTCATGTTTCTCCACAAATTTCCTTTAATCTGTGTTGTGTGTGTATAATGTCCCGCTGAGGCTAATGAAACGGATAACTTGATATGATTTCAAACTCTAAAACACATCAGTTAGAGCCGACTGTACTAAGTTTTGATGGATAAATGTCTTTTCTTACTGTTTCTCTGGCTGAACCACCGCTATCTTCTTCTGCTTCTGGCCTGCAGGAAAACAGTCAGCATTTAGCTGTCACACCCAAGTAAATATGTGTGTATTTCATGCATGTGTGAGTGTGTGTGTGTGTGTGTGTGTACGTACAGACAGGTTTGAGAGGAGGGGTCAGAGTGTAAGCGTTGGCTTCGCACCAGCCGACAGGGAAGATGTCCGTGGACTCCACGTCCACGATACACTCTGACAGGGGCTTCGCCACACCTGGAGACAGCAAAGAGAGAGAGAGAGAGAGGAGGGGTGAGCCGTCACACACACACACACACACAGCAGGAGTCCTCTGACACTTAATCCTCCACGCACGCACGCACGCACGCACGCACACACACACACGTCTGTACCTTCCAGTCGGAGCCACAGCAGGCGTCCTCTGACCTGCGTGATCTGAGCCACACACACCTCCTCTCGCCAGTGAGGGTTCACCGCCTCCAGCCACATGTCCTTGGCAAAGTCTCTGTTCTGCCATGTCTGAACACACACACACACA
>CALSBV010012282.1:249162-266590 GCA_943590825.1 Bovichtus diacanthus
TTTTTTTTTTACTTTGCACTCTTCCCACTTTGTATTGCAACTGCTGCACAGCAATGTCCCTCTGGATGAAGGAAGTTTTATCTTACCGCACGCACTCGTACGCCCCGCACGGCGCTCACAGACACAAACGAACACAAACCCACTGCAATTTAACACCAATGCACCACCAAACGCAACTCATAGCCTCTTTTCTAAACACATGTATCACTTATCCTCACTGACGCTATGATATCGTGTGATGTACGGCACGTTGTTGCTTATAGAGGCTGATGTTTGGGTACATAATGACGGAGTTCATCGGTCTTATCCGACCCTCCATCAGGACGTAGTTAACGCTCATCTACACCTACCCAGCAGGCCGTGGCAGTTGTGCGACAGCCCCTTGCTGTTGCCGATGTAGAACCCCAGATGGTCTCTCTGGTAGGGAGCTGGATTCTTGTACTGATGCAGCAGGATCACGAACATGATGTTTCCTCCGACCGTCACCGTCACATTAGACTTCCCCGCGATGGACACCGACAGAGCGCCGCTGTCCACCGCGACGGTGGAGTGGCAGGGCAGCACCATCCTGTCCCGCCCGTCCAGGATGACTTTCTTAGGCGTCACCTCGATGTAGGCGCGCCGGGGATGATCCACCACGATGGTGATGGCGCTGAAATATGTGCGCTGCTGCTTGTGGCTGCCCGGTGGAGCCGGGGCGCCGATTAGCTTACCGTTCACTGTCACACCTGGAGACACGGGAATAATGTAGATTTAATATAGAAAGAAATAAGAAGTAATAGAAATAAGGGTTAAAGCATCGCGCTCTGAGGTTTCTGAGTCTCACCAGAGTGCTTGTGGTCGGACACCAGGCGCAGGATGTGTCCAGGCTCACCGTTGATGTTGAAGCACACCGTCAGTTTACTGAGCGGGAACTCCACCACAAAGTGGGGGTCACCGTCCGCTGACGGAGTTTAAAGGTTAAGAGAGAGAGAGAAGTAACAAGAAGGTAGTTATATTTTAAAGTATGCTGAAAGATGGACGTTGAAAGTAATTATATACAGAGTTTTTCTTAGGCTTTCCTAGCTGACTCATCGTTTATCTTATAATAATAATAACAATAATACAAATATTATTATCCGGCAGGGTCACAAAGGTTTTATAAAGACTTTACATGATTGCATATATATATTACATATGTTGTGTTTTCATGGCTGTTTCTGATTTAGTCCACATGTGACTGTTTAGGACACAGAAACAAAAATAACTTCATATGTGGAGGTCTTCTGGGGTAAATTAGGGTTTCAATATTTCTTTAAATCACGGCTACAGCTCTGTTAAAATACACACTTAGCTTTGAAACGGACAGAAAAACTCAGCGACATGATTCAGCTTCAGAGAAGATTAAAGAAAAGTCATTTAGTTACAGGTGCTACTGCAAAAAAAAAAGGCTAGCTATGAGACTTTGGCTCTTCACGTTGCAAAAACAAAAGCAATATAAATTAAACTTTAAACCTTGAGCTGCAATCTATTGACATTTATCTACATTTCCGTGAAACCTTCACCTTCTCTAATGTTTCTCAGGACTTCTGTGTTTTAATTTTTTGGAGCCAGTGTGTGTCTTTAGCTGGCGTCTCCTCAGGCTTGTGAGAACCAGCTGAGATGAATAGAGAGCCAGAGTAATGACGGGGTCATTAGCCCTCACTTACTGCCTCTGATGGTCCCTCTCTTTACTGTAACACATGCACCAAGAACATCCACTTCTCACCTCTTCCCTCCGTCCCATTTCGGCCACAGTGTGTGTGCGTTTGCGGACACGCACTCGCATGTTTAAAGTGCCACTTGGTGCCCGTGTTGGTATTTCAATTAGACCCTGTGTGTTCTTTCCTCAGAGGTATCTTTGAGACTGTCTGACGAACATCCAAATTACAGGCCGCCCACACAGAGAGTGTAGAGAGAGTCTACTGTACATTCCCCCTCTCCTCCCTTTCAAGTCTCCTTCTCGGAGCCTCACAGCGTATAGTGTTCAGACGCTATCAGATTTACAAGTGTTTACATTGACAATGTGGAGTCACCTGATGTCTTGGAGACGGTGACGGATTTCTTGGCTAGTCGTCTCTCGACTTTACCTGCAAGGAAAGAAAAAAAACAGACATTTATCTACTGCAATGAGTCGGAGGGCTACCATTGTTTAATGCTTCCTCTGAGAATCTTCCATGTGCGTTACATAAACTGTGGTGGTGGGTCAGTTATTAGTGTTGCTGGTAAGTGTGTTCGTGCTATTAGTAATGCTAAGTATCTCGCAAATACTTCCCACATTTTGGTGAAATGTAGCTGAATACATCACGGTAAACGGATAACCATGCCAGCGATGTTTTTAGCTTTTCACCTGTGTCGAAGAACTATATGACGAACGTAAACGGCTACAAATAAAAGCTTTTTATAGTCACATTTTCGGGAAGTACAAGCATGTAGCTTCATAAATAGCCTGTTTGTTTCTAGCGCAATTAGCAAGACGTTAGCAAGAATAGCCGTCAGTCGCAGTTTATTACCTCTGCAGAGGAGGTTATGTTTTCGGTTTGTTTGTTTGTCTGTCAGCAGGATTACAGAACAAAACTACTGACCCGACTTTCATAAGACTTGGTGGAAAGGTGCATCGTGGGCCAAGGGAGAACCCATTACATTTTTGGAGCCGACTCGCATTTCAGATGCACACCTTGTTTTGCACTTATGGGAATGGCCTTTGTGGAGATTTTGCTATATTGTGGAAAGGATTTTGGACTGTGTTGACTGTGTTGGAGTGGAGCATGGTACAGGGGTGGTGCGAGAAGATTACATTATGATACTTCTTTTTTGCCCATTAAACTCCGACACAGTTGAAACACATGGTTATTGTTGTGAATCCAAGATAAATCCCTCTTTAGACGATCGTTTTTTGTCGTTTTACAGATTTTACAACTAAATATAGGAGACACAGCCTCACCAATCTTGTTGCCCAGAGGTGAAGTCTGGCTGCCTGGCTTCTCGCTGGCTTTCTGTGGCTTTCCGTCCTCCGCGTCGCCTGGCAGCTCATTGGCAGCCTCGCCAGCTGACGGCGGGATGGTGGGCGCCGGAGCCATGGTGCCGTCAGCCAGGACCTCAGGCTTCTCCACCACCAGGTTGGTGAGGGGGGTGAGGAAGTGGTAGGTCAGAGACACGTTGGTGGCCTGCCTGATGTGATCCTCCCTTTCCTTGCTGGTTTGGCTGCGCAGCCGCGACCGTAGCCCATCCTTGACGCTCAGGAAACCCCAAACGCGTTCCACAAAGTCCTCCGCTATTGAACCCAAAGCAACTCCTAGTGTGGCCGCTGAACCTGGAGTCTTCGCCCCGGCCGCCATCGCCGCTGTGGCTGCTTTCACGTGTTTCTCGGTCTCTGTCTGTCGGTGCCGCAGTGGAACGTCGGTCTCCAGGATGATGCTCTTGTCGTTGTTGCTGGCTGTGACCTGGACGTGGAGCGATTCCGCGCTCTGGTTGGTGAGCTTGCCGGCGATGACGATCTCAGAGCCGTTGAAGTAGTTGGTGAACAGATGCTGAGTGACGTACTGGACGGAGTCCTCGGTGTAGTTGACCCTGATGTCAGACAGCAGAGGAGTTCCTATCTCATCGTAGAACCTAGAAAGGAGCGAGGAGACATCTAGGATTCATACCTAATTCGACAAAATCGATCGTTTTTCACTGACTTCCAGAACAGAACTACATGAGCAGCATCTGTTCTGGGTGTTTCTTGCTTGGGGTGGTTCCTGGAAAAGTGGTTAGAAAAAGACAGGACGTCATTTTCTTTTTTACTATTCGACCGCAGCCCTGTTGTCCCTTTGGGACAGGCCGACATAGTTCGTCAGAACCTCCTAAAATGACTTGTATGCCCCTTACAAAAACCCTTTGCCCCTAGGACAAAGTTATACTAATTTTGAAATCCTACCTCATAGGATTAGACTGAAAATTGCCTTTAAAATTGGATTTATGGATTACATTTCTTGTATTATTCCTCTTTACTAGTATCCTGTAGCAACACCCACACAGATTATTGCGTTTTGTAGTCACGAACATCCAACAAATGTTGTTTTTCTTATTGCTTCTTTTTTACACATTATGCACAAAGTATCCACATCTGACATCTGTCTGTGCTTCTCTGTTGATCATCAATCAGTCGGGTTTAGTGCTTTGCTCAAGGGCACGTCGGCGGTACTTTTTGAGGCAGAAAAATAAGCATGTTATTTCAGATTTCATCAAATGTCAAACAAGCCACCTTCCGGCCATAAACCTGCTTGTTTAACCCCTCAAGGCGACTTCCACCCCACTTCATAAAAGAGTGTGTGTGTGTGTGCGTGAGTGTGTGTGTAGAGGTCACCTGTCCTATCCTTGTAGACACACCGCAGTAAACCTCCTCACCTCTTAACCAGCGTGTTTGTTCAAGCAGGACGAGGGCTATTATCTGAGGAGTCTATCCGTTAACCCCACGTACATACTCAGATGCAGGTTTCACAACACACACACATTCCTGCTCTACTGAACAAACACCTTGTGTGTCCGACTGCGGGAGAGGCAGAGAGAGGGTGGCTGTTGTGGTCTGTGGCTGTCCCATGTTGAAGTTGATTAAAGAGGTCTGTTGTCAGCACCGTCACATTTGCGGTCTTCGTTCCCTCGTAGCTCGATGAGAGATGGAGGGACGTGTCGGAGGGGCAGAGAGGGGGGATTAAAGAGAGCTAATTGCTTAATAAGAAGCGGATTATACACATATGAAGGGGACATTTTTACTTATTTAAAGTAATAATCAACGTCTTTTCATTTCATGTTCGAAACACCGGATGTGTAGTACAACTTTTACGGGAAAAACCTGGCAATTTGCAATTTCTGGCAAAGTGCGTTGCCGGTACTTAACAGTGGAAGAAAAGAAAATGCTGCTGGCGATCTTGCGTGAAACTGAATGAATGGGTCGGATCCTGTTTCCACCACAAACAAACCGCTCCAGGATTTGTTTGTGAGCGGACTTAAAGGTGCGGTCATGGGGTTTGATTGCTGGTTTCAGATCTGCCCAAAGTAATTGTACCAAGGGACACAAATGAACCAGAGTCGGATTCAAATGGGCGAAACCAGACCACTTTTAGACCACATTGTGAAGCTAGTCTAAGGTCAGTTTCACGCCTGTTAGATCTATTTAAGACCAGAATTTATGAACCAGCTTCAGATATATTCCTTGGCTCTATAATAGCAGGTGGAGACTGGGATAATGAGCGACCCCCATCTCGGTTGACATTTTTACAAATCCATGTTGGCATCTGGGAAAATGTGATTTCCTATTTTATATATCTATTAAACAAACTGACAAGAGGGAAGAAATACTCATCAACATATAGTCTGGAATGCGGAGACACAAAGCCCGCTCTCACCCTTTGAGCATAGCGCTGGCGTCGGCATCCTCGTGGATGCGTCTCATCATCCCACAGTTTTCCAGAGCCATGCGCTCCAGCAGCCGGTAATCCACGTCGTTCCCCATCCCGATGGTGAAGATGCAGAACTTCTCCTGCACGGCTGAGCGAGTGTTTCCCAGGATTGCTGTGGACTTGATCTCCCCGACCGTGGGCCGTCCGTCCGTGAGGAAAATAATGAGGGAGACGCTGTTGGGGCTGGCGTCGGGGCTGGAGAGATACTCACGCAGCAGAGAGGAGCCAGTCTGGATGCCACCGTCAATATTTGTGCCTGCAGTGAGGAGAAGTCATGACGGATTATTGCTCAAAAAAACGTCAAGGATTGGAAATGCACTCAACTTTATAGATTTTATTGCCCTAAAGGCCAGAAAATGAAAAGCTCGTAAAACAAGATGTTTTTTCCACTTCAACCCACAGTGTTACTCAATGCAGACAAACCATTTTCCATCTAGATCTTTACATTTAATCATATTTACACCAGAACATTTAACTTTAACTCTTCACTGAACCATGCATACACGTTGCAGTCGAATCAAGTCGAGCAATTCTCATTGACGACTCTTAATAATACATTAATCCAACAAACAGAATCATGTTTATCTATCGAAATACAGGAACTGTGAAGAAGAAAAGCCACGAGGATATTAATGGCTCACCTCCAGTGGGCACCAGCGTGTAAATGAACTTCTTGGCGTCTCTGATATTAAGGGGCGTCACCGGTACGAGTTGATTCGGCTGCCAAACTTTGATCCTATTGGAGAAGCTGATGAAGTTAAAGCGATCTCCAGGTCGCAGATCCCTCAGAATGGTGAACAGAGCATCTTTAGTCTGAGAAAGAAAGAGAAACAATGGAATCGTGTGTCAAAAACAAGACGATATTACTAAAACTGTAAGTTGAATTTCTTGCAACGGACAAATGTGAGAACTCTTGCGTCAACATAAACGCACTACATCAGAAACATAACCATTTTCTGGAGAAAGGAACCATATTTTCTTCAGGAAAATTATGTTTTAGCCTGCGTTAGTTTCATTTTGTCTCTGAAGAAATGTGACAGATTTCCATGGAAATTGTTTGATTCATACGTTTTGACTGTTTGCTGATGATTCAGCGTTATACCTTTTTAATCATTATATTATAGAGTGTCTGTTTATAGCTATAACTTTGAATCTTGACGACACAAACTTAATATGTCAAGTATAAGAAATCAACTAAATGTTCATTTGGATAATTCCCCAGAATTAGTCTCTCTCTGCCTTTTGGTTTACTTTGAATGTGACGGTCTAAACAAAAAATGCACAAACAAAACTCCTAGACTTCTTCCTACTTTCCTTTTGGAGCTTCACAATGTCAGCATCTCTGCATCCCTGAGCGTGGGTGTGATATATAATTTGGCGCTGGGGGGGTTTATAGATGCCTATGGGCTGTATACAGCAGGGGTCAGCACCACAGACTGACCCACACTGAAACCCTCTATTGTGGAGCCACATCAAAACACACTTGTTGTTCTGTTCCTGCGGCCCACTGGGGGTTGGCGATTTGTGGGGGCACGGATCAAGGGGTCGAGGGTGCTGTTGTCTAAAAAGTTCCATTACCCCATAGACATTGACCTTCCTCCCTCACAGCGCGGCCTTGTGCTGTATGTTTCCAATTTTCTTTCTCGCTGAAAATCTGTTTTTTCTCTCCTCTGTACTCATGGCAGCTGCAGAGACCAGCTCTGTGTCTGGCCGAGGGGATTATCGCGCTATTGCAGATGGAGGAAAAAGGTCTGATATTGATATTCCAGTGTGGGCGTAAAGAGGTAGGGTGTCACGTTTATAATCCAACACAGCCATTGAAATTGTGCTTAAGAAACAGGGTCAATTGTTTTGAGTGTGAGGCGAGAATATCCTCTGATGCACCCTGGAAAAGTAAATTGGAACTTTTTATCAGCAATAGGTACGACTTTTAATGTGAAAATACACCAAATTTATCAGCCTTAGTCCCAAATTGTGGTAGCAGGAGATAAAAGTGTCTCTCAGATTTGCCCAAATTCAACCCTGGAGTCAGGTATGAGCATTAGCAGGAAACTGCTCACTGGGAACAGATCAACAGGAAGTGACAAATCAAAATGTAAAGATCCACACCTGTGGTTTTCCATCATAATCGAGTTTGACAAAATATTCCTACACTCAAGGCCCACTTTTGACCAGCTTTTTCTGGAGATTCAAACCACATGTCGTGATCTTTATCAGCCAGATGATGAAGCCTGTGAGATGCAGTAGAAAGCCCCGGAGATAGTCAGTGAGGGGATTTTTTGTCGAGAATAAACTTTCATGCTCAACATCACAATTCGCCTGAATTGTGTTAACGCTGCATAATTCAGTTAAAAGCACCTTTTATTTTATAAACCAGAGTCTCTGACATCTGACTTCAAATTCACTTCATTGCTTCCTCACGATTTATGTTTGCTTGCTTATCTCCTGGCATTGATATTCTTCACGACATCTTTACAATTTAACGCTTTTTTGTTTTACAGTCGAGCCTCAAATCTCATATGTCTGAGCTTTACATAACAAGTTGAATGCACCTGCACGGGAAAGTTTCAAAAACAATCTATATTTGCAGAAAAACGTACTTTGACAACAAATATCTGGGATAAAAGTAAAAAAAAAATAAAAATAATTACATGATCTGAAACTATTGTCGGTCTTATTTTGGGAAAAATACATTTATAGCTTAAAGACCTACAGATATATATATCAGTATACAGGGGTTTTTAGTAAGTGGGCTAAAATGTGCAAAAATACCGGATCCAGAAATGCCGATGTAGGAGTGGAAGCCTTTAACGGAGAAAGGTCACTTAAGATAAATAATTGTTCACACATTCCTGCAGCTTTACCTGTCTGATCTTAGTCCCCAACATGGAGGCGCTGGTGTCGATCACAAACACCACATTCTTGGGCACAACTGGCAGGTCTTTGGGGGCGAAGTAGTGGACGAAGTGGCCGTTTAAAACCTGGGAAAGAAAGAAGTTCACAGACGTGCAACAGGCAGCGAGTCGCAGTGGTGCAAGTGTGATTTAGCAAAACATAGTTTGGCTCTGAAGACAGACGGAAGAGTTTGGCAGCGGAGAGACTGCAGTGGCAGCGAACCAGAGAAGTGAATCACTAACAGGTGGGTGGATGAGTGAGTGTGTGCACACTTTCACAAATATGAGAACTAATGCGTTTTCAGCCTGCTTTTATCCATCAAAACCTTTGCTTATCTCTTATGTATTATGCACATGCTTGTCAGAGTCTATGAAAGCACCTGAATGTCTCCGATCCCCATCTCCCTCTGCACATCGTAGCGGATCACAAAGTCTCCCAGGAGGCCGTTGGTGGTGATCTTGGCCTGTTGGACGATGTTGGGGCTGAAGGTGATCTTGCAGACGTTCTTTTCGTTTTTGATCGCAGTGGTGACGGGAGGCTCGAGCTTGGCTGAGGCGCAAAGACAGGAAGTGTGTTTGTGTTTTAGCTGGCTCAAGAACAAAACCCTGAAGCGAGTAAAGTCAGCGTGACCTAAAAGTGGATTTAAAAGGGCGGCTCTCAATATGATCTCTATGTGCTTGGCCGAGCCGGGCAATGTTAAAATGCACTTTTAACATTGGTTTATATTCTTAAAAATAGTTGATGGTATTTAGAGTTATTACGAGGGTGTCACACTAAATCATACCATTTTGAAAATAATTTGTTTTAGCAGAATATGCATGTTGCTAAAACAGAATTTAGATAATATCAGATACAGACAGGAATATCTTAAATACACATACAGCAAATGGGACTTATTTAAACTATAACAATAAAAAAACTTTATAAAGACGGATATTATTTGTGCTGGTCAAATGTTTATGATATATATGTGATAAGATAAAAATAAGATATATCTTTAAACCTGGTGTTCTGGCTGCGTTCGGCCCAGCTCCAGAGTTGGAGCTCCTGCCGTTGCGGAGCGGCAGCACCTGCAGGTCCGTGATGGGCGAGTGGTCGACGATGGTGACGTCCAGGCTGAGGCGGCTGACCAGCTGCAGCGGGCGCAGGCTGGTCACGTGCTCGTAGCGTCCCAGCCGCCGCTGCAGGAGCTCCTCGTAGGTCAGCAGGAACACGGCCCGGTTCCGACCCGGGATGCTGGCCGCCATCCTGAACACCTCTGCCTCCGGCTCCGGCCTGGAGGCGAGGAGAGGGGTGGAGACAGCGTCATTTTGAGACACTCGTACTTTACCTCAGGAGGCCTATTTCCATTTTCTGCTACTTTTTAAACTTCTACTTCACTGCATTTCAGAGAGAAAGTATTTTAGGCTAAGTTTTAGTTCACTACAGTTAGTTTTCTTGCTTCAATGGTTTTCTTTTTCCAGCTTTAAATGCCGTTGACTTCCATTTATTTTGTGTGGTTTGAATATCAAGCTGAGGACTTGAAACCTGAAATATATATAATTAATTTCATTAAACATGCTGGGAAATATGTCAGCATCAAAAGTCACTATAGTATGCTTTAGGAACTATTTGTAGGAATTTAATGTTCTTTAATTTAACCTTTTGACTTCCTGAATTTAAAACATTTTGGTTACTCATTAAAAGTTTTAAGTTTTTTTACAACATTTGGTTTTCACACAAAGTAGTTTTTTGTTTTTTGCCATCAAATATTTGACAATCTGTGTGAAACTTGGAGGAGTCATTCCAGTGTTTGTCTGCCACAGTATCTCTTTGTTAAAACATGTTTTATTAATGTTTATCTTGTATTGTATGTATACATGTGTGTACATATGTTGCCATGATGCTGCCCTCTTCAAACCTCAGCGTCACCAGATAAAATATATAAACGGAAAAACATTAAATATAGAAGCGAGAAGCAGAAACGAACATAAGGGAAGAGGTGGAGCGTCCGAGTGGTGACGTCGTGAGTCTGAAAGCGCTGCTTCTGTCTAATCTCACGTCCTCCCTCCGTCCTTCACAGCCGAGTCGGTGAATCACCAGATCCCCTTTAATAAAATGTCACTTTTCATATGACAGCTGGAAACGTGATGTCACTTCTTCCATACGTCACCTCTTGGGTCACAGATTTACACGACAATCCTCGCGTCTGGAGAAATTATCTTATTTCACACGCACACACACACGCACACACACACACACACACTCTTTGTGGTCGTCTAAAGTGTGGATTTAGTTGGGATATTATTAATCTCTGTTTGCAAAATAGGAACATTAGAGGGAGCGAGTGCCTGCTGTGTAATTAGGAGGAGACACCAGACCATAGGAGGGGCCACACACACACACACACACACACACTCTCAGGTTTCTCTTACCTTGCATCACCTGACTCTTTGTTCCTGGCTTTTCCGTTCTCCTGCTTGACCCTCTTTGCCTTCGGCCTGACCTCGCTCTGGTAGACGCGCCCTCCGATGATCCTGGTTCACGGGGTCAAAGGTCGAGGATTAGATTGCCGCTCATATTCAGGCGGACCACCTATTGTCACGTTTCAACCGGGCTTTCTCACACAAAAGACAGAATTCGGGGGCGAAATCCTTTTTTTTTTTTTTTACCTGTTTATGGTGCATGTGAATGAACTCTGGCCGCTGTGTGTGAGTTAACGGCGGTATAAAAGTTTCTTGTCTCCTTGCTAACGTCTCCATAGAAACCGACGTGTCATAAATCCTTCCGGCCAGACAGGATGATGTTATTATTCAGGGTTTAAGCTCTAAAGTGGTAACTTTGGTGCTTAATTTTCTGCGGATAAGATTTTTTTACATCTTCCAAAAAGGTTTCTGGAATATATAACTGGATCTCTTCTTTTCATTTTAATGATCAGCTGTTCTCAGTTGGTCTTAAGACTGACTTTAAGTGGAAATGACTTACTAAAACTTGCCAAATCTTACTGACCGTCTTGGTTACATTCATAAGAATTAGAATAAGCATCTTGATTGGAATAACTAGAGCAGTGGTGCATTTAAAAAAAATAAATTAAAAAAGTTTTTTGCTGGTTTTATGTTGCTTTTTTGTTTAATTTTGTTGATTTTTTGACTTTTGTATTGGCTTATAATGCTTATTGAGATTCCTTCTAGAAGCCTCTAGTTTTTTTTGTTTTTTTAACTCTCCTGCACAACTCGATGAATGTCTTTTTTTCCGGCTGCTTCGTTTTATTGTGCAAACAAATAAATTTAAAAAAAAGTGGTTCCCAACCTGCGGGTCAGGCCCTCTGTAGGAGTGCCAAGATAAAACTGAGAGGTCGCAAAATGATTAAAGGGATACGAAAGAAAATGTCAATATTTTCTGTGACTTTTCTCTAATTGTTGACCTTCTCTTGAAGTTCTGGTTGCTTTTTTTTTTTTTTTTTTTTTTAACCTCCTTATATCTTCAAATGAAACAACCTCAGAAGGAAAGATTGAGTCAACTGCTCACAGCTCGTGTCAACACTGAGGCCATAACCTTCTGTGAGCTTTATAGTTTAACATCAGTTGAAAGGTCACATGCTCCCTAGTGGATGTTCAGAATATTTAGTGTTTATGAAAGTATTTCTGTTCCCATTGGTTTACGCTGTGAATGCGTTTTCATTGATTTTTTTCCCTAAAAATGAGACACCAGGTTTCCAGGCGACACTAACATCCCAACTTTATCTGCACTATCTGTGAGTTACTGTCGCAGCTCAGGTGACCTGCACGACTCTTACATGGTGAAGTTGGAGACGTAGGCTCCGGCGGGGATCTGAAAGTGGAAGACGCCCTCTGCGGCGGCGGAGTGCCGGTTGAGCATGGCGCAGTGCACCGCGGTGAAGGCGTAGCGCGAGATGATGGTGGTCTTGATGGAGAGTTCCTGGATGTGAGGTTTAGTCTCCTGCAGAGGTAACGTTCAGACACAATTACTGCAGAAGCACCAACACCTAAATATCAGCTGGACTTGCACATTACTGTTGATAAAGCTAATTTGGCACAGTTTTACGCATCCCTGTGGGTGTTGGAACCACCCAGCTTTGTTTTGGATTTGCTAAAATATCTCATCCCAAGAAAAACTGAATTCTCCCCATAGTTACAATAACCACACGGAAGCAGAGGAATTTGTTCCCATGAGCTAAGTGCATTACAGATACTCTGGCACATCTGCGCGCTTGGCGGATCTCCTGTGCGTCACGCCCAAAGCGCACAAGTTTAGGATGACAAAATATGCTTCTAAAAAACCCAAACTAGGTCATGCATACTGTCACTATTAGAAATATAAAGTTGTGTTTAATCAAATGTTTTCTTAATGTCTGAGAGTTTTAGGAGTTTGTGGTGAACTGAGCTTCATTTTCAACAAACCACTTCAAATTTAGATTTTTTTTCTTTTCTCGATGAAATTATATGTAAAAGTTTTACTTATGGGCTCAAACCAAATCTAAATTTGAGCAACACAAATAGAACATCTTCATGTCTGTGTAGTAAATGTGGTTTTACCTTAGATAGTATAGTTTTCACCTGCCGTGGGACTCTGCGTGGCGCCTGTGTGAACAAAAAACAACGAGTTAGATAAAGAAATCCAAACAGCAGGATACACAACACCTTCGTCTTTTAAATGTCTTACAATGTCTAAATCAAAGTCTGCGAGGTCCGAGTCAATGTCATCTCCAAACTGGGATTCCTCCAGTTGCCCCAGTACACTCGGGCTGCAGCATGTCATCAGTAAAGTCAGCAGCAGCAGCATCTTGCAGTCCTTCTCCAGTAAAACTCAAAAAGATAAATGGGACATTATTTCCAGCGCGCGGCGTCTCCGTGTGTCCAGAAGAGAGTGACCGGACAGAGCGGGGACACCGCGGTGTGGAGGGGAAGAATACGCCCACCCAGTGGAGGAGAGGGATGCAGTGTTCCCAGTCCCAGTGCTCAAACTGGCTGCTGCTGCTGCCTTCAGGGACTGCTGGATTTCTTTGTAATTATGAGTTGAATCCCGAAGAAAAGTGTCCAGTGTGTTGGAAGGAGCAGAGCAAGGGCGCGGGTTTCTTTTCAACATTGTTGGGGGTGTGACACATATTAGGCAGGGGGGGGGGGGGGGAAAAAGGAAGGGGGGGGGGGGGGGGGGGGGTGGGGTTGTTAAGCAGGAGGTCTGGAAAACTTGAACGTCGACCACTCGATTTCCTGCATTTTGGTGAACTTTTATGCTCCAATTTCTGGTGGAAATGTGTTTATTTATTTAGAAAAACACAAAATTCCTGCGCCAGTTCACAATTAAAAAAAAAAAGAAAGTAAGATTTCATGGTACTTAAATTTCTTTTTTTTTTGGAGGATTTTAAAGACATTTTGCTGTATTTTCTTCCACACATGTCTGTAAGTGATGACATTTGATATCTGGTGTTTTCTACCATCTCTTCTATGTTACTCACACCAGCTAGTCAGCTAATAAGTCAACTTCTCTTCCTGGGGTCCACACAAGTAAACATTACATCATAATGTCAAACACATATGTAATTAGAAATCCATGGCAAAAAGGGAACAAAAAAAAAAACAAGAAAACTACGAATAAACCCAAAAAAACCCACAATAAAATCCACAACAATAAAAGGTGTTATTTGTGTATTTTATTTAATAAGAAGAACAAACTATATAAGGAGTTATAATCTGTTTCACTGCAGTTTGTATGTTTTTATTTATTCACACTTTGCCTTTACGTCATTGTTATTTCAGTTACAGAGTAAAAAAAAAAAAAAAAAAAACACAAACACAAATTTCCTCTAAATTTAAAAAAAATAATTTAGTCAAATTGACAATAAAAACATCAACTTTTAGCCTTTTAAAGTGAATGAGGAGGCGTAAAGCTGCACTAAAGGCCTACTTTGGTGCCATCTTGTGGGCGTAGAGCGACATTACATCTGTGTGTGCATGACAATGTTCATCTCTGTTCCCTTTATGATTAAAAAGCTGCCACTTCTACATCACAAAACTCATCACACTGATGTTTGGACAAATGTATATCAGGGTCTCATATCTTAAAACAATCTGTGTGACGTCTACATTTCCGTTTAATCTCAGAATAAGTCAAATTTGTGCTATTTGCCCGGCCCACACTGCAGGTCAAGTTTCAAAGTTTCCTTCTCCTCGCTGGCTTACACCAAACACAACAAATATTGACCGCGGCTCGGAGTCGATCAGGTCAGTGGATTTTAACCTTCAGTTTTCAGCTCGGCTGTGTCTCCTCCAGGCTCTCTGCAGAAGAGAGCGTCTCCCAGCGCGGTTTTATTATTTGAGGGTGTGTGTGTGTGTGTGTCTGTTTGAACCCACAGGCCGGGAAACATGAGGCGTCTGCTGCTGCTGCTTCTGGGGCTGCTGCTCGTCCAACAGAGCCGCTGCTTTGAGTTTGTGATAGATGGAGAATGGGAGGAAGAGACGGTGAGTTGGAGTCGAGGTTAACCAGCTGAATCTGAAATCTAGTGTTGGTTTTGAGCTACTAAAAGAAAGTAAAAATATACATTTATTTGTATTTTTGTTTTAATCTCTGACACAAAAGACATAACATGTTTTTTCCCCCTTTTTTAAAAAAATATTTATTATAATACAATTGTTTTTTTTTTTGATGGGATTTTATGATTTAAAGTAAAATGAAAATTTAAATCAAGAATCAATTGAAAGGGAAAAGTTTTTTCTTTTTCATCTCTTGCCAGAGTAGTGAATTAATTTGAGAGTTTTCTTTGCGTGTGCATGATTTTTTTATTCTTTAAATCTAAATATATTGACTTTAAAAACTCCCTTAAAAGCAGTTTCAGTTATAGCACTTTTTTTTTGTATTGTATGTTCTGCAGTTTGTCCTTCACTGTACTTTCTTTTGTGTGTTTATATTAGTTTTTAAAAATTAAATCTAACTGTGTGCCCTGACCTTTGACCTTTTTAAAAAGTAAAAGTTTTTTTGTTGTGATTTATGAGATAAAATAAAAAAATACAAGCATCTCAATCTTGAATTGTTGCACCAAAATACAGAATTGATAATATCTCATAAATATTTTCTTTTCTTTGTGCCACCAGTCGCATACGCGGGACCATTGGGAGAGACACAAGGTGAGATCTTCTCCCGCGCAACCGCACTTATTATTCATAAACACGTCTAACGGGGGAACACAGACACAGATTTGTGGTTCTTGCGTTTCTCCTTGATGTTGCAACAACTGCAATCATTAATCCACCGTGTGCGTTTTACTGATTACGCAAAAATGTACACGGCATCGTCAAACAAACTACTCTGATCCTGATTGTAATCCTGTGTCATCTGTGTCTTAATAACAGCAGTTTGTGATTTATAATCTTCTCTCAGAGAGCAGATTAAGACAGTATGAAGCTGATGTGTGTGTGTGTGTGTGTGTGTGTTTCAGAGAGCCATATTGACCAGCGAGGAGCAGGAAGACTTTGAGGTATGACTCTCCGCTTGTTGTTGGGGCCCTCTGCACCGTGACAGAGTTTATCCTTATCTAACAGTCAATATGCTGCTGTTTGAAGAGATTCCCGTGACTGACGGGTTATTGACTTTGTTTCCGCACTAATCCTGCTCTCGTTCCCTTTTTTTTTTTTTTTTCTGTCTGTCTTTCTCTTCCTGAAAGAGTCTAATCAGTGGGACAGTCGTGTGTGAGGGGAAGTGTGTGAAAACAATTGTGCACAGGGGATCTATAGCATCAACATCTGGAGGCTTTGGAAGTTTTACTTTACCACCAAAATCCTGCAGATCCTGTGAAATCCTGCAGATTAAAATTGTTTGATATTGCCTTGAAGATAACGAAATGTAAACAAACCTCAGGGGATATTTAAGGAGGAATAAGAGTTTAGAGTCTTTAGTTGTTTATGGTACACAGTTGGACACTTTTGAGATTAATAATAATAATAATGATAATACTGATAATAAACTTTATTCACATTGCACATTTCATGCAAGAAATGCAGCACAAAATGCTTGATAATAAGAGAAAATTGACCCAGAATCTACATAAAAACAGGGATCGAATGTCATAATTGATGGAAAATTAAACACACTTGTTAAAATAAGATTAAAAAAAAATAGAATACATATTGTAATATGGAAAATAAAACCCACTGAATGATGATATTAAAATCAGTACCCACATTTGCAGCACGCACATTAATAACCACATTTTTTTCTTGTCTTTTCTACGTCAATGGTGGAGAATTAGATTGTGAAAAGAAACTCAGAAAGGCATCTCATAAATATTAAGATAAGTGTGGAAAATGATGGCACAAAGTAAAAGTAAACTAAAGGTCCAGGGCAGAGAAAGTAAACCCCGCAGCCGCCCCCCCCTGCTTGTCCCCCCCCTCACTTGTTCTGTCGTTGCCTGCGCAGGCCATCCGCGGAGATGACATCACCGTCAAGAGCTACAAGGTGGAGAGCCGCATCACGTCGCGCTTCGCCCACACCACCGTCAGGAGCTCTGTGGTCAACTCGGGCTCCAAAGCCCAGAGCATCGGCTTCAACGTGCAGATCCCCAAACGGGCTTTCATCACCAACTTCACCATGTGAGGCCTGTTCCACAGCCAGAACGTCCTTTTAAATAACGCCGCGTAGAGTTTGACCCTTTCGCTCTTTTGGTTGCAGGAATGTGAACGGGATTAAATTCACGGGCTCAGTGAAGGAGAAGACGGTGGCCAGGAATCTGTACGCCCAGGCCCGAGCCAGAGGCAAGGCAGCAGGCATCGTCAGGTACGGGGCCGACGGCGGCTGATGGGCGGATTATGAGACTGTGGGCCCCTGGGCGCAGGCGTGCGAAGGGCCCCGACCACCTCTCCTACATAGGAGCAAGACACACGGACTTTATAGTTGTTCAGCCTCTTTTTGCTGTTCTTTTGAGTCTCTTTGTAGTCATTTTGTGTCTCTTTTTGGTTCATTTGTGGTCCTTTTGTGTCATTTTATAATTGTTTCGTTCTTTTTGCTTCTTCTTTTAGTTGTTTTGTGTCTCTTTGAAGTCATTTTGTGTCTCTTTGTAGTCATTTGTGTCTCTTTTTGGTTCA
>CALSBV010012282.1:266600-279219 GCA_943590825.1 Bovichtus diacanthus
GTGTCTCTTTGCAGCTCTTTTGCATTTCCTTGTAGTCTGTTTGTGTCTATTTGTAGTTGTTTAATGTTTCTTTGTGGCCATTTTTGATTCTCTTCCCGGTTGCTACGTGTCTCTTTGAGTGACATTTCATAGGTGAAGTCCAGGGGGCCCCTGACACTTTGGGCCCCTGTGCCCAGTGAGCCATCTATGATTATACAGACTGAAATGCTTCTGCTTTACAGGGCGAACTCCCAGGACCTGGAGACGTTCAAGACAGAAGTCCATGTTCCTCCAGGCAGCAACATAGAGTTTGAGCTCCACTACCAGGAGATGATGCAAAGGAAGCTGGGCTTCTACGAGCACTCGCTGTACCTGCAGCCTGGGAGGCTGGTGCCGCAGTTCCAGGTGAGAGTATCATAATAAATGTATGTTTACACGTCTGTATGTCATCTACCAATCAGCCCTGACGGAGTCTCCATCTTCAGGTGGATGTGTACATCTATGAGCCGAAGGGGATTGCCACGGTGCACACATGGAACACCCTCGGAGAGAATTTTGCAGATGCCATCAAACTTACCTCGTCCAAAGATAAGGTAAGTCTGGAGAACAGCCAGAGAGCCAGTACCAGGGATGGAAAATGTTTAGAAATTGAGAAATAGAAGTTGGGAGGATGGTGCCAGGATTTCTTTTTAAGAAGAGACCCTGAAGCCTGAGTCTCAAAACCACTAACTTCTGCACAATTGATCTTATTCTGCAAGCTCCACCTAATATTCCTAATGCACCTACTTACTTGCATGTAGAATATTTACCACAGGTTTGTATCCCAAAAGTCAAGAAGGAAATAAATCAACCCTACAGTGAAATACAGCTGAATTTTGCAAGATTGTTTGGAGTTTAAATCGTTTAAATTTGAAAAGTTCTGGAAATATATAACAAATCCTTGCTGTTTTTTTTTGTTTGGACGGACCATTTTGGATGAAATTTGTGGTAGAAGTGCTGAAAGTAAATGAACGACGTTGAATATTTTTGTCCCAAGTGAGTGGCCTGTACTGAAAGATTTGTCTTTTAAAAAGGGAGGGAATTCATTTTGCTTAATTTTTGTGTGAATTATGTGACACAACAGCGCTATTTGCATCAAAATCGGTCTCATCTTTGTGGATTCATGACCAAAACTTCCACCAAATTTCACGTAAATCTCTTCAGTAGTTTCTCAAGGTGTCATGAAAATGATACACGTATTTAAAGAACACACAAACACACACAAATCCTTTCTTGGCAGAGATAATAACGGCGTATTTGCTCCGTGTAGGCAGGACTCTGACTCTCTGTGGTACCATGCACCATGTCTTTGTCCCCAGGCTCATATTGTCTTCAAGCCCAACATCCAGCAGCAGAGAAAGTGTGACAACTGCACCGGAAGCGCTGTAGACGGCGTCTTCACTGTTAAATATGATGTGACCCGGGACAGCAATGCAGGAGAACTGCAGGTATCACACACTCATCCACGCCGGCTCTTTAAAGCCTCATTTATTAGCTTCTTTAATGGCTTTTTTTTTGAGATGATCACTCAAACTTGCGCTCGTCTCCTGCAGGTCTCAGACGGCCATTTTGTCCAGTTCTTCGCTCCCTCCAACCTCTCACCTCTTCCTAAAAACATCGTGTTTGTCATTGACGTCAGTGGATCCATGTGGGGAGTCAAGATGAAGCAGGTGAGTGGTCCCCGCGCGTTCTTCGGGACTCCTTCGCGCTACACTGCCACCATGTGGTCATTCTGCAGAGCGCGTCTAACTCCACACTTTCCTCACAGACGGTGGAGGCCATGCAGGCCATTCTGGACGACCTGACCATCGACGACCACTTCAGCGTCATTGACTTCAACCACAATGTGCGCTGCTGGAGCGAGGAGCTGGTGGCCGGCTCCACCATTCAGATCGCAGATGCCAAGAAATACATCCAGCAGATCAAACCCAACGGAGGTGCGAGAGAATTATTCTTTTTTTTTTTTAATTCTGATAACTAATCATAAAGGTCTGCGCGGTAATGACGATGTCCCACCGACCACAGGCACCAACATCAACGAGGCTCTGATGAGAGCAGTCCAGATGCTGGTGAAGGCGTCCAATCAGGGGCTCATCGACCCTCGCTCCGTCTCCATGATCATGCTGGTGTCGGATGGAGACCCCACTGTGGGTAAGACTTCGGGTTGACCCCGTTAGACCCCGCTGTCAGGTTTAGCAGCTTATCCAACGGCAGGGAGGAAAGAAAAAATACAATCCTTTTAGAACTCCTTTAAAAAAAAGTTCTAATGTTAAAGGAATACTTGATCAAAATGATCATTTGTATTGTAATGTGTAATTCAGGAAGAAAACTTTTGTTTTTGTTGTTTTTATGCCTCCACGGTGAATAATAATAATAATAATCCAAGTCCAAAAAGACGTCTGCACCAACGAGTTGCACGCCTGCGCAAGAAAATGCATGTGCAAAGTGTGGGTGAGTAGTTGAGACGCAAGATTATTCCTTTTGTAATGTCCTCCAGTGGAAGAGGTAGGTAAGCAGAGAGTGAGTGTGGAACAAAGTCTCGACGCCTCAGACAATGTGCTGCTCTCCGCAGGCGAGATGAAGCTGAGCAACATCCAGAAGAACGTGAAGCGGGTGATGAGGGAGGAGTTTTCTCTCTTCTCGCTGGGCATCGGCTTCGACGTGGACTACGATTTCCTGGAGCGTATCGCCATGGAGAACAGGGGCATGGCTCAGAGGATCTACGCCAACCACGATGCTGCAGAACAGCTGAGGGTACAGAAAGTTTCACTCGGACCGGAAGCGTCTTTGTTCCCTTTTTATGAAAGTGGAATTAGCTCCATGTCTGCAGAATATTTTGGAAAAACTTTCATTTTCAGACGGAATATCTAGAATTATTTAAAACTGTGCACAGCAAGAAGGTATAAGTGCAAAGTCTCGGTCTGTCCCACATGCAGCTATGATAAGAACAAACAAGCTGAAGTCGTCTTATGTATCACAAGCTCTGACTTTGTTGCTGATTACATATGTTTAATTGTTGAAAAATTAGAAAGTAATATTTTTGTGAATGTACCATCGCAAGACAACCAGTGCAAAAAAATTAATTTTGAATTTTATTGTCTTAGAAAGTGACCTGTGAGACTTCATCATTTTTAAAGAGTAGCTTCTTATTATGTAAGTAGTGCAGGGGGGGGGGGTAAGATGAATGCAAAAAACAAAAAAAAAGCAAGAATTATCGTAAATATCGTATAACAAATACAAAGTAGAAGAAATCTATGCAGCAGAGACCAAATTAATGTTGCCTAACAAATGAATAAAAGTCCTAAAGGCACAATTAGTGAAATCTATGGACTAAAACCCAAAGACTGTTATTTAAAACAATTAAGTTTTTCCACATGTATTACATACTTACAACGTAGCTAATAATCTGCACATTGCTCTTTGATAATTATAATAGAAAGTGGTGATAAAAGATGAAAAAAGGAACAAATCCAGGTGTTTTACCAACGTTTACCCAGATCCAGCCTCAGCCATGATCCCATGAGCCATAAATAATATCAAGAATCAGGTCGGATGTTTTATTGTGACATGCAGGAGTCCAGGGTTTAGTTACATACATCCTCATCATCATCCTCCTCCTCCTCCTCCTCCTCCTCCTCCTCTCTCTCCCTGCAGACGTTTTACAGACAGGTCTCCTCTCCTCTGCTGAGGAGGATCACCGTTCAGTTCCCAGAGGACACGGTGTCGGACGTCACCCAGAACCGCTTCGATAAATACTTCAGCGGCTCGGAGCTGGTGGTGGCGGGGAAGGTGCTGCCGTCTGAGAGCAACGTCCTGACCAGCTTCACCACCGCGTCTGCCGTGAGTATGATTACACTCTCGCACGCTCAGACGTTGAGGGGTTAAAGGCCACGGGTGAAGCTGCTGCTATAAGTGTCCCGTCTCGTCCCGCAGGCCCGTCTGGACATCACCCTGGAGACGGAGGGAGACTACACGGAGCTGGACACGGAGCTGGCCAAGCAGCAGCACTCGTTCACGGGCTTCGCCAGACAAATGTGGGCCTACATCACCATCAAACAGCTGATCTCTGAAAGGTGAGAGTGACGGAGAATACAGTGAGAAAGAAGTGTCTAAAATCAAGAAACAAGAATCTTGTTAATCCTCGTGCTTCACTTTAAACACGCTGCTCTGATGTCCTCCGTGAGGGTAAGAAAACTGCCATAAAAATGTCATTTTGATATTATTTTCTCTTTTATTTAACCAACTTCTGCCCTGATCATAATTAAGAAATATTTTAAAAATTTTTTTTTTATTTTTTACAATTTAAATGCCAGTTTTTTTTTTTTTTTTTACATAAAACCACTTTGGTTTTTTATGAAAAAATAAAGAATTTTGAATTTTTTCATGCATGTATATTCCCCTGTCCTACACTTTATTATGGACTCATTATAGGAGCTGAGGTTGAACTTAAAAAAAAAAAAAAAAAAAGTACAATGTCTGCCATATGCATTAACACAACCAAAATGATCGAAAAATTTTAAAAAAGCCAAAAAATGTCCCTAGTGGGGTTAAAGGGTCCAACATGACTAACACACTAAATAAAAATAGAAATGTTACATCTATCAAGAACCTTTTTTGTTAGTATATTGTCCGTACTTGACGGCTGCTGTGTGGCTCCCCCGCAGGTCTCTGGCTCCCACGGCTGTGAAGAAGAGGAAGATCACCCAGAGGATCATGTCGCTGGCCGTGGAGCATCAGTTTGTTACTCCTCTCACCGCTCTGCTGGTGGAGAGCGAGGACACCAACGAGCGGCTGCTGGCCGACTCCCCGAAGGATCCCAAGCACGGCTGCTGCTCAGGTGTCCGGCAGAAGATGCTTTCTTTAAATTCATGTCTTAACGGTGTTGGATTTGAATTCCAAGGCAGATTTTCTGCTCCAAACGGCGGCACAATTATGACAAACAAAGAAACCAAATTGAAGTATCACGACTTTGCAAATGCTTGCAAAATCACATATGAAATAACACTAAAATAGTCAAATTTTCTTAGAATAACTTGGAATCCGTAATGAAATGCCGATGACTTGACACCTGAGTTACTTTGACGCTGTACGTGTGTGTGTAGGAGCAGGAGTCGGAGGGGGCTTGGCGTCCTCTGGGCTGGCCCCGGTGCGTGTGGTCTACCAGCCTCCACCCTGGGTGCAGATGACCACTGAGGCCCCCCCGAGCCAGGCAGCGCAGGGCCCAGAGGAGTGGACCCTCCCTCAGCAGGTCAACTTAGGTAACACACACACCCACACACACACACACACACACACACACGTCTGATGACTTCCTCTCCAGCTGCAGTGTTGAATGTGAACGCTACTCAAAGTGTGACGAGCTCCGTGCTTCTCCTCCAGTGGATAACGACCCTCACTTCATCGTGCACCTGCCCAGAAGCAACATGGACGTCTGCTTCAACATCGACTCCAAACCCGGCCACATCCTCAACCTGGTGGATGACAGCGGAACAGGTACCACACTTGGGTACAATCACAGTAAAATATCGGGTTTATTTATAGAGCACGTTTCAGCAGACAAGGCATTTCAAGGTGCTTTTACGCGAAACATCGAGACAAAGTGAAACACACCACAAAAAGGACATTTAAATACAATTAAAGGAACATTTAAACGAGCTCAAATAGAAGAAGACGACAAGAATAAAAGTTACAGTGGCATTATGGGTCATAACGTAGCAGAATATCAGAAATCTTAATTAATTAACGGACACGTATCAATCTTCTCATCTAACTCTTGGCAAAAAAAAAAAGGTCATAACTTCAGTATCAGAAGAAAAAAGATGCTTAATTGTGTGTGTGTGTGTGTGTGTGTGTGTGTGTGTGTGTGTGTGTGTGTGTGTGTGTGTGTGTGTCCCAAGGTGTGGTGGTGAACGGTCAGTTGGTCGGCTCTAAGCAGGCGCACAAAGCCAAACTGAGCACCTACTTCGGCACCATCTCCGTGTACTACCTGCCCGATGGAGTCAGCGTGACCGTCGGCACCGACAGCATCGCCATGACTGACGGCAGGAACAACCACACCTTCACCTGGGGGGCCACGGCTGACATCACACAGGACGGGTAACCATCACTTACTACATCGTCTGCCTCGCTCTCTTGACATCGGGGGCCATTTCTTTTTTTTTATCTCATGTTGTCATGTTTCTGTGTTTCAGTGTGAGGATTTCCATTGTGAAGAACTCTCATGTCTCCATCACAATAAATAATAACATCCAGGTGATGGTGTTGCTTCACCGCGTGTGGAAGAAGAATCCAGTTAACGTCGACTTCCTCGGGCTTTACATTCCCAACGACAACCAGTACTCCCCTCTGGTCCACGGGCTCATAGGTACGTCTGTGTTAGTAGCTTCTCGTGACAGGACGCCATGTTGGCGCCACGGTCGAAGAAGACGACATTAAAAGGTGCAGTCCGGGACACCTGCGCCAAAGAAACGGGGGGCAGTATTTCACCTCTACTACTGGGTCCATACAACATCAATTCAGTTATTAAAAAAGCTCATATCCTGTTTAGATTTTAATAGTTTGGCATAATTATAGTTTTGCTCGATGGGACATCTGTGACTCACTGTCGCCTCTAGAGGAACAGGTGGTATTACAAGCCAGGACGGGCCGATGCTAGTCAGCTAGCATGCTAACATCAGTAGATATCCACGTCTGTGACATAACGTCCACACTGTAACCTCTCCACATTCTTTCCATAATGCTAGTTCATTTTTTAATTTATATTCTGCCATATCTTACCAACTTCCCCTTTTAACGGCGCCACACTTTACAAATCGACCCACATCCCCACAATGTGTGCCATCTTTCAGGGCAGTTCTCCCGAGAGCCTGAGGTTCGCGTGTACAACGTGCACGAAGGAGTGGACCCTCTGAAGAAGGAGGCCACCATGGAAGTGAAGGGCAACGAGCTGCTCGTCACCAGGTACGTCTGAGCTCGCGTCAAACAGATTTACGAACGAACGCATTTCTCAATAAAGCCATAACCTCGTGTGTGTGTGTGTGTGTGTATCAGGGGCTGGCAGAAGGACTACAGGCGCGATAAGAGGCGCGGCTCAAGCGTCTACTGCTGGTTCATACACAACAGTGGGAAGGGCTTCATCGACGGCCACTACACCGACTACATCGTCCCGACTCTCGACAGCTTCCTGCAGGCGCTCTGAGCAGAGACATTCCAGTACCTGCACGGCTACTAACACCCGTTTAAAAGAGTGAAAAACAGGAGCCAGAAGAAAGAGGGGGGAGACCATCTTCTTCCTCACACCGCTGTTTTGACTTTTTATAATTCTAAAAAGGTTTACTTTCCTAATCATTTTTCAAAAGAACACCAGAAGTCAAGTTTTTGTTGAATTTATTTGGACAAAATGTACATCTGCAATGTTAGGATCAACCTGAATACGAAATAAAAAACCAAATTGAACACATTGCTCCGAGTTTCTCGGTGATGATGCACCGTGGAGTGTGTGTGTGTGTGTGTGTGAGTGTGAGAGTGTGTATGTACAGGTGAAGCTTGGGGAAATATCTCTGACACAGTAGAGTCCCTGAGGTTACGACAGGAAGGTTGTTGCTTCAGGACAGTTTTGAGAAATCCTCATAGGCGACGTTCACTCTCTTCCCCTTCTGCTGACCCTGAGGACGAGAGGATGAAACTTTAATGTTACTGGACACAACAAATACAAACATGCTACATACACGTGAAAGCAGCTAATTAAAAGAACCCTAATGCAAGTGTTTACAACTCAAATTTTATAGATTTTTGCATTAAATTTTCTGGCTTTTGCACTGATTCCGATGAATAACTGCGATTAAAAACCCCAATTGAGACCCATATAATTAATATAACGCATCAAATATTTTAGGGATTTTCTGAAGTGTATTATCTTGTCTCACGTAGTGCGAATATAGTTTATTTAGCTTAACCACCACAGATTTTTACTGGTGATTAAAGGGTTGGTTTTCCTATATTATGTAAAAACTATAGATTAAAAAAATGCAAAAAACTAGATTTTCTTTTTCATTGACAATTTTTTAATAATTGTATTGTATTGATAATAAACAGACCTCTTATTCTTTTTGTATAAGTTGGTAGGGAGTTATTTTAATTAATTATTTAGTTATAATTTAATTTGGAATCTTTTAAATGTAATTTTAAAAACTACAAACCACGAAAAAAAAAATATCAGAGACAAAACCTGGGAAAATAAAACAAAAACCAGGAGGAAAATGAGAATATACTTTTTGTTATTTGGGTGAAGCTGCTGATTTTTCTTGACGTACAGTTTTAATAGTTTAACAATGACAGATACAGATGTGGGAGCAGCCTGACGTCCAGGACGACTCACCGAGGCGAGTGCGAGCGTCGCGCTGAAGTTCTTTTCGTCGATCCCCTCCAGCAGCGCCTCCGTGTCTCTGTACGGGCCGTTCAGGATCAAAACCTGTTTACCTGCAGGAAGTTTGACAACAAGATGCTGAGGAGGATAGAAAAGTACAGCTGAGGCACACGCGTGTTCCCACCGTCGAGCACCATGCTAGAGACATTCTTGCGGGTTATAAGGGGGTGAAGAGTTTTGCCGGTTTACCTGGCGCCGGTATCACCGTCTCCACGTGATTCTGGTCTAATTTCAGTTTGTCTCCGGAGTCGACCATCTTCACCACGGCTCCATATTTGTCTCGCACCTCCTACAACAAACGGATCCACAGCTTTTTAGCAACATAGGCCTCAACATCTGGGCTGTAATAGTTCTGCTCCACATGCACATAGACACATAAAGCAGCTGTTACCGTGATGACAGCCTTCTTCTTGTGGTACTTCTCTCCTAGTCTCTTGGTGATAACTTTGACCACAATGTTGGGCCGCAGCCAGTAATCCGTTCTGACTGACTGCTTCTTCTTCTTCTCCTCCATCTAAACAAAAAGCGTTGCAATAAATACAGACTGAATGCAAACGCACATGGAAGAGGAGACAAAAGTCCTGTCCTCTACCTCCATGATCTCCTCCAGAGCAGATTTCTTCTTCTTCTCCCCTCTGGTGTCTGAACTGGTGTCTTTTCTCTTGGTTGAGGATGACGATGCTGCTTTGAGGGCACTAGCACCCAAGGTAGAACTACAAGGAGAGTTTTAGATAATTAATATTATTAAAATCATACTAACTTGATAATAATTCAGCAGTAGAATTAATTTTTCATTGTTTTATTTACTGAAATTTATAGTAGAATAGATAGGTAAATACCTCTATACATGGGAGGTAGTAATAGTGATAATAAATATTAACTAAAAAAAACATTTTGTTGAAAATAAACAATAATAATAATTAAAAGAAGAAAAAAAAAAAAAGAGGGAAATAAATAAATACAAAGAAAATAGATAACAATACTGGTATTAAAAAATATAAGTAAAATTTAAAATAAACAAACATCTAATTTAAATAAAGAGATGAAAAAAATAAGTTAAATTGAAAAATAAAAATACGATTTACAGTAAAAGAGAAGATTAAAAACACCATACGTTCTGTAAAAGAAAAAAGGTATAATTGTTTTGTGTATAGCCAGAGTTAATATTTCCCAAAACGGGCAGCAGAATGAGCAACATGTGAAGATCTCTGTACCTTGATTTGGAAGGACCGGCCACAGATGAGGAGGCGGCCAGGTTGAAAGCAACTGCAGGAAAACGTGTGAGGGTGAGTGGAAAGAAAAATAAAATAAATGTAACTGACCACAAAGAAAAACAAGAAAACAAACCAACCTTTCTCTTCTTCACTCTCACGTTTCAGCTCCGTGAAAACTGGACTTTCCTACAGAGTGAAATACAGGAACAAAATGTTATTTCTGTTTCTATCTGTCAAGTCTCTATTGATCTTCGTTCAACTGATTTGAGCTTGTGCGGAGCTGAAGTCCGTCCTTACTCCGTACTCGCCTCTATCTCCTTGCCGTCTCGGCCTCTGCGGACCTGCTCCTCGATGAACCGAGCGCTCCTCTCCTCGTCGTCCAGGTCCTGCTTCTTCTTCTTCGCCTGCTCCTCTTGGCGGCGGATGGTCTCCGGGTCACGGTCGATGTACTGGACGTACCAGCCTTTAGGGGTCTCGTCCACCTTGCAGAAACCTGGCAGTAACATTCAGCTAATTATTACACATTCAACAGAATCCCTTTTTTAAAGAAGCACTACCTGGTTTATAAATATTGTGTCTCATAGCTAAAATTATTTGGTTGACATGTTTTTTTAGTACAAAATCAGTACCAAAAGTATTTCCATGATTTACTTAAAGTGTTTTCAAGGTCATTTGTCAAACTGCCGTGTTGTGTCGCCATGTGTTGTACCGAGTTTGCTCCCAATGTTCTTTATTAAAATGTCCTTTTATTCATTTCTTTAATGCTTAACAGCGACGCTGGTATTGTTTTCAGTTTGTGTGTGTGTGTGTGTGTGTCGTCGCGGCATTTTGAGTACTTTGCCAGGTGTTTATATTTCTGTCTGTGGACAGATTCGGAGAAAGCGTCAAAAGTTGAGCTCAAATCGAAGGTCGAGTTAGAAAACGCAAGGACGCTGGAGAAAGGGGGTCGCGGCTGGTGTGACCCCTCTCAAGTTCCACCGCTGCCACTTCTGTCTACTCTGTAAATATGGAAGCTAATGTACATATTTTGTTGAGTTAAAACACACACATTAACACAGTTTACCTTCTCTGCCCAGCCACTTAGTGAAGTCAGTGAGAGTCTCCCACTGCGTGGAGTTCATGTGGACGTGCTCTCTGTCGCTGATGTATTCATTGTAGATGATGTTGTTGTGCACTCGCTTGGTCCCTGCAGATTAAAAAAAAACAACAACACACATTTAAAAATCAGTTTGCTGACATTAAACAGCCACAAACATCTGGATAATCTGGATTCAGGACTCACCAAAACGTCTGCTGAGCAGCTCCAGGAAGTCGCTTTTGAACTCACTGTGAAGAAAGAAAAAGGAAGCAGGAAGGAAGCAGGAATGAAGTCCAACAAGTGCAACAGTAAACATGTTAAATGTACATTAAGAGGAACTCACTCAGAGAAGTAGTCCATGAACTTGTTGGGGTCCTCTGAGGCCAGCAGCAGCTGCCTCTGGTGGGACTCGGACATGCAGTGGCATTTGAAGCCGTTCTGGAAAGATCATAAATATCAACAAATATACAACAAATACACGACATAACACAGATTAAACGGTCACCTCACCTCATCTCGGCATTGTTTCTGACACATCTGACAATACCACCTCAACTTTTGGAGACCTTTGGATTTGATCCGGTTGGCTATCGCCTTGGGGGAGAGAAAATCTGCCTTCCCCATTGTGAGCAGCAACAATAAACATACAACACTCGCTTCTTATCGATTAAAAACGCTCAAACCGACCGAAAAAAGTCTGCGCGAATCGCAGCTAAATCATCAACAACAGCTTGCCGCTAACATAAACAGTTTCCGCATGTTAGCGTCATAATCTCGCGATAAAGATGAAAACACGCGATAACTGTAGCTGCGTTCAGGGAATTTTGTACCTTTCACTCCACCACATTTATTTGATAGCTTTAGTTACTTTGTAAATTTAGATTATTAATACAAAAATATAAATCAGCTAATAAAGTATGATATAATATATATATGTTTCTGAAATAGGCCATAATGTGTATGGAGTAACAGGTGTGCCATAGAAAAAGACTCTGAAAAAAAATAAATGATGTAAATAAATGAATGTTGAAATATAAAGAGCAATAAATAAAAGAATAAATAATTACATTTAAATAATTAATAAGGAGAAATAAAAAAAGAGTTATATGTGGAAATATACTGACACACATAGCTAAATATAAAATAATAATTATAAGCATTTTCAATTATTTTACACATTTGTTTGTTTATATATTTACGTGTATTTATAGACATTTTCCACATTTATTTTCTAATTATTTTACAGATCTATTCTTTTTTATGAGTAATTATACGATCAGTAGGTAAGTATATTTTGACCATGTAACAGAGTATTTATACAATAAAAATATTCTGCACTGTAGTATTGCTACTTTTACTTCAGTAAATTCTCTAAATACTTCTTCCAATGCTCAAAAAAGGTTTATTTAAGTGTTTTGAGACGGTAGGCTTTTTGTGGGTTCACTTGCATGTGTGTGGATCTCATTTTAACGATATTTCCGGTGAAGGCCGTGAAGGCAGCATTCATCCATTTTGCCTTGAGCCTGCGCCTGCGCAGTCCTGTGTGTCTGACCTTCATAGCAGTAACCATGTTCGCCAGGACCAGCGCGTTGGTGTTCTCCCCACAATGGTAAAGTCAAAGCTATTTAAGTAGTTTTACATCAATATTTAATGTTATCTTCTTTGCATATACTATATGTGATATGTGATTAGAGAGAGTGTGTAACTTCTGGCCTGTAATACAAGCAGTTATTGAATGCAAGGACGTGCTAACGTGGAGGCCGCGGCTAATGAATGACAGCGATGTGACTGTGAATGGGAAGCTAATGCTAGCTAAACTGACATTTACTAGCTTAAACGTTCTGACATTGTGCGAGAAACTAGCCTAGATAATAAACATTGCAC
>CALSBV010012282.1:294219-400783 GCA_943590825.1 Bovichtus diacanthus
CCCCCCCAACCTCTGTCTCACCCTCCTCACAGCTGCCTCACCCGTCTAACTGCTCTCTCACCCCTTTTATACCTTTCTAACTGCAGCCCTCACATGCATGTACCCTCATGTATGTGCACTATATGCAGTATATGGTCCTCAACCAGGCTGCAGTGTGTTTTAAAATCGCACGTGTTGCATGTGTGTGTTGAACACATGTGATGAAGTATTAACAGAAGCTGATCTGGGAGTGTGAGGCTGAAATATGACACACCATATCAAAACATATCAAATATATATGTTAAATCCATAGCATACCATATCTATAGCATACTAGCATAACATATGTGTTATGCTATATATTTAATATTGAGCTTTTTCATACCAAACAAATAAAACATTCTAAAAACAGAAACTTCTGAAACCACGATTTGGCCACAGGACGATACAATCCTCACAAAACAAAAACTATTTATTATAATTTTTTTATTATTTTTATGAAATCCCTAGACATAGAACTTTTTTATTTCTTTAAAAAAGAGACTAAATCCAGCTCAAATAAAGCAGGTTGCATTTCTGTAATACATGACTTTTAAATAAGAAATACTGCATCAATATTTTCAGAAAAGCAACAGCAAATTTCGTCATTTTGAGCCATAATTATATCAACAACCACTAAGATACAGTGGGAAGCTAATGCTAACGCTAATGCTAAAACAAGCCCTGTACTACCAATGGTAACACTAATATTCATAGTAGGACAAATATCATTATGTTAATGCTAATGCTTATACTGCTAAATGTGTTAATATTAGTATTAATAGTTAGTGCAATACTAACAGTTCTACTCATTTAAGACTACTAATACAAATGCTGCTGATATTAGCCTACATTCTTCTTCTTCATCGACAAACAGTGTAGTTTTGATCCATTGTACAGCAGATTCACACATGTTGAGGTATTAAAGCTTGGCTGAAAGAGAAACAACCGCGTTCTCACGCAGACGCAGACGCAGACGCCTGCATTTGTTCTTTTCTTCTCTATTTTCTATTGCAAACGAGCGTTTTCGCCACAAACACATTTGGTCACTGGGCGTCAATGTATGTCACCAATGCCGTCCACATCAAATAAACTAAACTGAACGGCATCGTCACGTAACATCAGAGGTGCAGATCTGCTTTTAAAGGGCGAGTAACGCCGAGAGCAGCTACACGCAGACAGTGGAAACGGACCATGTTCAACCATGGCTCCAGTGGAGTCCTGCTCTAATGATGCTCACTTCCCCCTTATTAGAGCGTATGTTTGTTTATATGTGGCTCTCTCTCTCTCTCTGTGTGTGTGTGTGTGTGTGTGATTTCCCATCAGTGTTTATACCATAATTAAGGCTGCGGCCCCTCCTTGCCTTTATAAGTCATTGTACAGTACGTACAAAGGTATTTGGGCAGATATTTATTTTTGTCTGTCTGTGTGCATGGACACGAAACAGAAAGCATTCATACACACCTATACAACATTTAGTCACGAGGCATGTCTCATCCTAATGGAATGACTTGAGGTTTTTGGGGGTTTTTTTGCGAGCTGTTAGAACATGTGTGTGTGTGTGTGAGGGTGAATTCAGTTAAAGTTTGACATGGGAAGTCGTACAAATAGTAGGCGACTTTTTAAAGGACATTCTGCGCGGCCGCGTCCACGCATTCGAAGCTTCTCGCGTGTCATTTAACGCCCTGGTTACAAGTCCAGAAATGTTGCACTTGGAGCTGCAGCTTCAAAACAAGACGTGCTGAGATCTCTCCAACAATGAAATGTTCTTCGCTTTCCATCACTTTTAACTGGATCATTTGACGATTTGAATCCTTGTTAAGGCGTAAAAGTGACTCTCGACTCAAACCTTTATCGAACAAACTCTCTCCAGGATAAAAGCGCGACATTACTGCCCATTATCTGATATGTGTTGCCCTTGCACAAGTGTGTGTGTGTGTGTGCGATGCGGGGACTTATCCATTGATTTCACACTACGTGACTTGACTTGTGTGAATGCCGAACATCAGCAAACACATTATTGCATCAAATAAGGCCGAGTCTTCCCTTTTCCCCTCCGTTTTCTCTCACTCTCATCACACTATTTCAATTTCCTTTTCCTCCTTCCTGCTCCTCTTGTGCTGCGTCTATCTGCCGCCGTCCCCTCACCTCTCCCTCAACTCCTGCTCCGAGGTTTCATTTTCCCTCTGTGAGACTCCATTTTCCCTCTGTCCTTTTGCTTCCTTTCCTTTCCTCATGCAGATAAGTGACGACTCCACACGCATAATCATCTATACGCACAAAACATACACATGCATGGAAATGATTAAAAGCCAAGATGTATACTGTACATGGACTGATAGTCGTTGAAGCAGCGCACAGATGCTGCATTTTTCGATTGAAGCTATGGATCGCCTCCAGGCCTGAAATGAAAACCCATTAAATCGGACATTTTTCACTTTCACTTGCATATTGTCACGGCTTGGTGAGAACTTGAATTTTTTTCTTAAAAAATGTCAGCTTTTTGAGAACTGCAACTACAAAACCTTGTTTAAATGTTTACCAAAATGTGTTTTTTGGGGTTTAGTAGAATCGTGAATTTGCTGGAATTTCTATAAATCTACAGAGAAACACAGACCGTGCAACCCTGACTGATGGAATTCCACCTAAACACTGTCAAACGTAAAGGATTTTATCGTTTATATTTCGGAGGATATTTCATTTCTGTGCAGATGTTTTTCTTTTTTTTTTTTTTTATTATTAAATATTGACCTGTCTTACGTCACTATTGACTTTTTCAATACTTGACTAAGGCGGCAACCCTTCCCTAACCTCAAGAGCTTTGAGCGTCCTCAAACACAACCATGGAGACTTCATTCGTGCATTTGTTGCATTACATTTAGCACCTTTGCAGATAGCTTTGAAAAAAACGTTTCCTCATCGATAAAAAAAGTGACGTTACTTTTCGGTCGAAGCAAATTCAAGTTAGTATTGTGTGCAAAAGTAACTTTTACTTTGCTGATCCAGCATTTTGGGCTGATTAAACCAAACTATTGGATGGATTGTCATGAAATTTGGTGGAGACCTTGGTGTCCCCCTCAGGATGAATCGTAACACCTTTTGTTTCCACTTTCCCATCAGCCCCAGTCGTTCTTTATTCACTAATTAGCACATTTCATGCTAACACGCTAAAGTAAGATAAGTGAACATCATACCTGCTAAACCATTTACCATATTGACCATTTTTGGCATACTAGTTCTGTTGGGTATAATATAGTCATAGTCAAAGAAAGCAAGATAAATAATGTAAGAACAGTGATGATGATAATAATAAAGAAGATCTTAATGTAGTTCAGTGTAAGAGCTTCCCACAGTATTAGCATTTTAAGTCAATTTTATAATAAAACGACATGTATCGGCTCGGTCTTATTTCCTGGAATACAAGTAGGCTACGTCCTCTCGCCCCGCGGAGCTTTCAGGAAGGTAAATATTCAAAGCCTGAAGCCCTTCGTTCCCACACTCATTCACCTTTTCCCACTGCCTCGGTGTGTGAAGTCCAAATGAAACAGAGATATTCATGGCTCCTCTCCATGAGCATAAAGACCTGGACCTCCTGCCCTGGCCATTCAATTAACCACAGTGGCCAGTGTGTGTGTGTGTGTGTTTCCCTGTGTGTATGTGTGTGTGAGTGCAAACTATTGCCCTGTCTGAGCAGCCAACCTCAACTAAGGGCCAGGCTCAAACAGCGGCTTAAAGCTAACCAGGTCACAGCTGATGGTGTGAGAACCGGTGCTGTGCACAGTTTAGTGTGTGTCTGTGTGTGTGTGTGTGTGTGTGTCTTAGTGTGTGTGAGAAGATGAGAGAAAGAGCTCAATCCACCCCCTTGAACCTTCCATATATCAGTGTTTATGGAGGTGTGTTGCCAAAAAAAAACCCCCAACAACCGACAAACAGTTTCCCCGCGATGTCCCTCGCAGCACGCAGAGGTCGTGCGCTACCCCGAGAGTTGGAGGCGTACGTGCCGGTCCTGTCGATGCGGCCACGTCTTTCAGCGGCGTCTGCTTCTGTTTTCAGAGGCAGTCAGGCTCCGCTGATTTTCTGCTGTAGTGCTTGAGTAATCAGAGCTCAATTCTGTTGATTCACGCCCTCCGAACGCTGACACATGAAGGCAAGTTATAACTGTTTAACTTTTTCAGTTGCATGTCGTGGGTAATAGGGCATTCACAGGGAGTCAAGTGTATTTTTGGCTACATCCGTGGAAACTGACCTAATGTTATTGGTTTGGTGTGGTTTAGATACATTTTTAAACCTTTGCCGCACCTTCTTCAGCAAGAATGAAATGTAATTAATCAGTGAAACTAATATCAAATCAAGTTTATTTATATCGGCCAATATCACAAATTACACATTTGTCTCAGGGGCTTTACAGACGGTACTTAGACCCTCGCACCACACAGGGAAAAACTCCCTAAAAGAAACCTCACAATTAAAGGGGAAACATGGAGGAAACCTCAGAGAGAGACTGAAGAAGATCCTCTCTCTATATATATATATATATATATATATATAGAGAGAGGATCCCTCTCCCAGGTGCTATAGGTGACGTGTGTACAGAATAAACAACATAGTTAAAAATACAATATAGAGAATCCATGCGACAGAAATTATGATGTGATCGTATATTAAAAAGATGGATCCAGGAGGATGTCTTCAAAAAAGACATATATATATATATATATATATAGATATATATATATTAGCGTGAGCGTCAGGCAGGACCAGAGCTGCCAGATGAGAGACAGAGACTCGATAATGTAATATTGAATTATTTTTAAGGTTCATTAGGGTTAGTTTTTCATTCTTACTGTTGTTCATTTTTTTTTTTTTCCGGTGCGTCAGGCCACAAAAACGTCTCCACCCTTTGGCGCCCTGCCCGTTTTTGCCCTAATAGGCTGAACTGTGGCACGGAGGTCAAGTGTTTGTTTGGCTGTGTGTGTGTTAATGCCTGAACGCATGGATGCACGTATGTCGCCGCCGCTGTTGTAAATTCAAGCTGGTTTTACTTTTGCTCTATCAAAACAATTTGGGGCTTTTGTTAAGTTGAATAGTTCTGTGGAATGAAACGTCTCGTCACGACCGTCAGGTTGCGAGGGAAACCGGCCGAGGCTCCGGGAAGTTAGCGTGCCTGGTGAAGGCACAGCTCGGCACAGCTCGGCACAGAACCACAACTTGTTGTTTTCACACTTTTGTTTCTGCACAATGAAGCGTTGATGACTGAGTTACCTTTGCTAGCTGTTTCCCCCGGCTTCCAGTCTGTATGCTAGGCTAAGCTAATCATCTAGTGACTATATGTCAGGCTGAATTTTGGGGGATATATGTATGAAATGACGTCTAAACATTCAGAATATTTCAGTCGATGGCAGCCTTAAAAAACAACGACAAGAAGTCTTTGGTTTGAAACATTTCACTCAGTGCCGTCAGCATATAGTTTTAATGAAAAGTTGGAACAAGCTGGTGCAGAATAATCCAAAAAGCCACTAAATGGACCTTGTTTTCTCCACTACAGTTTCCAATGTCAAGGAAAACCATGGCTCTTAAACCTACAGGGACGAGAAGCCCCCGACGTGCACAGGGAGGAAAAAGCAAATCTGCAATTCCAAGACAACTAAACTCGTGTGATTTGACCTCCGGAACAGATTTGAAATGAACCTTCTGCTGATGATTGTTTTCTCAACTCACACAGAATTAATTCCACCTTGCAAGAATAAAAGAAGTAAATTACAGCTACTTTAGGGGCAAACTCAAGGTGTTAAAGCAATTTAAAGCCTTGACTTTCCATTATGAAAGTAGTCTTCGCCTGACAGGTGCATACTTATTGTAGCTTTAAGTAGCTAGGAGACGTCCCTCCCTAAGGTGCCACAACTATGAATAGAAGAAATGTTTGTGTAAAGGATGTGTGTACAGTGAGACTGTTTGTTGCCAAAATGATTGACATATTTGCTGCTGTTTTTCTGCGCTTCACTTACTAAGAACCACGAACCAAACAAGAAAATGTGACATCATCTTCCTTGGAATTCCGGTTTAACAATTTTGAGATTTCGTTTGCTCGTCATTGCTCATCCCAACTTTACCGTAATCCTATTCAGACATTGAAGGTGTACAAGACATCACCTCCCCTGTTTGTTTTTCCACTTAAAAGAGCGAATAGATATCAGTGCAAGCAGCGAAAACGAAAATCTTTTTTGTCTGTAGTTCAAATCGCTAACGCGTCACGGAAATCTGCAGTGAAGAGAATTAAAACAGACATTTATTCATCATGAAAACGCCCCGCGCTGTTACTTTAATGCCCCGATGTGAGCTCGAACCCCGTCAAACCTCCGTCCTCCTCCCCGGTGACAGGCATTTCCCACCATCAGAGACCGTATAGTGTGTGTTTCTATAGTCTGCCATTCCCAAAGTTGGCGGAGTGTGAAGACATATAATTGCTTCATGAAACCTAACTAGGTGATATGAATAATCTGTCAGTGGAGGAGGCGACCCAGAGTCCATGCCAATCACAGAGGTGTCCCGGAGTAGCGGAGCGTGGCCAAAACCATACCTGTCCATCCGGAAAAAAACATATCTGTCCCTCGACTTCCCCTTTTCCCCCAAACCGCTGTTATCAGACCAAATGGCTGAGTGTGTGTGTGGATGTGTGTGCGTGAATTCATTGGCGACCCTCTATATGGCACCACGATCAAGTCCAAATCAGATAGAGAACTAGCCCCTGATTGGTGTGTGTGTGTGTGTGTGTGTGTGTGAGTGTGTGTGTGTGTGTGTGTGTGTGTGTGTTTTCCTCACTCTGATGCAGAAATTGTTCACAAGACAGGAAGAGTGGAGACAAAAGGGAAGCAGGATGAAAACTGTTTGGATGAGAAGAAACAAAAGCAAAAAGTTTAAAAAACGACAGATAGAAACATGCAAAAATAAAACTTCTCACTTAACGTCCCAAACGTTTGCAGCCGGAGTGACTCAGCTGGGGGGGGGAAGCTGAATGACAATCCTAGAAGTTCTTTTTGTGCAGTAAATACCTTGAACTTGGCCGGACGGCTCCATCAGTGCTGCTCCGTCCTCTTCGCTCCCTTTTACACTGAAGTCGTCATCTGCTCCTCGATCTGCATGAAGCACGAGAAGACAAACGTCACGTGAGACTTTCCTCGGAGGAGGGAGAGCTGAGATAAAATGCTTAATATTTGTGTCATAATATCCTCTCACTATCCTCTCCCACTTTAAACTTCCACTCTACTACATTTCAGAGGCAAATACGTTATACTCGACTACATTTATTTGACATTTATAGTTACTAGCTGCTTTTTTTCCATAAAAAAAACAACATATGCTTCTAAATATATGATATACTGCAGCACTGTACTGCGAATCTACTCAGTAAGCATCTAGAATCTAAACATTAAAATGCTCTTGCATGCATTTGTTGGTGACAAAAATAGAATAACATAATATTATTACAGAAGCCATAACGAGTCCTTT
This sequence comes from Bovichtus diacanthus, assembly GCA_943590825.1. NCBI lineage: Eukaryota > Metazoa > Chordata > Actinopteri > Perciformes > Bovichtidae > Bovichtus > Bovichtus diacanthus. The sequence goes on from CALSBV010012282.1 coordinate 301,744, forward strand.
TACTTTTGATACTTAAAGTACATTTTGCTGATAAAACTTCTGTATTTTTACTAGTTTTACTAGTATTTTAGACTTTATTTATCTTTATCCACCACTGCTTGATTATCCTTAAATTAAGCTTGTTAAAACTAACATGTTGGGGATGTTTATACTGCATAAGGAGCGCCAGCCATTCCCTCTTCATAGTGCAGAATATTTTAACATTTTTAAAACATATTCTGCCAAAGACGTACTCTGACATATTTGTTATGTTTGGAAACTCTGGGATCTTACTTGGGTTGAAAACAAGTGCATTTCTGTTTTGCTGTGAGTAGTTGTGTTCATGTGTGTGTACAGTTCAATCTTCAAAATACACACACAGCTATAACTTGAATAATTAAAGCACGGTATCATCCTCCTACTCTACATTAGCAAACCGGTTAAATTATATATATTTTTTAGCAATAAAATGATGTTTTTTCCTCTTCTCCTCCTGTAATGAAAGCTCTCTCCACTGGATGTTGTGGCAGACTTTAAGCAGTTTGCAGCAGGGAAAATTAGTGCACACCTCCATGCCTTTTCCCATGATCCCCTGCTTTACCCCCCCCCCCCCCACACACACACATGCACACACACACACACACACACACACACCACATAAACCCAAGTCACTCTGCGCGTCTCACCGATCTTATCAAGTCTTTTTTCATTTACAATGCTGAACTGGCCTCCAAGTGTCATTACTGAACACGCTCCACGCACACACACACACACACACACACACACACACACGGGGGGGCGCTACATTTTTCTGTCCTCGTGAATGTGTGTGCTTCATACTAGCTTGTGTGTATTTATCTGTTAAAATGTATGTATACCTTGTGTGTGTCCGCGTGTATTCAGACGTGTGTGCTCTTGCGGCTATGTGTGTGAGTGTGTGTGTGTGTGTGTGTGTGTGTGTGTAGATACAGCATATAGCGTGTTTGTTTTTTATCAGAGATCTTTAAGCTGGGTCATGTGTTGTTGCTTCACATTTCATCATCCTGCGCTCTTATCTGCTGTTTTCATACACAACTGCTGTAATACTGTTATAACACACACACACACACACACATACACACGCGCGCACAATATACCAGACTCCCACCATATAACGGTAAGCCGGTAAAGATAGTTTGTGGGAGGGAGAATGAAGGAGTAAAGGAGAGAAAGGAGGCAACAGCAAAGGGAGAGAAGCATTGAGAGAGGGATAAGAAGGAAGAGGGAAGCAGCCTCTATCTGACGTTGTTGTGCTTTTTCGTTGTTGTTGATTTCGCCGGCTGATGTGGACCGACAGAGGCTGGAACCTGTCAACGATGTGAGGAATGAAGTCCCTCTGATCTCCTCCGCAGATTATTTTGTCCTCTGACACATATATCTCTCCCTGCACGCTCCACATCGTGTTGTTTTGTCTGTAGTGTCTTTAAATATGAAGCTTTTTGTTGTTCGTGTGTCTCCAATGCTTGCAGCTGAAGGTTACCGCCGGGTCACAAACGGCTGATATTTATCCCGATACATTTGGCACGACGCTCACTGTGACGCGTTCTGTGCCGAGGACTCCATGTCTTTAAAGCTGAAGTGTGTAACTTTCCCCTCGACTGCAGTGCGAGGTCATTAACGCGAGGCTCCTAATTCATTTTGGGAAACACGATCAATAGCTATTCAACAGCGACCTGTTGCAACACATTGCTAGTAGCAGATTTAGCTGATTTAGGACTCAGGCTTTATGCTAAGCTAACCGCTTCATATTGCACGGCCTGACACGAGATCAATCTGCTCATCTCACTCTCGGCGAGAAAGACAAGAAGTGTCTTTTTTTACCAGATTCTTCAGATGGCATTATGCATATTCTTAAACTTCTCACAACAGATGATCAGAAACAGTGCGACCCTGACGCTCCGGTGACGCAGCCAATAATCGTCTTTATCGGTTTCTTTGCTGCCTCAGATTCTTTTAAATGTCAAACCTTGTCATTTGTGTAATCAGCAAGAAACATGACATTGACGTTGAGGAAAAAACGGCGTGCAGGCAAGAAGTGTTTTTAATCCTGCGGTCATATGTTTCACGCGTGCCGTGAATTCTTCAGACAAATTCATTCTCTCTTGTTCGTTTGTTCACAACTTGTGTTTTATTTTCTCATTTAAATGCATTGAACTAAAAGCATCAAAAAGGTTTTTTATTCAAATTTCTTTTGTTCTTGGTCGGTGAGTAAGTGTCTGAATTGGCATTTTGAGTGTCATGAGCCACGAAAAGTCCATGAAATCCAGACAAATATTAATGAGAGACACAGATGCGTTAATACGTGCAACAAAACCAACGTCATTAGTATTAATCTGGCTGGTCGTGCCTTTCGTAAACAACGTCTTTCAGCAGTCAGGGCATCGTGACCTGTTTGTACTGACTCTCCAGCTCCGCTGAGACTTTGTGCACAGGAAACATCCTCTACTTGCACTTCCTGTCCGAGCATCTCCTCTCCCATGAGCCTTTTCTCTGTCGGTTTCCGTCCAACGCTCGGCTCGGAAGCTGATTGGATGATGGCGCTAATCGGCGGCGGAGGAGGAGGAGGAGGAGGAGGAGGAGGAGGAGGAGGGGAAGCCGAGTGCGGAGGCGCATAATGGCTTCCAATTTTGGGGAGGAAACGAGATGTAAATGAGGTAATTATGTGTCTTAACGAGGGCAAACAGCGTTGACATTCTAGCCCTGGTAACCAGCGTATTTATAGCCCATAATAACCTTAAGTGGGACTGGCTGGAAGGCTGTCAAAGGAATTAGAGCCGTCTGAACAGCGCTTTTGTTTTTATTAAGGTTGTGTGTTTGAATCAGAAAGGTTTGACTTGGATTCTTCTTCCATCAAACGGGAAAAAATGATATTGACAGGCGTAGCTTTGAGGAAGGGGGGGGCGTTATCCAAACCCCCCCGTAACACCCCCGTTTATAAATCCAGTTTGATAGTTTAGATACTGAAACTTAACCCCCCCCCCCCCTGTGGAGAACGCTGCAGCGGTCGTCCATCTTGGAGGACCTTTCATGTAAAATGTATTCGATCAGGCAAAAATATTTTCTCTCCAAGATTTTTATATTTGTCTAACTAGTTAGTGCGTAAAAAAAGTGTTTAAGAATCAGTCGTGAGTCAATGAAAACAAAGAGCACTCCATAACCAGATTGAGTTTCAGTCATTTTTGGCTCCTGCAACACGTTTCCCCTCCGTCCTCCTCGAGATTGAACTCGGCCGGTTATGGTTCTTTTGTTTTTAAAACACGACATAAAAAGCTTTGATTTAAAAATGAATGAAGTGAAGTGGAACCTGGTCCGGGGGAGGCCGGCAGGACTGTGGGTAAATGTTTTTTGCCGTTAGGATTGTGCCGAGCGCAGCAGAAATGTATTTCTGAAGGAGTAAGCACAGGGGGCTTTGGAGTTCACCCTATTTTCATATTCTCTCTACAGATTAAAATGAGAATTTAGACAGCATTTCTGCATTGCACAGTAGGATTATCACACGGAGCGGTTTTTGGAAGTAGAAATGTGGAGTGAATTTATTTTTGAAGTGCTGGACATTCTCTCGTGGGAGATCAAAGATTCTTGTTTCTTTTAGAGGAGGGAAATGACAGGAAGTGGCTGTTTTTTTTTTTTTTTTCTTGCATTTATTTATTTTTTTCTCGTGCGAGAATGAACTTTGCATTCCCGGTGAGTAACTGTGGTTAAGTGGTGTTAGTCACAGCGACACTTTAAACTATGTCATCTGCTTCCTTGCCATGTTTGGTGAGGACAAAGCGGCATCACCAGCCTCACCTGAAATCCTTTACCTGCTTCTTCCCTTGGTACAGATATTAAGCAACCCTCCCCCTCCCCCCCCCCCCCCCCCCCCCCCCCCCCCCCCGGTCTCTCTTTCCGATGGCACTCAGCCGTTACGTTCTCAAGGGAAGGGCAGACTGCTGGCGCCGCACTGTTTGGGCTCTTGCTGTATCTCGACACACACACACACACACACACGCACGCACGCACACAAACGGGGACACACTCACCTCGGCAGGTACACAGGTACTCACACAGCAAATTAAGCGCATTGTTGCGTTGCCTCCGGCGTCGAGGGGGTGAAAAGTCATTGAGAGGTTTTGTTAGCGTACCACACAGAGTTCACGCCACCGGGAGTCTTTTCTCTTTGTGCCGAGGTTTGAAAAGTTTACTGCTTTGGTTAAAAGTGACAATGGCGTCCCTCAGAGAGGAATGTCGCGCTGTAGCTCATAATTTACATCAGTTATTAGCAGCTTTTGTCTGTGAGAGAAATATTTTGTACATAGTTAAAGACCCTGCAGGTGATTAGGCTAAAAAAAGACTAAAATATGTCACCATGAAACTTACATTAAGAGAATGATTTTGTTTCTTGTATTATTACAGATGCAAATAGTTAGTTAAATAAACACCTAACTGTATTTTTGGATGTTTTCCTAACACTAATCTTAAAGAAGACGTGCTTTGGAAGCTAAATAGCCGCATGCAGCAACATGAAATACTACAGAAAACAAACTGAAAATCATTCCCATCAGGTAAAAAACAACAAACAATATTCTCAACACAAATACAATTTCCAAAATCGAATTATGCATTATTCCAGAGGGTTCCTTATCCTTAATTAAACATCTTTACGGACGTATAGAACGGCTTTAAAAGTACTTTTATTCTGCTGCTAACTTCACATAAGTACGGTTTTGAACGCAGCACTGTTACTTGTAATGGAGTACTTTGAGATTTTACATTTTCTATCCTCGAAATACACGTAACAAAACGTGTTTCAGCGTTTATAGAATCCTCTCTGGAGATATTTATTGAATTAACTTCATACATTGTTTTAACAAATACGGAACAAATGTTTTCAATCTGATAAAATCACTAAAACAGCTGCAGAAGCAATTAATCTGGGCCTTTTAATATTAGATCACCTGATGTTTAACATCTGTACTTGGTGCAGTTTAATAATAGTGATAGTTTATATGATAAAAAGGTGTTTTAAAACCTTACTTTGGAGGTAAACCTGCTAAAAGAAAAAAGGTAAAGTTGGCAGCTTGCACTCAAAATTACCCCTCTTAAAGACATTAAAAAAAAAAGTTGAATATTCTGTGAAATCCTGTACGACTCGTCTTTCTCTGAGCTTTTCATTTAGAGCGTGAGATCAGATCAGTGTTTATGAATCGGACACTTGTCTGGTCCGCACTGTGCGAAAGTGGTTTAGCAGATTGAATGAGCGAGAAAATAGAAAAGTGTGTTGAAAAGGGAGAAATATTCGTGACACTTGATGTGACCTTCGTGTGATTCGCGGCCTCCTTCGGCTGCACGGCCTCACAGTGTTTTTGTGGTTTGCAAAGCTTATTTGACTTTTGACAATAAGTTTAAAGTACGATGTTTAGTTGAGGTGAGGCAGGATTATTATTCCAGCCTAATTTGAAGCAGTAGGCTCTCTCTCCTTCAGCTTTCTCCCAGTCTCACTCTCCTCCTCTTCGAAGTAATCCACAGTCATCTTGATCAGAGGCAGACACCAGGGTTTGAAAGAAAATTAAACAAATAAACTCTGATGCTTTGGATAACATTCCCCTCTGATTGACCCGACCCCGCGACCTTTGAGACACTCTGGCCGGGGTCGTGACCCCGAGGTGGTGTTGGCTCTTAGCGTCAGAGGGGCCTCAGCGTGTTGGTTTGGCCTCCGTGTCCCGACCTGTAGGAAAACATAGAAAAAAAGCTCCGTCCAGTCCACTTCAGCAGGTTACACCTCAAACACTCTGAGTGGCAGCTGTAACCGGCAGCTACCTGTCACCTACAATATGTCACCTACTGAATGTTAATAACATATTTAGATTTGTAAGTTTAAAAATAAAAATATGTAATATATAAATATGTTTCTTTACACAGAATTGTAGTCCTGATGGTATACAATTGTAAAATAAATAAATCAAAATGTCTCCTAAAAATAATTTTTTTTTAATTAAAATACAAATAATTAGGATGAATAAAAAAATTAAATTAAAAATAAATAAATAAATAAATAAAATAAGTAAAATAAATAAAATAAATAAAATAAATAAAATAAATAAAATAAATAAAATAAATAAAATAAAATAAATAAATAAATAAATAAAATAAAATAAATAAAATCTGTTAATATTTAAAATATAAATTTCAAGTTTAAACTTGGTGAACAACATTTTCATTTAGCAAATAAATTACATTTTCTCCTTAATTTCTATTAAGAGTTTTAATCGAGTGATGCTAAGAGCAAAGTGATACATGTAGGTTTTTGTGACTTTATGAACTCCTTAAGAAGAAATTGAAAGGGAACATTAACTCGTAATGCAACTCGTAATTATTGATCAATTAAAATGTCAGAAATGTGTTAATTTATTTATTTTCATTCTCAGAATCCATGTTTTGTCAAGTTACTGATGTAAATATACACATAAAGTATAACTACATGGCCCTATGCTGTGTACGCGCGTGTAACCGAGTACGTGTCAACCCCGTGTCCCGACCTGGACTGTAGGTGTGAATGTCTGAAATGCTGAATTTCAGGATTCCGGGTGCAGAAGCCCGAGTGCAGACAAAGCAGGAGATGTGACCTGCTGATACAGAAGAAGAAAAACTGACAGGAATGTGAAGACAGATAACAAAAAAACATTATCTTTAAACATCAACCTGTTTGTTTGACACTCAACGACGCTTAACGGTTCAGCAATAACGCTCAGTTATGTAATCGTACACCTGTGCAGATTATACACATATTTTAAATATATTAATCTTTCATCAACTGAACATTAAGATGCCTTCTTCTAATGAATAATCATTTACAAAGTATTTCTTTAGGAGTTATTACTTACTAAGCATGGATTTAGTGATTTGAGGATCGAAACTGGGCCATAATTTTCCTTTGAAAAAGGAACTTATTCTTAGATTATATATAAGAACTGGTTCCCAACATGGGGTTCGGGACCCCTAAAGGGGTCACATGATAATTAACGGGCTGAGAATGAAGGGAAAGTAGATTCAGTTCACAATTACATGTTTTCTGCCCCCAGTTATTCATTTTAATGTCACAAGATACCTCTGACCTCTACATCCTTTTTTAAAAATAAAACAGTACGAGACAGAAAAAATACTTTTTCGGTGGAATTGCTCACAAGTAAATGACACGGACAGTAAGTTGCATTGCTTCATTTTCAGAGGGTGAAGAAGTACTCGGATCTTTTACTTGAAAAGATCAAAAGTACTAATATAATACGAGCATTCAACATGTTACTTAAGTAAAACGATGCAAGTATTGGCATCAAAATGTACTTTTAGTACAAAAAGTAAAAGTGCATGTCAATCTGCACATCGGCTCATTTCGGAATTATGATAAATATTTATATATATATATATATATATATATATATTGATGCATTAATGCATTAACTCTTTCTCTCTTTAATGTTGCAGCTGTTAAATGAAGTATTTTCTCTTGTTAATTCAACCAAGGGATCAATACAGTTGATATTAACCTATAATATTACATGATACATTATTTGTTGATTAAAAGAAAATACTCCACCAGTGTTTATTCTCCACAAGGTCAGAAAGTGAGGGGTTTAAATGACCATATTTCTACATGCAGTGTTGCTTTATATTGAAATATATTCACGTTGCATTGACAAGATGACATTTAGCTCAGTTTTAACCCAGAAGTCAAGACATTTTTTTTTTTTTTTTTTTTTTTTATCTCGCAAATCACCATATCACTGCTTTCGGAGTTTTATTTCTGAAAGGTAACAAATTGAAAGACATCAGCGCAAAATATCAGCAAATGTCAGCGACTTCAGTCTGAGGATGTTCGCAATAATCGGCAAATCGAAAAACCCAACATTGGTCGAAATTATAAAAAATCTGCAGGGGTGAAGTCTGAACTTCCCGTCTCGCTTCTTTTTCTGTTTCCATGACTGCGAAGCGGCAGCATGTGGTCCAGAAAAACCTGCTTCAGAGTCACTTATCCTGCAAGAACAAAGCCGAGGTTGGACGCGATAGGCGGCACGCATACGTGTTCTCCCCCTTATCTTGTTTATGTGATGGAGTTTTTCAAACGCAAACATTTTCTTTAGATGGCACAGTGGACCTCTGCTCTGAGATAAGTATCAAATGCAGACTTAATTGCCTGAGATAGAAGCTTATTATTCCCATTAAAACGGGCGTTCAGGGCCTCGCTCCCCGGGTCTCTCTTCTGCCAGAGTCTCTCTCTCTCTCCCCCTTCTTTCATCCCCCCTCCTCCTCCTCCCTCCTCCGCTTTCTGCTTGTCTCTATTGTCTGTTTGATGTGGAGATGAAGGGGAAAAAGGGCAAACAAGAACAGTTTGGTGCTGAAAAGTTGGAAAATCTGGTAACAATTGGAATGTAATGGAAGTGTTTGGAGGGCTTGTCCCCTGATGTGCTTAGCTAATGATTTTGCTGCCCCGAGTGCACCCTGCGTTCACCGCGTACGTGTGCGTCCACACATCACCACATTTGCATTTTAGTTTCCCTCGTTTCTAGGTAGAGCTTTTTTTCCTTTTCATTCCATCCCTTTGGCATCTCTTTTTGACTTTGTGCGGCTTCTTTCTAACGCAGGTACAACTTTTCTGTCTTTCCTGCTCCTCCACCCCGAGCGGCGCTGCACAGCCGCTGCCTTTGTGGGATTTGTGCGTCTCCGGCGGCGTTTTCCCTCGCCGGTCGGCACCGAGCCGGCATTCCTTCACGGGTTCACTGGCAATGCTCAAGTGGCTCTCTCTTAACAGCCCCCCTAATCACTCAGGGACATAATCACAGGCCACTTTGAAGTAATAGTCAATTTGCTACGAGTCCACCGTTTAGCAGAACTGCTTCGACGCAAGTCGGGGCTGCGAGCCGGCCAGGCCAGATATAAAGATATGGAGGCTGCGCCGATGGAAAGGACGCTTTTTTAAAAAAAACTGGATTCAGCAGAAGGTAGCACACACACACACGCGCTTATTAAAGTGTTTGTTTTGGTGGATAGTCCTTACAAAGACCTCAGGTTGTGCAGACAAAAGGACAGGTGAAGTCGATAAGAGGCGGAAACGGCGAACGTGGCACAGGCCGCCCGTGTGTGTGCTCAGTTGATGAGAAGTTCACGGGAAGTGCGCAGACTTCTAGCTGTCACTCAACCCTGCATGCTCTGCGTCTGAACGCACCAGCAATCGCTCACAATGACACACTGTGCCTGCGATGATGTGTGGGTGCGCCACCCTGGAGCGCTTCAGGTAGGAAAGGAAAAAATTTTTTTAAAAAAAAGGGCGCAGGACGGCGCTGCGTTGGCCCGTGTTTATTGTTTACGTTACTCCGGGTGGCGCCAGGCACTGAAAAAACAGGAGCTGAAAAACACTTTGTTTTGGTGGGGAGGCTGCTCCTGTGGTTTTGTAATCGCCATCGCTATCAGGGGCCCTGATCGCTTTACAGAGAGGGGGGGGGGGGTGTGTTATTCCACACGGTACACAAAGGGAGGGAACAGAGAGAGTAAGAGATGTGGGTGCTGGCAGTGTGTCTGTCTGCACTTTTTCCTCTTTTCTCCCTCCATACCAACTTATTGTCGCCCCCTCTGCTACACCCGCCCCCCCCCCCACCCCCACCCACCCCCACCCGCAGACTACAGCTGACTCAGGCCAGGAGTCACTGAGACTGTCTGAGTGGTCGCCTTCCTGCGAGGGCTGAAACAACAACATGTGGCCGGTAGTTTGCTTTTTTACTAAGATGTGTTCAGGGGCTCAGTAATGTTGCCCGCCTCTGACATGATGGATTATCAGAGGGTATTTTTAGCGTCTTTATTTTAGCCTGTTACCACCAAATGTTGTACGAGTAACACGGCAATTTTATTCAGTCATTTCCCCGCGTTATCGACAGTCATTTCTTGCTTGTTGTGCGTCATTTCAAGCAGCCATTATATGAAGAACTCAGAGGAAGTCAGGTGACGTTTAAGGAACGTGCGTGGGACTAAAAGTCAGCCGGCGTTATCCAAGAGTCGACTACCTGACTTACATTTCATTTACGTAACAAACACACTTCATTTGAACCCAAACGTTGATCTTTTCCAACCGAGGAGTTTTGCTTTAAAGTTTAAAACTGAGACGTCCGTGTGCGAGTATCACTTTTCCAAATTCATGTACATAGAATTTATTCTGGTGGTCAATCCGAAAAGATTGGTTTGTGTTTTTTTTAATTTGGATCAATAATTATGTCCATTTAAAGGGCCAGTTCACCCCAAATCACAAACTTTACCTCTCGACTTCTCAACTCAACGGTTTCGTATCACGCAGATGGGTTTGGTTTCGGCACATTTCGACTTTGATTGGATGCAAATTCACCAGCAACTTTCTTATGGAAAATGTCCTCTGTTTAACTCTTTGAGCGCGGGATCATGGGTAACCTCAGCACAATGAACGCTGAACTATCGGCTGGATGTCATTGCAGGACACTTTGAGTTTGGGAGAACTGCACCTTTAACCCTTTTTCAAATCTCCCAAAGAGCTGATTATGCAAAGATGCAAAAGTCTCATTTATGGGCAGAAGAAGATGACAGCTGCTCGCTGATACAGACGTTTCCGTTAATATTGTCATCGGCAGCATGTCGTCGACTTCATGGCTCGTCTGCTTTACCTGTCCGTGAACAAAGAGCAGCGTGGGGAGGGGGTGGAGGTGTGTGTGTGGAGGTGGGGGGGCTGCATGCACGCTGGTCTCGCCTATTTTTCAGAGCCATTAGTGAGAGGAGTGTGTAATTCAGCGGGCCTGCGCCGGCTTTATCCACGCAGCGACATTAGAACGTAATGAATCATGAAGAAGACGCATTGTTCCACGCTACTCTCCCTAACACCGCGCGCACACTCACACACACACACACACACACACACACACGCACAGGTGTTGAACATCATTATCACCCAGCTCCAATTGATGAAGAGTATTATAGTGCCAAATTGAATTTTTCCTTACTCTGCGATCACGATGACACAAGAAAGGAGAAGACGAAGTAAAAAAAAAAATAAAAAAAAGACGCAATTCATCAACAACTTTATATTCCAATCAGCATATTTCAGTAGGAGGAATAATAAAAGAATTGCACAGAAAAAAATGGAGCCGGGGCTCAAATCGTCTCAAATTGCTTTGCTTTTTTTTTTTTCTTTTTCTTTTTCTATCATGAAATGTTACCGATTATCACGAAACACGCAAATTGAATTCTTTTTTTTTCATTTAAGTAATAATTGATTTGACATTTCGGAGCACTTCAAAGGCAGTTTGGCCCGAAGGCTCTGCAGTAAATTACAGTATAAAGCTGAGGATTTACCATTAGCTGAGAGTCAAGTGCACGCTCGGCTTTCTCTCCCCCCCCCCCCCCCCCCCCCCTTTCCCCCCCCCCCCCCCCGTCCAAAAAAAACCCTCTGAAATTCCCAGTCAAAACTTTATACAACTTGCCTTCACTGCCCTGTGTGTGTGTGTGTGTGTGGCTGCGTGCCTGTGTCCAGGTGTGCCAGTTTATTGTAACACTATAAAGGCCCGGTGTGTTTATCAGTAAACGGAGCTCCACACAGTCCGCCCGCCTCCATTATAACTCTTTTCACTTCCTCGTTTAGTTTATATATATTTTCCTCGAGGAAATGCCCTCCTTTTTCTGCCTGTGTCTTCCGTGCAGGGGGGGGGTGTTTGATATGTAAATAGTCGGCTCAACAAAGTCCAGGTGCTATCTGCGGTCACAGGAGCCGATGCTTTGGCAGCGGATGGATTCCTCTGCCTTCTGACACACACAGACACACAATTAAAGGCGCAGCTGGGCTCAGAGCGCCATGTCAGGCTGATATATATATATATTTTATATATTATAGATCTGGTCTGGTCAGTGTCCTCCTCCTCTGATATTATGGATATAATGCAATGTGTTTCACTGCCCGGGTCTAATGGTTAATACCCATAATTAATAATTAATTAATTATCTGAGAGGAGCAAAGAGAATTTAGGATGATCAATACTCCAGTGATCGATACTCGAATGCTGTTCGTTTAATATCAAGACATTCTTTAAAATTTTTATTTATTTTTTTAATACTTTTGCAAGGTTTTTATATAACTAGAGGTGGAAGAGGTATGCAGATAAGTAAAAGTAGCAGCACTACAGTGGGAAAATACTCGGTTAAAAGTAAAAGTCCTTCATTCAAAGTAAAAGTACACGAGTATTAACATCAAAATATACTTTAAGTTATTATTCGTTATGCAGAAGGGCCCATTTCTGAATCCTATAAACCTCATTACTGCAATATTATCTGAAATCTAAACTAATATATCATAATTTAGTGGTTGATTTGACATCTTGTATATTAATCTGAATCTGCAAAGCACCTAATGTCAAATAAATGTAGAGTGGAGTAAAAAGTGCAGTATTTGCATCCAAAATGCAGTGGAGTAGAAGTAAAAGAAATACTCAAGTACGTCAAAACTGTACTCAAGTACAGCACTTGAGTAAATGTACTTAGTTACTTAGAATGCCAGAAGTCCACACAACAATCATGTGAAGAGGTTCATTTTAAACACTATGATCAATAAGGGTGATTTGTGTAAAAAAATAAAATAAAATAAAAAAAATGTTTTTTATCAAGAAATCTTTCAAAAAAATCTGTTTAAATCTGTTAACATCTTTTTAATTTTGGAGGTATATATTTTTTTAATTTGTTTGTTTTTAATGTTGCCAAAGCAGGTCATCATGTGATTATGATAAAATAAAATAAAAACTTTACTTAAACTTAAACTATACATGGCTTCACACTTACTAAGCAGATTAAACATTTTTATACACCAAACAATAGGATTAGATTGTAAAATATGATGCATGCATTGTTATAAGTATAGTAGTATATAACATTCAACTTTAATATGTTAATATGTCATTACTGCTATTACTTATAATACTCTCAATTTAGCTGATAACACCTCTGCACCTTTATTTATTATGAACGCAGGACTTGCAACTTGCATTTTCATTTACACACAAATATGAAGATTATTATAGTATAACTATAGCCACCACTATATACATACTGCTGCTGCACGGGTGAAAAATCGAACTCTTTTAATCTTTGACATTAAAATGGGCGAATTTAAAGGTGCAGAAATTGACATGACAACCTGCATCCGTCAGCCAATTATCCAACTCATAAGATGTTGAACTAATATCACTGCGTCGGTCTTAACACGCAATTATCGCAGTTCTTGCGCTGAATCCTAAAATACTCGCGAACCCTTTTGTGACATATATTTATTTATTACGTCTTTTATTAGACTAATAATTACGTTTGATTAGTCAAACTCTAACTCACATGCGCGTGCGAGGCTCTGCACACACACACACACACACACACACACACACACACCTACTGATTGTCACCTGAATCCCGAGTTAGCTGGAGGTGACACGTATTGTCTTTTGGCCTTGAATTAATGTGCCTGTAAATACGTTTTTTCCCCCTCATTCCTATTTGTTAAGTTATTCATAGAACTGCTGATTGCAGGCAGCCGTCAGAGCTAAATGAGGGCCTTTGTTATTGTTGAGTAATTAGGACAGCCATCATCGTGCTCCAAGATGACAGGGTCAGTTAAATAGTTTCTCTCTCTCAGTAGTCCGGGCTGATTATGGGAGCTCAGGCAGGCAGGCCTGGGAGCTGGAGCTGGGGAGGAGGAGGAGGAGGAGGGGGAGGAGGGGGAGGAGGGGGGAGTACAGATGGGAGGAGTGGGGAGGAAAGCAGACCTTATCTCAGGCAATTAATCAGAGACACTCATATTGCGGGACAATTATTCAAAGCTCACTCCTGCATAACTCAGCCCAAGGTTCCAGTGGGCTCACTGTCTCTTTCCATCCACCCTGGACTGGAAGGTCAGGAAAGTGAGAGGAAGGTGGAGCTGAGAGAAAGAGAGGGACGCCACTGAGTGTGTGTGTGTGTGTGTGTGTGTGTGTGTTCAAGTAAGCTCAGGCAACGCAGGGTCAAAGTCATTCAAAGTCTAGTCTCCTCTGGAGCTTTTTCTTTTTTTTTTGTTTTTCAAGGAGTTTATTCCCCATCATGTTTACATGTATTAAGTTTTTTTGCCGTTGGTGGAATAACATGGGCGTCGTCTGTTAGTGTTTGTGTGCGTGCTGGTGTGTGTGTGTGTGTGTGTGTGTGTGTGTGCCTGCATTAGAGCCCAGGGCCAGCATTATCAACATTCCTCGGTGGCAGCAGGGTGGCTCGCCGAGCGCCACACAAACAGGAAAAGGAAATAACTCGACTTCACTACACGGTTATCTCCTGGAGAGCCCCTCTCAGTGTGTGTGTGTGTGTGTGTGTACGCGTGCGCATGTCAACTGTTTAAATATGGATCCCGCTGGCAGTGCACCGGTAAACAGCAGTAGATCTGTTTATTAAAGACTTTCTTCATTATTTCTATGAGAAATTGTTGTTATTTGAAGGAAAAGTCCGACTTTGTGGTGCTGTGTCGTACGATGCCTTCAAGGACGGTGGGGTTTGCAGTGTTCACAAGGAAAGTCCACTTGAAGGACCACTTATATGGACGTTTCTTTCCTTTTATTTTTATCAGCTGTGAACACGACATAATCAAGTGTTTTTAACCACTTTAACAGCAGGTAAAACGTAAACCGGATTTTTAAAATATGACCTCGCGAGCTTCATTTGAGGGCAGTTATAATTCTTCAACTGCTGCTGCTGTTTCCTCCGAACGTGGACACGTTCAGCACGTCTGTCCGTCCTGACAGAGGGATCCCTCCTCTGTTGCACTTCCTGCCATTTATCTTCACTCTCATCCAGGGTCCAAGGACAGATGGTGTCATGTGTTGCTAGATTGTGAGGATTATGATTCGGGCTATTTACACAAAACAACCGCAGTTACCTCCCACGGCACATCACCGCAGCTCATAGTATGATAAGAAGACACAAAATGAAAAGTATGAGCAATCAAAAAGGAAGAAAAAACCAACATAATGAAAGTTACAAGGATAAACTATGAAATATGTAAACTAGAAGGGCATGGAGCGCCGCCAAGGCGTGTGCCGCCCGTGTTATTCGGATCCTCGCCAAACTTTGATGGGTTCTTCCTTGGCCCGCGCTACACGCTTCCACCAAGTTTCAGCATAACTGGGTCAGTAGTTTTATTCTTTCCTGCTGAGAAACCTGACCTCCTTGGCGAGGTAATGAAACTGGAACGTTTCTAAATGTCGGGGTCTATGACTGCACTGTGACACTGTTTGTACACGTTCACAATATAAACTGATGCCTCTTCTATATTTTTTTTGTCGGAGTGTAGGTTCGGCGAACATGGTCAGTGGCGTGACAAACCTGTTGGAGGTTCATTCCCCCTTCAACTCTAAAAGCTTTAAGAAAAAAAAAACAGCTGCTTCTTCCAATTCGGTGCCAAACCAAAGATTTCCCCTTCAAACCAAACTCACAGCGGTTTCATGTCCTTCCACAATATCTTGCACATTAATATCCCGCCATCAACAAACAGAGGATCAAGTCTATCGTCTTGAAAAAGGGTATCGATACTGCGGCGATAAGAGAATCCGTTTTGCACTGCAGTGTTATGTAAATCCACTACACTGATTCGCCGGCGAAACTATTTTTAGTTCATTTCTGTTGGCCAGGCGATGTGCTCGAGCAAAATAACAGCATGCGAATGAAGCACGTCAACTCTGGCCGACATTCAAAAGCATTCATCGCCTCGCCTTTTTCCGTTCCTCTGCACTCGTTCCAGCCCCGACGTGATCCACAAATGTCACCTCCACTCTATGTATAAAAGGAGAGGAAGACATCGAGGAGGAGGGAGGAGAGATAGATCAGTGAGAGGGAGAGAGTGTCACAAAATGCAAATGCAGCCTGCGTCCGCTTTTACAAATTAAATGTCAGGACATAAAATATTGTCAGTTTCATTTTGCCGCCAGAAGGATGACAAATCCATATTCTCCCTTAAATAAAACTCTCACCGCGGTGGAGGGGTAATCATGGCAGAACAAAGCGCCGTGATTAACGATAGCAATTTATTGTATCTGGCGGCCGGCGAGGGAGAGGAGCAGAGAGACATCATGGTTATCATAATTCATATCGTAAATAACAGGGCCCAGCCAATCACAAGGAGCCGCCGATGTCATCCCAAATAACCTTTGATAACAATTACCATAGAAGGCAGTACAAACCCCGAAGTCACAATGTTATCTTATCCCTATTCTCTGCTTGTAGAATACAACACTATTACCATATAGATTAGACTATTTATAATGGTGCGTGTCATTCTGGGTGCGGCTTTAAGTTGTCACCGTGTATGTGTGTAGGTGTAGCGTGGCGAGGACACGGCCAGGTTGTGTGTACGCGGAGGTGTGCGCGAGTGCGTGGGTGGGGTAGGTGGACCTGTCGCTGGGAGGAGATTATAGCCCGGCCTTTATGAGGAGCTGAATTGCCCTCTCTCAGTATCACACGGCAGCACATTGCCAGGGCGGCCGCAATCACAATGGCGTTGTGGGAGAGGAATCGGGCAATGTGTGTGTGTGTGTGTGTGTGTGTTTATGGAGGGGTCGGGTGGGTGGGGACTCGGTGAGAGGGTGGGTGGGTAATGGAGGGAAAACTAGAGGAGGAGATATTAGCAGGGAAACGTTGATAAGTGTTGGAGATTAGTGTAGGCGTATCTTGTCCGAGGTGTTGTTCCTCCTTGTTTTATCTGCTGATAGAAATTTTCTGATGGAGAGCAGTGATATGTGGATGCAAGGCTTCCCACCTACACACACACACACACACACACACATGCACAGCGCCCACCCACCGCTGTAGCTTCCCACCCGTGAGACACACACGTTTCTTCTTCTTTCGCCTGTTTTAATGGCTGTAACATGTCACTACATTCGTCTGGAATGACCAGCGGTGGCCCGGGAGAAGTGTTTAGATCTTTTACTTAAATAAAAGTAGAAATACTACAGTGTAAAAACACTCTTCTGACAAAGTCCCGCGTTCAAAATGTCACTTCAGTAAAAGTACAAAAGTGTTAGCATCAAAATATACTCAAAGGACTACAAGTAAAAGCTCATTATAACAGAATAATGCATATTATATGTCTCTTTATTATTATTAGTGATGCATTAATGTATACGGCACTTTAATGCTGCAGCTGGTAAAGGTGGAGCTATTTTTAAAGTAGCTTAAAGTGGTCGGATGAGGAGGAGGAGGAGGAGGAGGAGGAGGAGGCCATTCTTCGAGTGCAACAAAAAGCTTTCAGATTCTTCTAAAAAGCAGTGGATGGAAAAATGATTTTTCTACAGGTTTGTCGTCTTTACTAGTGAAATGATTAGTCATTTAGTTGATTGACAGGGGCTTTGGACTATTGATTTGACCGAAAAGACTATTTGAAAATGTCACTTGGGACTCCAGAAAAATTGTGATGAGCACTTTTCAATACTTTCTGACATTTAAAGGCCTGAACAATTAATCAATTGCTCAAACATGAAAAAGGAGAGGGAGCTGATTATGAAAATAATCGTTAGTTTAAGCCCTACACGTCTTCATGTGGCGGGATGAAGGGAAGGGAAGGAGCGACTAGGTGTACGGGGAAAACCTCGTCTAATGTTGGAGGAATTTTAGCACCAAGACAAACCAGAGAAGACGAAGGTCCCCAGTTGTCCTGATAATGAGCTGTTCACACCAAGACATCGCAGAATACGTGTCCGAGGGTTACGCACATTACTTACGGCTTTGACGGAGGCCTGCGCTCTTCGAGTGCCCCTTTAGTTATTAGTATCAGCTCAAAGTTAGCCAAGAAAACTGGAAAAATATCCGAAAAAACACACATCAGAAAAATATAAATGTAATAAATCTGACATTACTCAACGACAAATGTACCCTGAAATGTTATGTAAATACTTTGCAAATCCAAACGTCTACCTCGCAGACTGTGACATGTCTGGAAGTGATCCCCTTCAAGCTTCAAGTCACGAGCAGGGTGATAAGATAATCTTTATGTCATATGAATTGGTCAGCATTACAAAAAAACTCCATTGCATTTGCAAAAAAAAAAACCCAGAGTATTGGATTTGTGTTAAATAAACAGATGCACAATATTGTGGCATATAACCATTGAGAGTCTAGTGAAAATAGAAGATCTTTTCTCTCCGCCTGTGTTTAACGTGTCTGCAGACACCTCCTGTTCCACCTGAGCCTTCAAAGACAGAAACCCAGCACAAAAATGGCTTCAAAGGACACTTGAGCCTTTACTATAAGGAGGAGGATGAGGGGAGAGGACGAGCACAAGGACGAGATAAAAAAAAAAAACAACCGGCGCGGGAGAGAGGAGGAAGAGAAGAGACCAAAGCAAGGACAGGGTGAAGGAGAAGGAAGGTTTTTGCATTCTTGTGCTAAATTCAGAGAGGAGAAACCCACAGTCGTGCAAGTCCCTTCAGCAGCACGCTGTCCAAGGAAACAAGCCCGAGGTAGATTAGGAGAAGATCGGGGAAAAAAACCCCCAAACAAACGAGAGAAAGTAAGAATTTTTAAAAGTCATGCTCAAGAGCAGGAAAGGGAGGAGGACCTCAGAGGACGCAAAGTGATGCTAAAGCACGAGCCGGTGGTATAATATCTGTAGTTTTTGGCAGGGAGATCCCTGTGTGGGCTCGTGAACGGTTAATCTCTCTTGACAGGATCTTCATTTGAATAAAGATTCTGTCAGCGCCATGTGCTTTGGGTTGCTTGAGAGGAGGACCTACAGTAGCTCCTGCGAGAACTCAAATTGCCTTGACAAATCATGGCTGATGGGAGAAAAGGCGCCTTCCTACCTGTGCATAGCTAAACACGCCTGATGGAGACACCTCGAGAGAACTTTAAAATCGGAGGGAATCTAAAGAGAGCGGGCAAAACGCGCCTCGGAGATATCAGAGCAGCTTAAATGGCGGATTAGGCTTGTAATAAAAATGCCATCTGTTCTTTTTTTTTTTTTTTTTACAGGTTTGAGCTATTGAGCTTTTCCTCAATCAGCTGATGTTGGTCAGGTGTAGAAAGCCGCTGTTACACAAAAGCTGCAGGCGATGAAATAGTAGGACTGCGCACACACAGAAGAATATTTAAATGGAATGAAAACAGAATAGGCCATGGATATTGGACATGGTGAATATCATATAATAATATAATAATATATGTATTCACATTCAAATCCTACACCTAGTGGCTTTAAAAAAGAATTACGCTCGCAAGCTATGTATAGAAAGCATGGAAATGTAGAA
This sequence comes from Bovichtus diacanthus, assembly GCA_943590825.1. NCBI lineage: Eukaryota > Metazoa > Chordata > Actinopteri > Perciformes > Bovichtidae > Bovichtus > Bovichtus diacanthus. Next base: position 321,048 of record CALSBV010012282.1, read on the forward strand.
GGCAAGCTTTGTATCAGTAACTTTTGCATAATTTATGTATCATGATTTCCTCCTTTGTTCGTGTATTTACATTAATTTTCGACTGGTGTGATCATCACAGCTGGAGGCTGTTTTTTGTTTGTTTTTTTTTTTTTTACACGGGAAATTGGTGTACTGTAAACAAGGTGTCTTATAATCTCACGGGGGATTCACCACAGGAGGCTTCACCACTAAAAGTTCACTTAAAATTCATGCAAGATGATGTTACATTCTACCAAAATGAACAGATCTAGCTTCATGTTTAAGCGCCGATGCAAAATGCAGCATTTTTGCCTCGTAAACTTTAACGTCAACTTGTTCAAACTCGTGCAGCAGCTGTTTAAAACATGCGTGTTGCTCGGCCTCCGCTGTTGCTTCTTGCAGCTTTTTTTCTCTCGAAGCTGCTCATCCGCACGACTCCACACGGTGCGTATTAGAGTCCTGAGCGAACACCCGAAGTGCGAAGTCGTCTGAAGTCACCGGGCGAACGGCTGTCGAGAAATTTCCTAATAAAAATGTCCCTTTGTAGCAATAACACCCTCTCAATACACTACACGATGTGTACATAACACACTACTAATAAATATGTGTCCATCTCAAGAGCTCCGACAGAGAGAGAGACTCCGTCCACTTTTAGTTCGATGCTTAAAACAACGTTTGCAGAGGTTTTCTTCACATTATTTGTGCTCAGGGCGGATCAGAAAGTGTCCGACGTTGAGAAAGGAAACCGTGCTTCACGTTCAGACTCCTGCCGACGTTCGACCGGCGTAACCGAGCAGCTTCAGCTGTCTTACCCGACCAGAGCTTAGCCATGGAGGAGGCAGGTCAGAAAAGTGTTGTTTTGTGAAGACTTGTTGGTTACAGATGTTCTGTTAAGGTAATGATTTCGCCTTTTATCGTCGTTGGTATTTAAGGCGTACAAAAGGGAACTGGTCGTGATCACTGTTGGAATCAGATTTGTGACATTTGAACGGAAAATCAATCAGCTGCGTGTGTGTGTAGCCGCACGATAGCAGATGATGCTGAAGTTGATTTACTCTGAGTTCAGAAATCCCACTGCCTCTCTCTCTCTCTCTCACACACACACACACACACACACACTCTCCTCATTTTTCTTCTTTCCCTCAACATTTCTCATCTCCTCTCCTAGATGGAATTCACAAAGTGATTTTCTCCTCGTTCCTCTAAATCTCTTGATCACTTTAATTTTTTGCTAGGCTGCTTCATCGGTGTCCTGGGAAAGAGAAAAGAGGGAGGGAGGGAAAAGCAGACGGGTGAGAGACTGCGAAGGAGGCTGGGTGAGTGCAGAGAGAGAGAGAGAGAGAGAGAGAGAGGAGAGAGAGAGGGGGAGAGTAGTATGGAGTTAAGGCTTTATCAGTGAGTGCCCTGAGGTATGTGGGGACGCTGCTGAATCCAGAGAGATTAGGGGAAAAATGCAGCACATGGCAGTAAGGGGCTTACGCCACAGCTTGTATTAGTTCAGGTGAAAAGAGTATTGCTTTTACATAAAACTGGACAAATCCAGCTACAATGCATTTCCCGTTGGACCACAATGGGGCCCTCTATCTGGGACCTCACCTCCTGTCCCCTGGGTTCCCCAAAGCTCCTCTATCTAAACAGGAGTAGAGACTGAGGAAAGGAGGAGAAAACACAGATGGACAGGGGAGGGAGGAGAAGATATGGCGCCGCACCAAACTTCATTTTCAGAGTTTACCGGGAAGCTGGTTGTCAGGAGATGGCAAGGGCGTAATTTCCACAGGGTACGGGTGGTGGTGGGGTGGGGGGGGGGTGGGGGGGGGGATCATGTCCACGCCACTTTTCAAAAGCCTACTTTTGTCCCCCCCGACTTTAACAACTTTCTGCTTAATTTACTGTACATGGTGTCTCTACTGTCCAACTGCCAAACAAGTGTGAGTTGATAAAAATAAAAAAATAAAATAAAAAATGCTGATTCTCAAATGAAAGGATTCAAATAATCGTCTCAAGTGTAAAACAATAATAAATAAAGGCAGTTTATAGCTACTTTGCCGTATTTTGGACCACTGTTAAACTACTGTGAGCAGAACGTTGCACTTCCTGCTGATTTTTCAAATTAAAGGCAGTCACGGAAAGGGAGGTGGGGATTGTGCTTTAAGACTTTTAATGTGAAAGACCTGAACAGGGATTATTGAGATGAAGACAGTGTGCTCGTCTTCATCTCAATAATCTACACACACAGCGATTTACAGAACTTTACACAAGTACTCAAGTACTGTACTTTAGGACCATTCTGATGTACTTTTTGGAGGAAAATATTGTAGTTTTTTTACATCATAACGTTTATTTGACAGCTTTAGTTACTTTGCAGATTTGGATTATTAATACAAAAATATAAATCAACTAATAAATGATGATATATCAATATAGGTTAATGAATGAATTAAATATACATTAATAAATAACACATGGATGTATCATGTGTTCTGCACAATGGGTACTTTATGTTGTAATGCATTTTTCAACGCAGGACTTTACTAGTATTTCTACGCTGTTGGATGCTGTGTCTACTGAAGTAAGAGGTTCCAGCCACTTGGCAGATAAAGTTATGAAGTTACAGAGGAATGAAGTTGGATGAGCATGAATCAGAGTTGTAAAAAGACGGCGTGCAGCGGGTTTGAGGGAGAGATTCGAGATGAATGCACGGAAGTGATTGAGCAAAAGGTCTCATCCTTCTCTGTGGGCGGCAGGTAAATGCTTCACTTAGACACTGAAGCCTCCCGTTCTGCTCTCACTGGGACTTTTTTTATTTTATTTTTTTATCTAAATCTTCTGTTCTTGAGGTGCGTTTATCAGCCCAGTGTTTCATCTTGAAATATAGGTTGAGGGGAGCTTGGCCTGCACATTTCTTTATCTCTCACCTGTCATGTACAGTAAGCCCGGGCAACAATGGCGCCTTACATTACATTACACACTCTTTATTCACGCCGCGCAGACAGACACCCAAAGCGGCTCCGACACCCCTCCCGTCCTCGGCCATTATTGGCAGAACAATACCCTCAAAAAAAAGCCAAGTTGGTCAAAAAAAAGAGAGAGAGAGCGAGAGAGAGAGAGGCTGTATCTGCGCTGGTGCTTAACATCAATTTGTGACACGATTAATCAATTTGGACCCTCTCTCTCTCCCTCGTTGTCTCGTCACTGTCGTCACTCTTTAAATAAAGAGCGGCGGCTGTTTGAATGAGCCGGGGCTCATCGCGATATGGCGCAGGTTAAGTAGGAGGCGCATGTTTTAGGATAGCGCCCCGCCGCTCCCTCTCGTACTGAAACACTTAGCTGGTGATTAGCATAAGCTGATAGCGCTATCAGGAGCGTGCCATTGAGGTGACCCTGAAGCCCCCACGCCTCCCTCCTCCGCCACCACCACCAACACCCATCCTACCCCACTCCCCCGTCCACCCCCTCCTCCTTTGTCCCTCCGAGAAGGTCTTATCGGGGATGTACAGGGCCTCTGTAGCCTCCTGGGGAGATGATGGAGGGAGGAGGCTGAGGTGGGCACTGAAGGGAAGGAGGATGGGCGGGGGGGTTGGATGGGAATAGAGTGGGTGGGGGTGATCCCGTTGTTGAACGCTCTGTGTCTTTGGATGTGTCCTCTAATGTTTTCATGGCTTTTGAAAGATAATATTAAATAATAAACTTTTTTGCGGCACTTTTGTCAAAACGTTGTTGGCTGATCTTTGCTTTTCAACCCTCGTCCAGAAGTCGCAGGTTTTTCCTTATTGAAGCAAAGTCCACAAATTGGAGAATCTTTGGAGAAGCAAAACATTTGTTCTCAGCCTTGAATCCTAAACAAAGTGATGTTTTTTGGGGGTTTCACTTCACTTTTTCCCATCAACGTCATGTTCAGCATCATACAAACATGGAGATATGTGTTACTTTTGGACGCTGTATTTGTACATCTCCAGAAATAAAAAATACTCTGGAGAAATCTAAAAAAAAAAGACATTTCAACACAGGGAAGCCATGAATCCAGAAATGATCCATGTCAGTTTATAATGTGAGTTTAGTGGTACAAATAACACATTAGCAAATGGGTCATAATTTGACCCTGTTTTACGATCACCTTTGTTTTCTCTTCTAAGTAACTCAGCTCTGGGTTTGTTTATCTCAGCAATTAACTTGGAGAGTAACATGTAATCATAGCGGTTACAAACAACGGCCAAATATTACGAAAACTAAATATGACAAAAAAGAAAAGCGTTTTTTTTTTGCTGATTTTTTTGTTGATTTTTTTTGCTGATTTTTTGCTGATTTTTTTGTAGATTTTTTTGTAGATTTTTTTGTTGATTTTTTTGTAGATTTTTTTTGTTGATTTTTTTGCTGATTTTTTTGTTGATTTTTTTGTAGATTTTTTTGCTGATTTTTTTGTTGATTTTTTTGCTGATTTTTTTGTAGATTTTTTTGCTGATTTTTTTGCTGATTTTTTTGTAGATTTTTTTGTTGATTTTTTTTCCGGCAGGTCGTCGTTCCAGACAGCCTTTGTGTATCTGCACACTGCATCTCTGCCTCTCGACGTGACTTCCTCTCCTCAGCTGAAAGTTTGACAGTTAATTTCAAACTACAAACAAAAACAAATCCAAAATGAAAAGTTGATTCACCTAAATTTCAGCCTTTTATATTCATGTTACCTGTTTCAGGAGGCGGCGGCGTCTCCACAAGCGGTCTGTGAAACCCTCCTACGATACCTCGGCGAGACTTTTTTTATTTTTTTCTCTCTCTCCCTGTGTGTGTGTGTGTTGTGAGAAAAAGTATGATGAAACCGCGAAACAATACTCGCGCCTAAGCACGAACGTGGCGACACATTTCTTGAAGGTAAGCAATTTTCATGCACGTTAAGAGCTTAGCATGCACGCAGCACTATTCATATCAGTTTACCATTATGATGCAAATGATAACAGCGGTGCCTGGCTCCCGCGTTCTCCCTTTTCTTCTGCACTTTTACCATGAACAACACGGGCACATTATAGTACAGATGCACACCTACATTACAGTGCACACACAGACACGCACTTGATCAAATTCACCCAGCTCCATTGCTTATCCCCTTTGTTTGAGCTGATTGGATCTGTGGCGATCACATGTTTACCCAGAGCGCTATCTCTTTGAGAAACGTCCGTCACGGGTAGCGGAGAGTAGCGTTCGCCTCTTTTTGTGTTTTCCTTTTATTTTGGAGACGGGCACGCACACACGGTCTTTATGTATATATGCTAATAGGCTGGCTAACACGGTTTCACACTGTTTGTTTTTGAAAATGATGCAACTTGCCAGACATCCGTTTTTCTGCTGATGTTCACATTTCTCTTTCTCAGGGCGGGCATTTTAGAGAGAGAGAGAGAGAGAGACAGAGCGAGAGAGAGAGAGAGGGAGAGAGAGAGCAAAGGGAAGGGAGTGATGAAGAAGGGAGGAGGAGTGGGGAGGGAGGGGAAGAGGCGAGGGAGGCGTGTGTTCGAAATCCACAAAGGTTTTGTAATAAATGCATCGACGACAATAAAAACAAAAACATTAAAGGGAGAAAAGACGTGTTTCTGTGTTAAACAATTAGTGCTGCAGCATTAGAGCCGATCAGGAAGAGACAAAAGCTCGGCAGCAGCAGGGGTTTACCCCAGACACAAAGACACAAAGACAGATGCTCTGCAGCCCAGCCAAGCTACACTACCACACTAGTTTCCACTGGAGCTGGATGCAACCACATCCACAATCCTACTGTCTGTAGGTCTGTAATAGTGTCACATCCCGATGTAATTGGAACACTTTGATACACCCGTCCACGTAATCTGCTCTGAAAGGCCAAATAATCAATAGTTTGCGTTGTGTGACTGTATTGCTGTTCACCTTTGACCTCCTGAACTACGACTCTCCCGCTGACAGATGTCATTTCTCACTGGTCCATTATTGAGTCTCTGTAAAAATGTGTTTTTTTTGTATTTTTTGACATCTCAAATTTTCTAGATTTCTTTCCTTTGAGATGGTCGTAGAAAAAGTGTGAATATTTAACTCAATATGAACGTAATACTGCTCCAATTGTTGGGACAACTACGAAGTTGCACCCTGATATACAACAAAACATAACAGAGCCCAATGTTTTGCACTTCAGGACACTTATATTAAGTATTAATGGAGGTTGAACGCACTTTGTCTCAAGTCTAAACATCATTTCATGTAATGTAATATCATCACACCACAGCCACATACCAAATAGAAGGGAAAACAGGCTGTGTATGAACTGTTTCAAGTTTGTTTTTAGTTAATTATACGCACAACTAGGCCTAATAAACTGGCAGCAGAAGCTACTTGATTTAATTAAACTGTCCAGATGTGATTTGAAATGAACACCTGCCAGCCAATCAGAAAAACAAGTGTTTTCCATGGCCATGATGAAGGAAAACATGTCAGAAAACTAGAGATTTTTTGATCTCTTTGATCTCAACTACACATCTGTAAAGGTCTTTGAAGGCATCACGGTTGTGACGTTACCGTGACCAGAAATCTGTAAATACATGAGATGTAAATACATAATAATAAAAATGACGTTTTATTTAGTTTAAAGCCACTTCAGAAGTATTTTGGCTGATTTTGGCCCTTATTCTAGTTACCTGCTGATATACTGTATTTAACAATTACATGAATCTTGGTCTTAAAAGGCCACTTATTAATATAATGAAATATTTCATTACTTACCTCCAGTGGTATGAAGCCACACACGTAGTCTGGGTTTAAATATATCCGCCTCTGCAACCCTGTCTCCTACGAAATGACTTACGTTTCAAGGGAAAAGTCTTTTCTCCTGGATTCCGGTTGCACTTTTAAACACGTGGTTAGCGTAAATTGAAACAAAAACACAACGGCACTACTTGCTTATGTTTAGGCAACACACCTACTTGGTTAGGTTTGTTAAAAGACCATATTTTAGCTTAAAATAAGTATGTTTGTTACGTTATTGAAGATACAGACGTACATTAGAATAAGTCAACAGGACATGAATATTACCTACTTGGACTTCTGCAGACTTTGGTAAGAAACGTTTTTTGTCACACGTCCAAAACAAACGTAATCCGAGACAAAATACATTTCCCTCCAAATGTAATTGACAATGCTTTATTAGCTTTGTTGCGTCGGCAGGCTGATCTCTGAGATTTCTGCCTGGGGAGACACCACTCAAGTTAGGTGATAAAATATGTTTGTTTCTTATTTGGGTGAAACAGCCCTTTAATGAGGCCTGTCTGTCATTGAAGAACCCTCCTGCTGTTGTAATTACCTCAGGACAGTGTCTACAATAGCTCAGAATTACATGAAAATGAAAGGATGTTAGTCATAAAGCTCCTGCAGCCTGTGTGGTCACACTCTCTGTTTACCGTGTGTGTGTGTGTGTGTGTGTGTGTGTGTGTGTGAGGAACCCCCCCCTCTGGCGGCGTCTACTCTGTACATTCGACTCAATGGCTCCAGTGTTCATATGTGTGTGTGTGTCTGCATGTGTGTGTATGACTGCGGCACTTAACCCTGTGACCGGTTGTGGAATGAGCTCCACAGAAATTGCCGCAAAGCCTCTCGCCCCCCCCGCCCGACGGCACCGGCGCGGTGTGTGTTACCACCCCAAGAGAGGCCGACAAGCTCACGCACACACACCAAACACACACATGTCGACACACACAAGCTCTCTCTGTGTCCTCCAAGACAGAGATGGTGACGGCGTAAAGCTCCATGTTTAGACTCTGCGTCTTTGTTCCTCCCTGATGGTGCCTCCCCTACCTGCATATGAGGGAGGAAGTCTCCGCTGTTTCCACTTTAAAGCCAGGAAGTGTTTGATTCCCTTAGTTTCCTCCACGGCTAAAAGCCCATTTCATCTTCTTCTCCCAAACCGCAGAGTGACACAACACTATTATTCCCTCAATCTGCACCCCCTTCCTTACGCTCTTTGATTCCCACTGCAGCCGTTTCATTTAGCCTCCTTGTCACACACTTGTTGCACGTTTACAATCACCTGCTGCAGGGTCGGATGTGTGTGTGTGTGCAGTGAAGTTCAGCAGAGCAGCGTGTGCGCTGAGGGTTCACGCAGGTGCAGGGTGAAGGTTAGATCGGTACGAGGGGACGACATTGACCTTTTGACTCATCGTTGAGATGATGGTTTCCTCTCCACAACTTCATAAAAAAACACCCTAAAATACCCTTTTACTTAACGTTAAAGATGCAGTCTGTGATACAGATAAAAAGACGAGCTCTGCAACACAAAGTCTGATGTTTCTTCCCACACAAAGACTTGAACTCATCGTGTTTCCTGCTGCAACAGGTTTACGTTAGCGGCTAAGATCACAACAAGTATATTTTGGAAAGCTTGTCCAGTCCGCTTTAAGGAGCGCCTCGCTGAGAAGAACTGCTGGTGTGTCTTCGTCTGTCGAAGGTTCATGTCGTCTCATGCCTGGCGGCCATACTCACCCTGTATCTTCAGCCAACCACACACTGTGACTGCACCTGAAGGAGGACGCACGAGGAACGACGGAGCGCAGATTCCTGGTCATGGTGAAGGTAAGTAGGTGTCGGACTTCCTGTCTTCACCCCTCAAAACAACACTCCATTGATGCCATCCAAAGAGGGAACCCCGTCGTTAGCCCCGCCCTCCGACCTCCAGCCTCATGAGGTCACGGGGTTACCCCCCCGCCCCCCTCTGCTGAGGATGGGTGCTTATCTGCCGCCGCGGGTCAGAGAGCTGTCAGCCGCTTTACGTGAGTGTTATGTATGTATCTGAGTAAACCGATATGTGTGTGCGTGATGTTTGAGGACGTTGTCGCTCAGATAAGACATAAAAATGAGTCGGCCATCTGAGACCGGCCGGTTACTGCAGGGGTCACGTAGGGTCAGCGCCACGGCAACAGTGGCAGGGCTCATGTTAGTACGCGGCCTGTCAATCACATGGTTACCTGGCAGCCGGAGACGGGATGCTGGGACTTACAGTGAGGTCAGTCCGCTGATTTCACTGGTGTTTGAAGGAATACTTCACAAAATGACCGTTGGTGTATCCGCTAAAAAGTCTTGATGATTCAAAGTTTACTACATTCACTACACTTCGTTATCCGTGCAAGCATGCGAGAAAAACAAACTTTTCTCCACATATTGAAGATAAAACGGGTGATTTACAAATGATCCTTTTTGTGGGTGAAGTATTCATGAACTCTGTTTATGTCCTTTATCACTTTTTGGACAATCCACTCTGGAGAAGAGTGTTTTATGTGTGTGTCAGAACTAACAAAGTGAGAGAGATGCAACACACTCAGCTGCAGACTTCTGACATATTGGCCCGAATGGCGTTCTTGTTACTGAGGTTACTTTAGTATGATGTGAACTGAACTGAGTTGAGAAAATCTGTTCTCCTCGAGGAGAAATCCAATCCTGCAGTATGTGTAACTCAAGAACACACTTTCTGCAGGGAGGACGTCGATCCGACTGGCAAAGGAAAGGCCAACGTTGGTCTGTTTAATGAAATATGAGCAGTCTATTTAAAGGATAATTCCAGTTTATTACTTGGATTAATCCTTTTGGCAATGCCTCACATTGTAATAACAGTGTGAGTCAACAGCAGAGATCTGGGAAAAATAGCAACATCCATTTAAAGTTGTCTGAGGGGACAAAAACATGACGGGTCACATGTTTAAAAGGGTTGTAAAACTCATTTCTAGGTGAAATTCTTACCCAAACTGTCCATTGTTTACAGTTTACAGGCGGAACTTGTGGTCCAGTGTACTTTCACACCTCTAAATGAAGTAGTTTGCTCCAAGTATTTCTATTGATTTCTCGTGCATGCAGTATGTCAAGTACTGTACTTGAGTACTATTCCTGACAGACTTGTACTTTACTTGAGGTTTCCAATTCATGCTACATTTTGGAGGCAAATATTGCACTTTTTACCCCCTTTACATTTACAAGTATGTGTCTGCCCATCAGCAGAGGAGGAATTAAAATGAGCCTCATAACATTAAAGTGATGTGCACATTAATGCATCACTGATATAATATATATACGATTCTGAAAAGGGAAATCAGATTCTACATAATGAGTAATAAGTATATTCTGATGTTAATACTTGTAGTATAACTACTTTTACTTCATTAAAAGACCTGAATACTTCAACATATACTCACAGCTCACACTCTAATATTTTTTGTGGCTCCCTTTAATGTAGCCATCATGCCAAATTCAATTGTATTCGTCATTGGGAAATCTTTTCTGTATTGTAAACTTTTCTTTGTGGCATTTTTGGAACGTCCTCAATGCATTTTTCCATCCAAATGGCTGCATGTGGTTGAATTTCCTGTTCCAGATTGTCCAACAAGAATTATTAAGATCCTCTGAGTTCTGAACTTGCTGTGTGCAGATGACACTATTATTGCACTGGTATTTCTCAGCCTAATGAAATCTGCTCTGCCTCGCACCGATGCAACACTGTTAACTTTGATCTCACAATTAAGTCCCCATGAACAGCTAATAAAGCATAATCTGCTCTGTATCTGCTTGTCTGCGCCAGAAGCACAGGAAAAACCTTTTTAGCATATCTCCGCTGCGGCTTCTGACTGACATTTTGTTGCTCTCGGCTGAAAACAGTGACTTATTTTTTTTTTTTATCACGCCCCAGATAATACAATCAAGTATTAAGGAGTTAAAAATCAAACCGGATCTGCATCGGTTGAGTGGCAGATGAGTGGCAGATGCCTGTGGGGCTTCTAGTTATTCACTGTCTGGCTCCTTTTTCATCCATATCCTTCCACTTTTTCACTAGATAGGTTGACATCCCTGAATAAAAAATAAAAAAAAAAATGCTTTTGTTGCAGTCTCCTCACCAGAGCTTGTTGCCTTTCTGTGTCCGGGACTATTTGGATGTTGTCCAATCTTCACCGAGCACAGCCATGTAGTCGTGACGTCACCGATGTCCCTTCTTAATGACGGGCCGCAACAATCAGATTTCCGCTCCGCGATAAGACCAATCAAAGGAAAATGACGGCCTTTTATTTTCTTGCGATCTGTTCCCGTTTCCCCAAAGAAAAGAAATGACACAGGCCCGAGCAGACAGACAGACGGTAGCAGTTTGTCAGAGAATTGATAAGGAATGTTTTCCACATGAGCGTGGGACTGATTGCCGAGTGCTTTCCTCTCATGTTGCGAGGACTCGGGCCAAATCTGTTAAGCCCGTACATTTGCGCGGCGATGTACACGCTCGATACGTACAGAACTATACAACCGCAGCAATAGTTCACGTGCGGTTCATCTCCCGCTTCTATTTTTCGCCGTCCAACAAGCCTGCGTGGGTCGTAATGAGGAAGCACCGACGAGGTTAAGAGGTAAGACTTCAGTCACAAAAACAACAGCGCTCGCGTCGCCGAACCGCACGCTTTTCATCTTCCACCTGTTGTTTTCGTTGGAAGAAATACTTTCAGGGTCGAGCAGATCTAACAATAACACAATCTGTTTTTCATGGATAGCCGTTTGCGATGGATATGTTTTTGGAGGAAGAGAAGCAGATAGTGTGTGACGAGCAGCACATCCACTGGGACCTTGAACATTAGAAGAGATCTGTGCAGGTTTGGAGGGGAAATATTTGGGAATTTGCAACTGGCATTTTAGGAAATTCTTTTTTTTTTTTTTTGCAATTCTTTTATCAGGTTATCTGTAATCTCCGTGGCTCCTGCCTGCTATGTATAATGTCTTAATGTGTTTCAGTTGGCTTCAGAGAGCTTTCAGGCTTTTTTGTTCAACCAGTATCTTTGATCGTGGATAATCCTCCGAGTGGTTTGCAGGACAAAACCAGATCCAGAAGCAGAATATTCTGCTTTATATGATGTTTAAAAGGAAGTCTAAACTGTAACGTTGTAAAAAGTTTTGCAGTTATGCAAACTACGGCTGTTTTTACTTGAATTTGCAACTAGAAAATTGTTCTTTTTAAACAATTTTCTTTGTAAAGAGCTTTGACAACATTTAGAAACGCTGGTTGTTGTCTCTCAATGAAAAGTGGAGTTTTCTTGTAAATAAATGAAAAAAATCTTCGTCTCATTTCGCACCAAAACACATTGTGAGTATCCTCAAGCGCTAACAAACACGTTTAATGCATTTTCTTCCTCGAAAGATGTTATAAAGCCGATTTGCAGATCGAACATATTACATCGTGCATTGTTTACATCCGCCGTCTTCTTCTCGGCCGCCTTTGTCAGGCTTATTTGCTCGCTACCGTCACAAACTGTCGATCAGCAGAACAACGAGAAACTGACGGCAAACAAACAAACAAACAAACAAACACAACAGCACAGGAGCGTGAGAGTTCATTCTCCACTTTGGCAAACAAATTGACAAGAACTCAACGAGAAGAAGCTAAAAAAAAAATATTCAACGTTCGGAATAATTAAAGACCCAAAACACAAGCAAGCAGCCCAGGATGAATCTGAAACTGAGACTAAAACAGACAAAGTGAAAACAGCATAGTGTGCACGTCGCATGTATTTCAACATGAGAACACGTTGATCTCTGTGTGGTCGCGGGGAACAGCCAATCCAAATGTGGCATCTGCTTTCTTTGATAAAAGTAATAAATGTTCTTCTAAAAGTTCAAACTTGCACAATAGACCCATTTTTCCTTCGACAATCGGAAAACTTAGTTTTATTCTGCCTGCTCTTAAAACAATATCCCGACCTTTCATCAGATGTGTCGCCTGCGTCAGACTCTATTTAGCCTGAGAGCATCTCTTCTATCTCCTCCGCCTGTGGATCTTCTCTCTCCTTTATCACTTCCTTTTTAAACATCAGCTTTTCAGAAGCTGTTGGGGATGTGATGTGAAAGGAGGGCAGTTTGAATATTCTGAAAGCTTTTCCTTTAAAGACGGGCCTAAAGCATCATCTGCAATTACACTATTCGCTGTCAAATATGTTTGCATATTCAATATATTTAAAAAAAGAAAAATCTTGCTGGATGTGGCTTAATTTAAGCAGCCTCATAGGCGACATGCAAACTCTTCAACAATGTGCTGGAGAGAGATACCTTATTAGCCTTATTATCATTATTCCTCCTGATCGGTCTCCTCCACCAGATTGTTGTCCTTCACCTAACTTTCCTCTTTATCGTGTAGACACAGACCAAATAAACTCCGCAGACGCCCGTTGGCTCTCTGCTGAGGAAGAAAGTTGGTCTGTTGTGAAAATAAAATCCGGAGACCACCGATGCCAGGGCTGAGTGAGGAGTGGGCTATGTTCTGACAGGTGTGGCGTCGTGTCAACCGAGAGGCAAAAGACGCTTTTTTTGAATTAATGAGGCCAGGTGTCGGAGGACCGGAGCCAAGCGCGCTCGCCTGCACTTCACTGGAGGCCCGGTGTGCTTCCTATTTAAATAACCGCCCTTGATCTGGCTGATCACTAGGCTATAGGCTACTTAATTAAAACTAACAAGCAGTGCATTAACACCCTGCCGGCACGCTGACACCTTCAACCTGCTTGTATGTAAGCAGCACCCCGGGGAGACCGGTGCAGGATTCCAGATGCAGGTGAAGTTGATTTAAAAATGCCAAAAAAAGAAAGATGGCAGGTTCGTGTTTAACGCGTGCGTGTGTGTGTCTGTGTGTGTGTGTCCTCAGAATAAAGGCAACGTACCCAGCCTTGAGCTTCACAGACGGGTGCTTTGATCAGAGAGGCCGGTTCATCTTCACCTTCTCGTGGACGTCGTCACTGGATGCTGACGGTGCCGCGCGGCGTCTCTACGAAGGGGCGGGAAGGGAAGGCGTTAAATGTCAGTATGAACGCGTTTAACCCCTCAATGTCCGGCTTCCCCTTCAGTAGCTTCAGGGTTGTTAGAATCCTCCTATTCACCGCTGTGACAGCGTCATGTATATTCTGCATGAGCTTGTTCCAACTCTTCATCAAAGCGAAGGTGAGTCCATCTTTCAAATGGAAACGATGTCTTGAGATTCATTTTATTCACATTTTACCAATTGTTCAACCGGACATATTTGGTAGATTTGGACATTTTGGAATATTCACTACAATTTAAAATGAAGTTCTTTGCGATTGCCTTAAATTTGGCTGCACAATATGAGCTTGAAGAGTGACTAATCTACTGCTCGCTAAGAGCTTATTAAACCTCAGTGAGTCCACATTTTGAATTTCTTAAAACAGTACAAAACAACACTTTTTTTTTTTTAGATTGCTATATGAAAAGAAACCAAGTTAATTCTCACTTAATCTCAAACACGCTCCAATTTCTTGCCATATATATAAAAACAGTGTCGCATGCTGCAGACACTTTGCACCCGAGTGTTTACGTGGAAGCTCAAATAAGCCAAATGCATCCACCGCATCACACATTGTGTTGCATTTAGTTTGATCACTACAGGACGTGACACGTACCTTTCCCATGTTGCTCCAAAGTTATGGAGGCCTCCGCTACCTAGAGGGTAATAAATGAACAGATTACAAATGAACTTGTTCTGTATTTTAGAGTAAAGAAACAGGCAGCGACTTTAGCGTTAAACCAACACATACTCTTTTTATACAGAACAAAATAACATATCATTTCAAAGATCATCTGGCTGTAGATGTTTGTAAAATGATGTTGGGAATAAGTGGACTCCAGTGGAAACCAGCCGATTTACAGAACATTTTGCCGCAGGATGTAACAGAAAAGTAAAGCAGTGACGTAACATAAGTACATTTACTCAAGTTCTGTACTTAAGTGAAGTACAAGTGCTGCAAATGTGTACCACTATATTTACATTACATGACATTACAGTTCATTTAGCAGACGCTTTTGTCCAAAGCGATTTACAATAAGTGCAAACTATCATGAGGATACGACTCCAAACAGCGAGAATCCTGCAAATACATGAGCTTCAAACAGGTGAAATTATATAAAGTGCAGAAGAAGAGCTTCAAATAAGACAAAGTAAGAGCAACAAAGAGAAACAATAGAATAAAAATTCATCAATAGCTTCAAATAAGCCGACCAAGTGCAAAAGTAACATTTTTTTTATTCATTCATTTTTCTTTTAGGATGAAGATATTTTAGTTGTTATTCCACAAATTTTTATTTATTTATTTTTTGTTATCGTTACTTTGCAGATTACATTTTTTCCATAAAAACCTATGATAATCTCATGACATAAAAAGCATTATTAACAACAACAAAAAAAACAGAAGTTTGTAACTTTTCTTTCTTCTTGTTGTTCACAGCAAAGATCAAAGCAGCAACTTTGGATTTAAAAGTTTTGTAGCAGAACTTCTTCTTCTTTCTACCCCGTGAATCATCTCAGGGGCCCCAGATTCACGCTGGGGTCTTTCGGAGGGGGCCCGACCCTTATGTTAAGTGTTTTTACATGGCGGTATCTGTACTTTTCCTTCAGAAAAGGGATCTGAGTACTTGTTCCAAAGAGTAAGAAGTGATGTCCCTGTTCTATAATTAGTAATTAAATGAATAAATATGACTTCGGAGTAAAGTAACGAGTAATCTGCTTCCTTCAGAGTAATGAGCCCCTCTTCTGTGTTTGTGAATGACTTTGTGACGACCTCTGTTGCAAATGCCCCCCCCCCCCCCCCACCCCCCCTTCGTTCTCAGAAAATGGAAATGGCTTAGCACTATCGCCGTTGCCGCGGCAACCATCTGAGTCCCCCATCTCGCGGTGGTGAAATGAGTTCTGAACAGGCTCGAGAGAGGCAGGGATTAAACATGATCCCGCGGACGGACTGTCAATCAAAAACCACAACTCTCCAACCCTCCTTCCGCTTACAAAAAATAAACAAAAAAAATAAAATAAATAAAAATAAAAAAATAGTCCGAAACCTAAAAAAAAAAAAGGTATTTTATTTAGAATCATCCGTTATAATAAAAAAAAAAAAAAAAAGAATAAATAAAAAAATAAATAAAAAAATAAATTGCACTGATAATGAATCCGGCCTGGTGCTGTCTGTAAGATATTAAAGCACAGAACTCTTTTCGCTTTCAAAACAAATCCGTTATCCTGCAGCGGATTTAGTGGTGGTCGTTATATTCCAATGCCAAGAGGCGATGGATTAATTTAATTAGCCTGGTGAAGATTAATGACAATGCATAGGCCTTCTGTAGATAAGGCCATGCACTGTTTAAAAGGATGTGTTATTTCCATCATGGCGCTGTGTCTAATTTGGGGAAAGTGGGGAGTGTGGTAAAATTAGTATAGAGATTTCTTTCTTTTTTTTTTTTTTTTTAAAACCTTGGGTTTGCATCTTTGTAGATAAATCTGAACGATGAGGTTCAGTGTGTGGATAATAGAATCACACTGAATTCAGCTCTTTTAAAGGATGAAACAGACTCATGTTGCTGGTTTTTTTCCTTCATTATTTGGACCAGTACATCAGGATCATGTGTGCTATTAATACAGAGAATATTTCTTATAGCAGCACACTTCATATACAGGATATTATGTGATGAAAAGGTATAACAAATGTGTTTAACACATGTCTTTGGGAATTATATGATAAGCTCTGGTGCTGCAGGTGTCTTTACATGTTGGGCTTATTTCATTGTAATGAAATAAATAGCTGTGTGTAAAATGTTTTGCTCTATATTTGTCACTGGCTGCATATGTCCAGTTTCTCACTTTTCACATTTGATTTGTTCTGATTATTTCATAAGCAAAAAAAAAAAGCAAAAGTTTTAGAACAAAGTCCATAAAAAATAATAGATTTATTTTGGCGACCTCTCTGAGTCACATTGTGACCCGTTTGAGGGGCCCCGACCCCCAGGTTGGCTACCAGTCACTTAATTCCCTGATACTTCATATTGTAATTGCAATAATTTCCAGTGCTGTGCTTGTTATTGCACCTCACGCTCTTGACTCATTTTAATATTCTTTGGGCGACTCCTTACACAAAAGCCAAATAAAAATACATTTATTTTGTACTGCACCTTAAAGATGGAGCATTTTACAGGCTGTTGAGTGTATCCATTGCAGAGTAACAGCATTCTCTATTCTCGCAGGATCTAATTATCACTTTAACTCTCCTTCACCAGTAGTGCAATAAGAAACCACCAGTACAAACACAAATCATTATTATCCTCAACTCACTTCATATCAATAACTTCCACTTCATGGCTCCTCAGACTGTTTTGTGTGGATGCTTAATTATATTATTCATGCCTCAAACTCGCCTGTAAGTTTGGAGCAGTTTTATCAACACATTAGATTAGATGAGGAATAAAAAAAAAACAGCTTAATATTTGCCTGATGTCCGTTTACTACACTAATGATGACAGCTGAATCCACACGTTGGAAATAAAGAATGAAATCCTGCTGCAGAAGTAATCACGTTACAGTAACGCGCTACTGGTGCCAGGCTGGCAGAGAGAGGGCGGGGAGAGTGAGACCCCCCCCCCCCATGCAATTTGATATTTGCCTCTTTGACAGTCATTTAAAGGGGATCTGGAGAACCCGATAGCCGGGGACTTACACCCCTCCAAAGGCTTTCGGGACATTTTAGCCCGGCTCGGCTCGGCCCTGCAGCGCCAGTGAGTCGCCAGGCAGAGTGTAAACGTTAAATGTTCGCTATTTGTTCCTTGGATTGCGAAGGGAAATCAAGCCAGTCTTTCATTCATTCGTTTTTTTTTGGGGTTTCTCCGCCCCCCCCCTCCACATCTCTCCTCCTCTGCTTTCTTTCTTTTCTCCACAACCCCACAAACAGTCATTGACTAAAGCGGCTTAGGGAGTCTCCTAATAACGCTTTAACGAATTAAAAGCAAGGGAGAAGTTCACAGAGGGGGGAAGAGGAAGGGACATATTTAGTGTTGGCTGAGGCTGGACAGACAAAGAGTCCTGACGCGGTGGAATGGGAGGTTATCTGCTGCCGTGGCGGTTCCTTATCAGCGGATAAATATTTGTATATCATGGCCAACTGGGGACTGTGTGAAACCCTCCGACGTGTTGTTGGGATTGTTGCAACACAGGTGATCTCCGTTGAGATATCTACTGTACACGTCCTCTGTAGTGGAGCTGCACCGCCGCAATGTGGGGGGTCGAGGCGCATTTTTTTTTTTTTTCTGTTTTTTTTTTTTTTCAATTACGAGGTTAAAAAGAGTGTGTTTTTAATAAACGACTGCTCATTAAAGGGAGAGTACATTCCCCTGCAGATAACAGGCAGGTTGCATTGTGCTGCTCTCTCCTGGGAGGACTCCTGACTGGATGTTTGTACCCCCCCCCCCCCCCCCCCCCCCCCCCCACCCCCCAGCCTTGCATCTCATCAAACTCATCTCCACATCTCTATCTGCAGCATCAGGGCCGCAGCATCAGCCGCACTGTGGCCTGTTTCCGCACGGACAAAGGGTTTTTCTTTCAGGGTGAATGAAATCAGGCTATTTTGGAGACCCCCTCTAAGCAACCAACGCGATCTGGTTGTTTTGTCTTTCATATGAAACCCTCTCTGGACTCCCAGTGCAGGATTATTTTTGCTCAGAGAGGAGGAGAGGGAGGGCTTGCCTGGATACCCAGCCGCCTGTAAGTGTCCATCCCCGGTTTATTTGACATGGCACTGTCCCTGGGTATAAAACAGATAAACATCTGGTGGCGCTGCCAGGACATTGGAAAATGAGGGATTGGGGAGAGGCAGTGAAAGAGGCGGCGAGAGCACAAAATCATAATGAGAAGAAAGATGGGCAGAGAGAGAGACAGAGAGATGCTGATCAGCTAATTACAGCTGCAAATAAAATGCTAATTTATCCTGGCACGGTGAGCATGCCCAAGTTTAAACATAGCGCCATCCAAAAATGCAGAGCTGCACGGGCACTGTGCCAATGACCACTTCCAAACAAAGAATGATTATCCAATAATAATAATAATAAAAATAACCTATATATATAAATTATTATTATTATTATTATTATTATTATTATTACTATTATTATTACTATTATTTGTATTATTAGCTAGTGCATATTGCATTCTGGTGGTTGTCAGACTACTACACCTCCCACCCCTTTCAAAAAGAAAAAAGAAAAAAGAAAGATGGCACCATTCCCAACAACAGTGACACCACCATGCACATGATGCTACACATCCACAATCCAACAATTACAGTTCCCCACACTGTAGCCGTTATTTACGCAGGGGGCCACACGTCTCCACCCCCCCACCCCCCCTCCTCCCCGCACCACCACCACCTTATGTGGTGATTAATGATACATCGCCACCCAAAGATTAATCATGGAAAATTCAAAAAGGAAATCTTGGAGGTACTCATGAGAACTGCAGCAGTGGCTAGATCAGGTGGGCTCGTGGTGGAGGGGGGTGGTGTTTGGGGGGGGGCGGGGGTTGCTGGGGTGGTGGGGGGCTGGAAACGAATTAGCTTCATCGAATCTTTTTAGATGCAAATATTTTGTTATCTCCACTTTGCTGCACTGTTTTCAGTGTTTATGATTAATTATCTCTTCTTGGTGAAAAATAAATCATGCGAAATTAGGATCTAGCTGACTCCACCGGCGTAAGCAGAGATGGCAGGTCGATGCTGTTAATTTCAGGTTGAAATTGACACACTAATTATAGTGCCAGGTGGGCTCGGGACACTAGCAGGCAAGATTATACCTCTGTGCTTCTATTTTTTTTTTTTTATCAGATCCCCCTTATATTTTACCAATTAAAAATCGTAAAGGCATTTCATTGCCCCGGGATATATAAAAAAAAAAAGAAAAAAAAAAAAAAAAAAAAAAAAAAAAACCCCCTCCCCAAAAAAGACCAAACCTTTCCCCCACTAAATTATTATTCATCTCTGTGATCCTGGATACGTGAAGGGAGCAGATAAGAGCACAGTCGTTTATAATTCTCCCCACCTCGGCCTAATATTTTAAAAATAAAATCGCAGGGAGAAGCCGCCGTGTAAAAACACACACACACACACACGTTGGCTTAACGTTTGGAGGGTGCGCAGGACGAGAATAATAAAACACATTGAGAAAATAAATAAGTAAATAGATAATACGTGGCCCATACATTTTTGGAGGTGTTTTGTCTCAAATTAAGGTCATCTTATTCGACATTTACAGCGAGGAATCATGTAGGCAGGGAGAAAAGGGAGATATATACTGCAGCATTTCTTTCACATTTGGAGTGGGAAGTGTCTAATAAAATTTAGGCTGCACCAGGAGGCTATAAAAGCGGGTGACCGTAAATGATTTACTCCGTTTATGCACTAACGGGGCAGAAAAGCCACGGTGCAGGGGTGGCTTACAGATAAAGCGTCGCTCCACTGGATGTTGTGCAGCTGCTCGATTTAAAACTGCAAAATTAACTCGGGGTGAAAAAAAAAAAATGCTGCTATTTAATCAGAATATAAAGGTGACATTACGACTCCCTATTCTATGAGGTGAGATTATAAATATCAGCTGGTCGGGATAGAATTGCTGGGAATAAAGGCCGGTGTGCGCAGGCTCCGCGTGTTATTATGGCCCAGTGTACCGGAGGGTTTGTGCTTAGCTGTTGTCAGCCTCTGCTGTCACGCGGGAGCTCGCGTCAAATTCTACATTAATCACGCGATTTCACGGCGGCGGGCGCACGCGGGAGAAGAGGAGCATGCCTTTGGACTTTGGGCATCACGCTCGCGCTCCCCGATATAGCCCGGTTCGGGGAAGTGCGAAGCGGACACTGCACCCCTAATGTGATGCAGTGTGGCCTAGTAACGTAAAGTAAACACGAAACCATTTACAATGAATCCTGGATTGACTCAAAATGTGCACCCCTCCTCTTCCCCAAAGAAATGCATTTTATATCCGCTCCCTTTCAAAATGTATAATGATCCCCTCTTATTAAATTGTGAACACGACCAAATTGATTCTCGTTATTTTCCTCGTAATTAATCTTTTTATTACACCTATAATATGCTGTAATTATCTGCGGCATAAATGTGGTTTAACCGTTGTTTTTCATTAGCTTGTATCAAAGCAATCACTATGCGCATTTATCACAGACCCATATTAACTCCACCTTTACATTGAAATGGAAGAGCTAATCATTCCCCAAAATAAGCACTTTATTTACGTCAAAGGCAGATTAATAAATCATTACTATCTGGATGTGTTTATTTTGTAATTCTGTTTAGATATTGAAATACTAATTCCATAAATGAAAAGCTCTGCTGCGTGGAGAAAACTGAATAATTCATCGGTTTAAAAAAAAAAAGAAGAAAAAAAAGACACATTTGGCTGTAGAAGCATTCGTACGTTTATACGACGTTTGCGCCAATTATCTTTAATGTATTACCTTAATTGAATTTCTTCCCCAAAGATAGATTTGGGTGTGATCAGTTTACATTCTCCTTCGAAGAGTCAAGGCGCAACATGAGAGATACCAAGCCTGCAGCATCGTCCCTCTCCTCTCCTCTGCTCTCTCTTTTTTCTCCCCCCTCAGTGCATTTCACAGAGAGAAGGATCGGATTTGCTTGGTGCTCCTTTCAATGAACCATGGTGTCAATAAGCAGGCTAGCAGGCCTCTATGTGCTCCGGGTTAGTGCTGGATGCATGTGGAAGCTTCTTTTTTATGTCTATGTGTGTGTGTGTGTGTGTGTGTGTGTGTGCCGTTTTCAAAACAAACTGCTAAAACCAGCAGGCCACAATGCAGCTCCGATCGCATTACCATATTGATATGGAAAGATTTCAGATTTGTTTGCTTACACATTGTTCAAATGTAGCTCTAATTGCTGTGGAGTTTGGCGCGGATCTTCGCTGTTGATTAGACACCAGCAGCTATGGCTTCATCTGTCCTTTGTGGCAGGCAGAGGAGAGAAAAGGCTGCTCTTCCAACACAAAAGGAGGTGCAAGACTGAAATATCTGCAGAGCACAAAGTGTACAGGCACCATTCTTATTAGTGGGCTATATAGATAAAACACTTACACAACATACTGGATCCTGCACAGCACACAACACATTTATCATACAAAAAGGTCCACATATCAGCCATTAAGACGGATTTGTTCTCATGTGAATCCACGTAAACAAGGATTGTATGCCCTACATTTACTAATCATTGACACCTGGTTACAGGAAGGCATTTATATTTGGCTTATATCTGTGGGCGTCAGCTGGCATGGTCAGGTGTTACCTTTATGTATTGCAATATTAGCATTTAAAAAAAAGAAAAACAAAAAATCAGAATAAAAGCAGTATGAATGGGATCAAAAACTGGGAACATTTAATGCTTTTTAAAAAAAAACTGTAATAAATGGCTGCTTTATTAAAAAAAAAATGTTTAAATTATTATAACAGTATCATTTATTCCCATTGGTTTCTATCGCTTTTAATTGGGTTTCTATTCCTCTAACCGGTGATGCTTTCAGACCCGGAAGAGCTGGCGTGCACATACAGTAAGTACGGTAAAGAGGCCGCCTTTGGTTGGCCCATACGCGCGTGCAGCCTGCCCGGTAGCCTATGTGCTCGCTCGTCTCTCCTCGCGCTGTGTTATATGATGATGTGACTCCGGGACCGAGGGCGCGCGCACTTCCACCACCACTGTGAGAGTGTTTTTTTTTTTCTTCTTCTTCTTCCCGTCCACGGCTCTCTCTCTCTCTCTCTCTCTCTCTCTCTCTCTCTCTCTCTCTCGCGCTCCGTCTCTCTCTAAATGCCATCGGCGCTTCCATCTCTATGTCACTCTTTCTTCACATCTGCAGAAAAAAAGCCTCCCTCCGTCCAGCGTCCACTACAGGTCAGTAAATATTTAGATTTGCATCCTAAATGCGGTGTCCAATAAGCTGCCTCTTCCCTCTCTGGCTTTGTATCCGCGAGCTCGCTCATGTCGCTCGTGTATGAATGATGGGAAACTTTTTTCTTTTTTTTTTTTTTTTTTTTTCCTCCCTGTGAACGGCTTAGCTTAAATGCAAATAAACGAAGTCAAACGAATTAATTTTTTTTTTTTTTTTTTTTTTTTTTATAAATTAAAAACGGCCTTAAAAACTATAACTGCCTTTTTCACCCTCATTTTTCTCTGCGTTGACTTTCTGAAAAAAAAAAAAAAAAAAAAAGAGAGAGGCTGCTGTAGTGTTGAAAATACTGTCTACAATACTGTCCGCCATTGTTGCCTGTTTGTTGTTGACCTGCTGTTATTTCTTTCACCGCAAGCGGAATTAGTTTTGAGTAATAATTCGCGTTGGTCGCCGTTTTCCGCTCCACACATGTGTCACTTGGGATTGATATGTGTAAAAAAAAAAAGGCTAAACGCCAGCCAAATACATTTCTTCTAATATTTAGCCACCTACATCAAAACCGGCCCCCAAAATAGCGCAGATGAGGGGTTTTAACGACCTATTACCTACCGCTCAGGTTGGCGGTATAGGCAGAATCCCATACAAGCCGTGAAATTGATCTGATTACCTTGCCGGCGGGTCATAAAGGAAGGAGCTGGGCTTGCTGAGGCTGCTTCCCCCCCTCTCCGTTATTAGTTTCCTCCATCTTTCGTCGTCTTTGGTCGATATGTCTCGATATGGCGGAGAGAGAGCCGCTGTTAGAATGAATAGGATGCCAAATTAAGGGCATCACACGCGCACTGTCACGGGCCAAGAGCTCCACCGGTTATCTGCATGCAAGGGGCAGAGCGCGAGAGAGACCTCGCGCACCCTTGTATTGATCCAAAACGGCTCTTCTTATTTGTTTTTGTGGGTTTTGAAAAAATAGCCACACTGGTCACTTGGGTAGGATTAAATGTTGTAATAATGTTCAAATAGTATTATGATCTTTCTTTTTTATTTTAAAAAAAAGAAGCCACAAGCGGACTTGAGCGTGACAAAGAGGGACAAGCAATGTGGTTTCATTTGGATTTCGTGTCAGATTTTCTTTATTTTTTTTGTTTTTTTTTTATTATGGCACACAGACTTCACGTCGGTGGGTTAATTCTGAGAATTTAAATTGGGGCTAATTATATTTTTGTCAACAGCTTGGTGTCACGTTGAAAGCAGAATTGATAAATTAGCTAAAATATTAATGACGTTTGTTTCTGTTGGGGATCTATAGGCTAAGAGGTGAAAAGGCCCTGCACGCTGAGAGAAAGATTACATCAGTGCGTCTGGCGAGAAGCGATATAGACACTGATAAGCATCACGAGCCAGTCAATTGGCAGACCGTTTTGTTTTTCTTTTTTTTCGTCGGGAAGACTGACACACAATACGAAGTGCTACTTTCTTTTTTTTTTTTTTTTTTGTTACACTCGAAGAAAAAGCTGATTTATCCTACAGCTTATGTTCTCATTTTAATCATTCTAGGAAATCCACTTCAAGTTTCACGCGCTCGACAAAAGCAGAATTTGACGCCCTCGTTTTGTTCTAAGAAGCCGAGTTGGTTCACATGCTGACAGAATAGCAGATTCTTTTTCTTGAAAAGACTAGAAAGGTGACAAATGACTCACATGGTATAAGAAATGCAACAAATAAGTTACCTGCGGTGCTATACCGTTTTCAACATGTATAAATCCGCATCTAACCAGTAATATGTATAAATCACTATTACAGCACGAGTCGCCTGTAGCATTTTAAATCAGTGACTGTGAATCTTCATTGTTATATCAGACAAAACACATGCAGCATTACACTCTTTTAACCATTTATTATTAACACACACATATATATATATACATATATATTTATATATATATATATATAAATATAGCCTATAACATGTGTCGTCTGTGTTTTCCTCCTTTCACTTGTATTTTCGCCATTTTATTTATTTTACAATCAAAATGAAAGAAGGCTGGTAACCTATTAGTCGAGGCCATAATGAAATAGTACACACACACACACACACACACACACACACACTTTATTATTAATACTGTAACAGGGTATCTCTTGCATCTGCTCTTATTTCTAACACAGCATGCATATGCGCTGCTATTTAAAAATAAACACAACAACACGTTTGCATTTATTATTAATAGTATTTTGCATTATAATGGCGGGCTAGTGTTGTTATATTAATATTGTAATGTTTTATTATTGCTGTGTGATTCTATCTGCGTGACCGCTGATTAATCAGCTGACTGAAGGAAATTATTATTTACGAGGAAAAACAGTGATTGTAATTGCTGATGAGGTCATAGACAGGAAGTTGGGGGACCAAGTAAACACACAGACAAACAAACACACACACACACACATATATATATATATATATATACAGACGTTATCTAAAACACTTCATCCCCCACACTGGCGATGGTTTAATCCGTTCGTGTCTTAAATTCTCAGCCGTGATGTAGAAAAAGAAACTGTGCCATGTCTTGATTTTAATCAGAGCTGGCTGACATAATCACATATCTCTGGCATCTAGAAGCCCGACTGGCCCTTCGCCTACTTTTATGAATCAACCTTTACGCACGACAGCCCTGCTATTTGTAGGCCATTAGCTTCAAAAATAGACCAACGCAGGGGCTCGTTTTCGGCTCACACACACTGACAGAGAACAGGGAACTGAAGCCACTGTTTCTCCCTTCGTGGCGACAGTTTGGGATTATAAATGACAACTTTTTTTTAATTTTTTTTTTTAAAGAGAGCCAGTCGTATTCCGTGCTGAATAAGCTCCGGCGTTATTGACACCGAGGCTTGGGAATCAAGTCATGGGATGGCTTCCATGTCCCATTCTCTAAGCTTCGATACATCCAAGTGAAGAAACAAAAAAACATAATCGGGATTTTAGGCTACATTTACCGTCATGTGTTGCCTCTGAGCACCTATAACGGGTACTTTGTGGATAATGGCTCCGCGATACTTTTCAAGAGGATAATTACACGAGTCCGCTGACAGCTTGACAATGGCAGCTACAGCAGTTTGCATCCAAGTTCAGTCTCAGGTTTGCTGACTGAGAAATGCTCCCTCTTTCTACCTCTCTCTCTCTCTCTCTCCCTCTCTCCTCCCCAATCCTCTCTCCCCCTCTCTCCCTCTCTATCTCTCCAGGTAGGGCTATCCTGGATAGGGAAATATACGACGCTTTGCCAAGTCTCGCTCAGTCTGTGCTCCCACGCGCCCGACTGAGAACAACCTCGATATCAAAGAGGGGGAGATACATTGGGAATTAGACGAATAAACACTAATGGAGTCATCACCTGAGCGCGTGGCCTTTGGTTTCAAAAATATGAATTGTAATTGGCAAAATACAACCTCTCTCTAACTGACACTATTGATGACTGATAGTCAATTTCATGCATTTTGGTGCAGCCAGTGAACGCCACATTAAAGCGACCCTACCTGATATTACAGTCACAGGATAATGCGTCTTGGTGCAAGGGCGTGCGCGCTCCCGCTGCCTATCCACTGCGCGCTGCTGTGAGAGGGCTCATTTCCTGACTGTTTACACCGCGTGACGTCACATCCAGTGGCGACGCCGAGGCTGCCCCCAACACACACACACACACAACTCTACTATTACACACTGCCAATCTGAGAGAATATGGAGAAGCCAAACTGGGCTTGAGACATAAAATACTTCCCCAAGGAGCAGCCCCCCCCTCTCTCTCTCTTCTGCCGCGCGTTTTTCATCCCTGTGTGACACATACAGGGTGAATTCCTCCGATTTAGAGAGAAAATGTGGCTCTTTAAATTATAGTTGCTTATCTGTTAAACTTTGAAGAAGATGAAAAACGAGGTGGGGGTAAATCACTCCCTGTGAGCACTATCGTGTTACATTTAATGCACTGTTTTGAATAAATAATGACGTGAGCCATTGTTGTTTGTCAGTTTGAGGGTAGGTTATTGCAGATACTGGTGAGTTAACTGACAGCCACTAAAAGCCTACATTAGGATTGATTTCATTTATTTTTTTTGGGAGACTATAAACTCAGCGAGTCTCCCAGGCGTCCTTGTCCGTGCCTGCTTCACGGTGAGCAGATCGGCTCAATTCGGATCTGCCATTAGAATAATGTGCCTGTCACCGCGAGAGGACGCACTGTCACAATTTTAAGAGCGTAAATGTCCCGCAACCTGCCATTGGCCCAGAGCAACAGGCTCTGCTGCAGCTTTTCTTCTTCTCTCTCTACGTGCACACACACACACACACACACACTGCTGCAGACTGTTTGAAAAAGTGCAGACGGACAAAAATCTTTATGTGTTCCTAACTATTTAAATTTTTTGAATGAATTTGCCTCGGATGGTTTTAAGAGTGGTGGATGTCTTTTCTTTTTTTAATGTGTATTTGTTTTTGTTTGAATGCCTGCATAAGGTGTACAGTTTTATTACGCCTATTTAAGAGAAATATCTCTTTTGAAAAAGATATCTTTTTGGGCAAGGTCATTGAAAGGAATCTTGCAGCACTTCTGCATCTCTCCCGGTCCAACGTTATATTCAATTAGGGCAGGCCCCTCCCCTTAACTGATGACACTGACAGACCCTCCTTAAGTTGCGTCGCGCCACAGCTGTCTGCAAGCATTGAGCTGCCTGGCGCCATCCTGAAAGAATGCCTTCACTGTAGAGAGAGAGAGAGAGAGAGAGAGAGAGGTAGAGCAAGGGTGAGCGAGCAACAGCCACACAGACGAGAGGGAAAGAGAGAGAGAGAGGAGCGGAGTTAATGGAGAGGGCTACAACTGCGCACAAACACAGATTTGATCAGTGAGTTTAACTTGCTGGTGCTGGTCAGTGTGCACTGAAGCCATCCGCTACAAACAAGCCGTGCGCCCGTGCAGACCTCCACTACTTGTTGAGCTGGGCTGAAACATTGACATTTTTTTGAGAGAAAGAAGTTCAGGAACTCTGCGTTGGACTGGATTCCATTTTGGACGTATTTATATGACAACAGCTTCGTTGCATTTGTAATGTAGGGTATGTTTCGTGTTTAAATATCTTCTTTGCTTTTTTTGCTTTTCTTTTTTTTTTTTTTTTTTTTTTTTTTTAAAAAACCCGAGTGAATTCATTTTAGTCGTGCTGCATGTGTGAACGATTTTGAGAAAATCAGACAGTAAATTCTTCTCTCTGTCTCCAGGTGATCGGAAGCAAGCGCGGAACCTGTGGATTTAACAAAAAAACCGGATTTGGGACAGATTATTTCTTATCTTGTGACTTGTACCGCTTTGCTTCGGCGTGCATGAACATTTACTAAAGCAAACAACAAAAGCAATGGAAGTAAGTGCGGATCAGCCACGATGGATGAGCCATCATCCCGCGGTGCTGAACGAGCAGCATCCCGGCTCACATCACCCGGGCCTCGGCCACTCATACATGGACCCTTCGCAGTATCAGCTCGCTGACGATGTGGATGTACTCTTTAATATCGACGCACAGGGGAACCACGTCTCTCCATACTATGGAAACTCTGTCCGAGCCGTCCAGAGGTACCCTCCTCCTCCACACAGTAAGTAAAAACGGCCTGTTTAGGCCTTTTATTTAATAATGTGCACATTATCCACTCTAGATCCCTCTGCGTAATTTATCCCTGCAGCAAATACTCAATTACTGTCACTGTGTTTGGAATTGTTTGCATTATCTGACTGTGATACAGGCCAGGTTTCGGTTTTGGACTGAGTTGACTTCAGACTTAAAAACCTGAGAGCGTACAGTGTTGTGAAACCACGCCGTAAATATGTATGGTTTACCTCCAGTTTGTCTTTGGTTTCTGTCGACCGCTTATATCACATTCTAACCCCGTTTAAACTTCACAGACGTGGGAAAAAAAAAAATTACATTCAGCTGACTCATATGTCAAAAGTTTCTTTTTAAAAGCCCGCGCGTAATTTCTTTTCTAAATCAACGGAGCGTTAAATTACGGATTGTCCTGGAATATTGTGTTAATGTTCAATAGCATGTTTTCACCTCGGAGCGCATGCACAATATTTATCTCCATTATAATGTATTGTTCATCAGCACGTAGTCATTTGTGAAGTTCCCTATATTGTAGACTTCCTCAACAGTCAATTCACGACGTTGTTTTTTTTTTTTTGGTTTTTTTTAAAGGCATTTTGACTTACAAGCATTCATTTGCATCCAAGCCAGTTTAAAAGCAAAGGGCAAACATATGCACGTGCGTGGCCACCTGAAACTAGTTTATCCACATAAGAGGGGATCGAATGATTTCTGGACGGCGACAGAATCTCTATAGAAAGCGTTTTGAATGAACAGCTGGAGGCACATTAAATCCGGTCTTTGTGTAAAAAAACATGCAAATGTCAGTAAATGTGTTTGATTAATCAGTGCGTAAAAGTGTGCTCACTTTCATCTTTCAGCGCGTGTGTAGGCCTACAGCTAGACTCTCACACTCCTAAATGGCAAATAAATGTGTGTGTATTTATCGTTGTTGCAGACTGAGGCCAGGTTGTGATGTTTTTCTGTGTTTCTGTGCTGCCCCAGGTAGCCAGGTGTGCCGTCCCTCATTACTGCACGGCTCCCTGCCCTGGCTGGAGGGGAGCAAAGGCATCGCCCCGCACCACAGCACTTCTCCCTGGAACCTGAGTCCCTTCCCCAAGAACCCCCTGCACCACGGCTCCCCGGCCAGCCTGTCCGTCTACCCCTCGGCCTCCTCCTCCTCCCTGTCCACCGGTCACTCCAGTCCGCACCTCTTCACGTTTCCCCCGACCCCACCGAAAGACGTATCCCCGGACCCGGGCATATCCAACTCTGGCGGCTCCGGGCGGCAGGAGGATAAAGAGTGCATAAAGTACCAGGTGACCCTGGCCGAGAGTATGAAACTGGAGTCAGCTCACGGCCGGAGCGTGGCATCAATCGGAGCAGGGTCATCCTCTGCCCACCACCCCATCGCCACATACCCATCCTATGTCCCTGAATACGGCCCAGGCCTCTTCCCACCAAGTAGCCTGATAGGTGGGTCATCTTCTAGTTATGGTTCCAAAACAAGACCAAAATCAAGGTCCTGTTCAGGTAGGCGTGCGCTTTACTACATTCCCTTTTGATCTAACATTATTCCCCAGATTTGCAGCCTTAATGATCAGCCATGTTTAATCTCATACAAAAAAAAAAAAAAAATGCCCATAAGCAGCTCATTCATCCCTCACATCAACAAGTTGTCCTCTTTGGGGCTAAAGGCCATACAGGTCAACCTGTGTTGTAAACAAGCGCATCAAAATGCCTCAAAGCTTTCTTTCATCATCTGATAATAATAATAATAATAATAATAACAAAAGTAATATTAATAACAGTAATACTAATAAATCAAATATAAATTTAAGATCACAATAAATATTAAATATCTCAAATGTATTAATAAACAAATTAAA
Organism: Bovichtus diacanthus; assembly: GCA_943590825.1. Classification (NCBI taxonomy): domain Eukaryota; kingdom Metazoa; phylum Chordata; class Actinopteri; order Perciformes; family Bovichtidae; genus Bovichtus; species Bovichtus diacanthus. The sequence continues at coordinate 351,278 of CALSBV010012282.1, forward strand.
TACATTTGTGTTGAAAAAATAATTATAAAATTAACAACTAGAAATAAAACTCTAGTTCCCAGACCTCGTTGGATTTTTTTTAAATTTTCTTTCCCCCTAACAAAATAAAATCATCATGACGCAAACGAGTTCAGAGTTGAATGCTTAGATTAATTTAGGTGTTTTTTTTTCTCTTCCTCCTCTACACTAACAGAGAGGCAGAGAGAGACAGAGGGGAAGCCAGCTCTCCGGGCAGTGTCGCCCCGTTTATATGTTTAAGATAATCCCATTACTGTCAGACCAGTGCGCGCCACAGTTGCATTGTTTACACAGCGGTACAGCACCGGATGCTGCTCGTTCATTCACAGGGAAAAATCGGGTGAGCCGTCGCCGTGGCAGAGAGCACGAAGCACCGAGGGAGGGAAGAGAAAGAGAGAGTGGGGAGATTTTCTAAATTGTTAGGGAAGGGGAGGGTAATTATTTTAAAGGTTGCTGCTGCTCAGCTGAAAAGCAGTTTTTTTTCTGTAATGAGATTAATATCAGCAGCTTTGATGGGAGTATAGAAAACAGTGGATTAGTCGATGCATATCATCGGGATTATTCAGTGTTCATACACTCAATGCAAATAAAGATTTTAATTCGAGGATAATGTGAGTTAATGTGCATTTTAAGATATTTCCCGATCTGATTAGTATTCCCATTTTCAATGAGGTTATGAGTGCAGTGTGTGCGTCAAACACGCTGTGTGTGATATTACAAATCGGTTTTACTCAAGTAATAAGCACTGGATACCGTTTGATTTCAGAGGCAGAAAGGGAAGATTTAAAAGACATATATATGTTTTTAAAGAAACACACACTTGTCCAGGTGCTTGCACGCCTGTCACGTCAAAACACGTCTTTTCGTAAAGAAGTTGGCCTGTGTGTGTGTTTTTTGCAGCTCGATCAAAAAAAAAAAAAAAAGGGGGAAGTGCGGCTGCATGGAAATGCAAAAAGGCTCTCAGCGTTGCACAAAAGCCCTGTGTGAGTCTCTGCTTTCAAATAATCTGAGTGTGGCTGCAGCGCCCTTGTTTCAGTTTCAGGCCTCCTGGTACTATAATCACTGTTAGTGCGCGTCTCACCTGTCGGTGTCACTAGAGAAGTGCCAGTCAAACAGGAACAGCCTCAATTCAAAACAAAAGACACTGCCTGCTATAAAACATTATATATATACACACATATATATATATATATATAGAGAGAGAGACAAGTAATAATGTTATTATTGCTATTATTATTAGAGAGTCTGATGAGAGAAAGAAGATGTTTTATTAGATTTCTTTTTTTAAATTCACCTCGGATCAAAGTGCATTTTGCTTAATCTGACAATCCTATTCCAATGCTTGTAGTTTGAAGTTTTTGAGGGTTATTCAAAAATAATTTCCTCCTTATGGACCTTAAAACAACTGCTGTATTCACCACCAACACTTATCACGTGTGTCTAATGTGTGTGTGTGTGTGTGTGTGTGTGTTTGTGTCTGTGTGTTATCAATTAAAAAATATCTGCTGCTGTAAAAAGTCATGCTTGCATTTGCAACGTCACATTATAATTATTGTTTGTTGATCATGCATATTGCACGTTTTATAAAGCTAACTGTTTCTGTTTCCAGCAATATTTACATGCATCAAGAATTATATTTTATTTTATGTTTTTAAAAGACCAACTGACCTGGCACTGTCTCCATGTTTTGTGTGTGTGTGCGTGTGTGTATGTGCGTGTGTGTGTGTGTGCGTGCGTGCGTGTGTGTGTGTGTGTGTGTTGGCTCTTGCAGAAGGTAGAGAGTGTGTGAACTGCGGGGCCACGTCAACTCCGCTGTGGAGGCGGGACGGTACGGGTCACTATCTGTGTAACGCCTGCGGACTCTATCACAAGATGAACGGGCAGAATCGCCCCCTCATCAAACCCAAGCGGCGGCTGGTACGTCTCCACCACATTTCTCTATTGATGACATTTCCGTCTCTCTCTCTGTTTTTCCCCTATCCAGGAAGAAGTAGGCCTATTAGCTGCAGGAAATTGACTCGACAAGTGCAGGTCTCTGTTTTCAGATACTACCATAGAAAAAAACTGCACAGTTTTTTTTTAAATGCAATGACGATGCTATTTTTTTATTTGCTAAAATTGTCATTGATTATTCTGTTTAGGCCCCATGTGTATTCTGGAGATGCATTGCCTCCATTAAAGAGAGCTTCTACTGTAGCTTGTGGCTGCAGGCCTGCATTCAAAAACGCACAACGAGCTCCATCATATAAACATTATTTTTTGACATTTTAGGATACATTTGGGCTATTGGTAGGCAATTTTTTATTTATTTTTTTGCAATTCTTATAATTGCTTCAGGTCGAGCTATTTTTTTTTTTTGTTGTTGCAGTTATTCCAGGGAAAGCCCCCTCTCATCAAAGCTGCATCTCTTATGAGCTTTAGAGGAGTTCCCCTGCCTACTCATATGAAAAAAAAATATATATAAATATGGCTGCCCAGTCCTGCTCTGGATCTTTTCTCTCCTCTTCGCCTCTAATGTGAAAACCCGACTTCCCAGGAAAGGGCTGCCGGATATCTGAGCAGCGCAGATAAGTCGCTTTTAACAACACAGCCTGCTTCCCCAGTCAAAACATAAAGGCTGCGGAGTCCGAGCCGAGCCAGGCCAGGCCAGCACAGTCACGACTCGAGATTGTTTAGTGTTAGAATCTGGTGGGTCAGGTGGGTAATTGCCACGCCACATTTGACCTTGTAGTTTTTTTATTTAAGGACAACAAAAAAAATATATAAGTAATCTTATTTATAGGCCAGAAAGTGACATCAGAGGACCAATACATGACCTGCCACTCTGATAATCTGTGTAATAATACATCACATTGATCTAATAATATCTTGTCTGCTGAACTTTAACGTTTTAGTGGCAGAACATGTCAAGTTATTTCAGGATTTGGTGAAAATGACAGCATTGGCTGTATTTAAAAAAAAATATTAAATAAAATCAAGAGGGTAAAGAAAAGACTGCAAGAAAATGCAATAAAAGTAAAGATCATAGCGAGACATAATTAACACATCATATATGGACTTAATAAGGCTTATTCCTCCAACCTGATTGGTTATTCACAGCACACAGCAGCAGGGGTTATTAGGCCACCACATGTGTATAATTGGAAATCCCTCCCTGAGATAATGTAGTCCTTTACGTTGGTGTGTCCTTTGCGCTCACCTGTCTATTGATTGTTTTTAGAGATTATAACATCAATGTCAAGCCATTGCAGCAAACTGGGCCGTGAGACAGGCAGCTAAATCCATGAGAAGACATGACTTTCACTGTGTCAGGATGAAGAGAGGGTTTTACTCTGCTGGTAGCCTGCAGCGAAGCTAAAAATATCCACATTTTCTTTTTTTATTATGCTTTTAATTGGCGTGCAATTATTGCTCATGGTTCATTTCACTGCATGATATGTTCATATTTCCTTTCCATAATGTCCATGTTTAAAAATCATCTTATATAAGAGCCTTTTTTTTTTTCTTTTTTTTGTGTCGATAACAAATCTATATGTTCTTCCTTTTCACTTGAATTGTTTCACGTCATGAGGTCGACATTTAAAACAACCCTGCATGGCACAACCACGCACTTTAAGGGGAAATTTAAATCAGATTTAATAGCTCTCCCATTTCAAGGCACTGCTTTTATGTCTTCTGTAAATATTTATTCTCCAGGAGGTATGTGCTCTATGACGCTATTTTTAGCCCCGAGTGAAAGCAGCTCTGTTTTTTGGTATTTCTGTCTTTATTTTAAACTATTTTCATCTTGCACTGAATGCAAAGTAAGACTTATGGGGTGGACATTAAGAGTGTGAATACAGTAAAAATAAAGCCTGTATTGACCGCTATTTAATGAATTTAATTCGCAATGGAGGGGAATTAAATGGCATTTTTTTTTTTTTTTTTTTTTTTTGCATTTATAGATTTAGTAGGATACTGTGCAACACGCCAAACTGCCAAAACTACAGGGCTGCCAGAATTACATAAAGACAACATTTTCGTGATGTATTTAAATCCCATATTTTTTCATTATATCCTGGTTAAGTGCCGCGTAATGCCCAAATACACCTCCCAATTTCCATCTACATTTCAGTGCTTTTTTAAAAAAAAAAAAAAAATCACGCTTTCTCCACGAATGGCAGCCCTGAATCTTGGTGTTAAATGTATCAGGATACATGTCGATTGGGTTTATTGCGTGGTCATGTGACGCTCTTTGGCCTTTTTTTTCCCCCCTTGTGTTGTTGCACAGTCCGCAGCCAGACGGGCGGGGACGTCGTGTGCAAACTGCCAGACGACAACGACGACGCTGTGGCGGAGAAACGCCAACGGGGACCCGGTGTGTAACGCCTGCGGCCTGTACTATAAACTGCACAATGTAAGTAATAAACCTTCATAGGATATCTCACCAAGCCATCAAAAAAAAAAGTGCATGTCCAGAATGTGTCTTTCTCACACTCCATCTTCCTCGCCACTCTGGATTTCTTTCTCGTCACGTGCTGCTGGGCACCTTTCCCTCCATCCCCTGCATATTTTATCTGACTTGTCCCTGCAGAGGATTTCCGGGGCACGGCGATAACAAATACTGTAGAATTAATATGATTTATTGGCAGTAAGTGCGAATCTAAAATGTATAAGACCGGAGTGAACTAAGCCCGCAGCCGCCTTGCTTTTGAATATTAAAGAAGGGGGCTTAATTAAAATTCGATTAATTTCCAGGCCGAATTTTTTTTTTTTTTCCTCCCTCCATATTTCTAGCCTTTTGGTTCCACGCGCGCCAGGGACTTGGAGTCCCCCCTCTGACCACCAATCCGCCTGATTCGTTTTGGGTTGGTTCGCGCCTCACCACATCATTTCACATCCTCAATCTGAAAAGCCCCAGGGACTCGTTTATCTCCCCCCCCTCTCTCTCTCTCCTCTCTGTGCACAAAGCTGTCACTTTTAATCAAACAGCCATTGTAGTTTAAACTAATAATAATAATAACTGCTCTGAGGCCACATGTAGGTAATATTTGCCCCTCTTGCAGACAACAGATATAAGTTGCCTCCGTCCCTGTGTGTAAGGGGGAGAGTATCCTGCTCTGCTGCCCTGCTTGTCACGCAAGCGCCCCCTGTTAAATCCTTTTCCCATGTTACTTTTGGCAGATAGTTAGGCGCTGCAGAAACAGATTCAGACCAAGGTTAAAAGGAGAGAAGAATAATATTTCCCAGTCCACATATTAGCATTTGAACTGACCCCGACCTTGGTGTAATTGTGAAATGAGTTTATTTTGGCAAATCCAGACTTCTGTTGGGGTTTGCTCCCTTTGAAACAAATTCCACATTCTTCATGGAGAATTTAGCAAAGTCCCTGCTCGCCTGCATATGTGTGTGTGTGTGTGTGTGTATACACGGTCCCAAAACACCTGATGGTAGCAGTCTGTTGTCCCGTAAGCTTTGGCTCAGATAAGAAGCTTGTGAAAACAGAAAAAGTTGCCACAAACATGAGTCCTTGTTAACACCTAAAACACAGACGGCTTCTTTTTTCAGTAATCAGGGGTTTAAGTCATCGCGTGTGAAAAATGTCTTTCTCATCTTTCGATCTGCGAGCGTGCTCAGCTTTGACACCTCTGTACGAGGTTTCAGGTGGTTAGCTACTACAGCTGGGAGAGAGGACGTGGGGGGCTGCGCTGTGTGTTCTGCAGTGGTCATTGACTCAAACACTCTGGCTTTGCTTTTGTTTGATGTGTCGGGGCGGCGGTCGGCGGCCCAAGGCTTCCTCTGCGAGACGCTAGACATCTCAGCATCAAAGAGCGTAGGCCTGACCGGCTTTAGGTGGGCGTAAGCATGCCTCAGAGCTGGAAGCAAGGCAGACAAGGCAGAGAAAGTCCCCCAATATGAAGCCACATCTTAGAGAATGAAACCACACCAGTGGGGGGGGAAGGGGGGGTGCACAGATCTCTGCCCTAATCATCGAGGCTACTAAAGAGTCAGTGAAAAATGCCAATGTCTCAGACAACGCGAGGAAGAATTCCCTGCTCCCATTTCCCCGGGAAGAAGCGCTCAGAAAGATCAGGAAGCCAGTCGGCCTCCTCCACCTCCTCCACCTCCCCTCATAATCCTGCTCAAAGCCCGAATTCCATCATCCAGCTCCCATTCCCGGCTAAACCTATGCTGGAATATGGCAGCTGGGGCCATTTTGGCCAGGAGACGGCCACGCGGTTAAGGAGGAGGGTGGAAAGGAGGACTTGGCCGACGCCGGCGGTCGTCATGGCCATGTGTCTCTGTGGTCGACATTAGCTGCCAGACCCTTCTCCGTCTCTGTTCTGCACACACTCGCTCCATCTTCCCTCCACCCCCTCCATCTTTCCTGTTTCTCTCTTTCTTTCTGGCACAGTCACAGCCTCAGATACAGTTCAGCTTAAATGAATCAACATTTAAATCCAGCCCAACACATACACAGAATATAAACAATCTTCTGTTTCAGGATGGGACAGTCAGATTTGCCCCGTAATGGGACTCCATTATATGTCATTATGTCTCCCCAAAACCCCAAAATCTGCCTCAAAGCAAACTGAAAGTCCCAGTGTGTGCCACATTTTCTTACTTATTTTCAAACGTGGTGACACCCTTCACTTAAGGCTTCTTTTTCATTGTGTTGCCTCATGTAAATGGAGCCACAACTACGGATGTCTCCGTGTTGGAATCTCCACTTTTGAAGATTTTCTATTTCGCATGCAAACACGATATGTCGCGACAAAATACTAATTTGCCATCTTCTCTGTCTCCTTTCGAGAGCAGATCAACCGACCTCTGACCATGAAGAAGGAAGGCATCCAGACCAGGAACAGGAAGATGTCCAGCAAGTCCAAGAAGAGCAAAAAGTCCCAAGACGGCATGGACGACTTCTCCAAGAGCCTGATGGACAAGAGCAGCTCCTTCAGCCCGGCCGCCCTGTCCCGCCACATGTCGTCCTTCCCACCCTTCTCGCACTCCGGCCACATGCTGAGCACCCCCACACCCATGCACCCCTCCTCGGGCCTCCCATTCGCCCCCCACCACCCTTCCAGTATGGTCACAGCCATGGGTTAGAGCTCCCTGCGCTGCACCGCCCCTGAACCCTCGGCCTCGCCACCACCATATCCCTCGGTACCTCTGCTGACCTGCTTCCATACCCTAAAAGACAAATAAACTGCTCCTCGGCCCGACCTAAGCTCCCCTGTCCCACCACCGAGCTGCGGTGCGAGAACGACAGGCTTTCGGCTCCTTTTCCTCAGTTGTATCTTATTTTTATAAAATCAAAAGTGTACCTCTGCGATGTGAATGCTTTGCAGACTTGACTGTGGCGCACTGACCTCCAGGGGGAAGATTTTTGTTTTCCTCCAACCAGGGAGAGAAAGAACATTTTTCTCCCCAAGCCGCCGCCGCCACCACCACCACATAAGAGGCTGTCCTCCCAGCTGATCCACATGATAAGGAGCTCCATTTGTGTACAAAAAGCCATTTTTCCACACACGAACATCACAAAAAAAACTTTTACAACGACCTCTCCAGAAATTTCCAATCCCACCTCTCTTCACCTTGCACCTGTGTAACAGGAAGCCCCGCTCCCCGCTCCCCCTCTTCTTCTTCTTCTTCTACTTCTTCTTCTTCTTCTTCTTCATCATCTACTTCTTCTTCTTCTTGCTGGAGATGAGGAGAGACAGACATTGAATATATTTGTACAAATTGTATGAAATACAGTACATTTAATGAAGACTTTTTAATTAAGTAAGAAAAAAAAAAAGGAAACATGCCCCTGGGCAGCTAACAACGACGAGAAGGGTACGAGTCGCAGCAGTAGGAGAGACTTGCCGCCAGACGAGTGAGTCCCGGAGGAAAGAGAAAAGGGAGGAGGAGGTGAGAAGAAGAGATGGAGAGACTTTTGAGAAAGGGCAGGCCTCGGTTTTCGCCTGCGTGAATTGTGTTGCATTAAGTTTGCAGAGAGTCAGCGGCTCTGGCTGCAGGCAAACTCTCTTTTTATTTTATTTTTGGATGTGCTATAGGTCTCGGGCAATTGGTTTGTGTTGACACACGCACGTACACACACAAGTACACACACACAAGTACTCACACACACACACACGCACACACACACTTGAAAGACATTCTTCCTGCCCACAGATTATATGCATTGTGAAAAAAGTTCCTGTATTTGTAATTTGTATGTATAAATCAGAGTACCAAAAATACGAAATAAACAAAGATGTAGAATTATTTCTTTATGTTATGCAGACTGAATGGTTGTAAAAATTTAATAATAATCACTAGTGTAAAATATGACTGCTTTTTTTGTTTCGTAATTTTTTTTTTTTCCTCTTTGAAAATAATAAACTAGTTTAATCTCTGTTGACATGTTAGCACTGTGGTCGAGAGCCGTCATTTCTGTGTGATCTTTGACACCCCCCCACCTACTCCAGCGACACCCTCCCATTTGTTTTCATTTTTCTTTTACCCAGCATTCACAGGAGCGGCTCTTACGGTCAGTTGAGCACAAACAGGAAGAGCAGAAATAAACAGTGGCAATGGAGGAACAAATCAAATGGCAGGGTCACAGAGGCCAGGCCACACATGCACCCTGGGCTGAAGGGGCTTTTGTCTCCTCCTACTGATACATAAATATACACCGACCGACTTGCAACACCGTACACACATCAAACAAATATCACTCATCTAGCGAGGAGGATTCATGAGGAAGCGGCATCATTTCAGGCATTTCCCCTCCGACTTATTCAACTTCTTGTACGCTTTATTTCCACACGATGCCGAAACCTAATAAAATATTACATTTTTAGCTCGTTTCCGAACCTTGAAGATGAAGCGAAAGTCTCAGATAGAACAATCCCGTCGCTTAATGAAGACTTTTCTACACAGCGAGTTCAGCGGCGTTGCGATACGCATCAGCTCTATTGTAGAGAAACCCTGAAGCTCACAATACCCACTGCAGAATTTCCACAGATATAAATAATTCTGGCTTTTAGGACCACAAACAAAAACATTTCTTTTTGAATTTTCTTTTAACTTATAATACGCTGCTGTTGTTGTGAGAGTGTGTCATAGTGAGAGCCGAGCAAACCGTAGAGGGTGTGTGCAGTTTAAGGTGCTTTACAGGAGACAAATACAGCAGAAAGATAAACAGTAAAACAAATAGGCGACCTAATGCACTGCAGAAAAAATTTAAAAATAAAATAAAATATCGCAATAGATGATGAAAACGTGAATAAACATGACATCTGTCTTATTATTCACAAAACAGCTAAATTAAATCAAAACAAAATCGTGCATGTAAAGACAAAAAAACAAATAAAAATAAAACAAACAAGGTGTTGTGCATTAGATCGAAGCAAGACACGAGATTAAAACAGTGAAAAGTTAATGGAACTCATTTCGATCGTGGCCCGGCCTGCCATGAATCATGACAATAACAAACACCGCTGTGCCTCTGCTGTGGTACGGATTTAAATGAAAGTATTTGCTGCACAACAAATCAGATTGCGGTGTGAACACGGCACTTAGTAAATATTTGCTTTTCAGCAGGTTTTAACCTCAAGAAAGCCATTTAGCCTTTTACTCTGGGGATTCAGAACATCCGGGTACATTTCCCCCGACGGGCTGCAGGAGTAAATCACGGTGCTTATATCAAGACATCCAATTAGAAAATATCTGATGTTTTGTACATTTTTCTGTCTTGTTTTTGTACATCTTATACTACACACACCATCAGTCTGGTCAGCGCGCAGCAGTCCTCTCTTATTGTCCCGATAGCTGCAGTTAAAACGTCGCTCTTGGGCCTGTAAACTCCAAACAACTCCAACAGTTTCCCCGACCCCAATATTACAGTGGACTGTTGGGAAGCACATTTCCAATATCGGAATATATTTGCACAAAGTGGAATGCCAAATCCGCCGGCTGCGCAGCCCTCTCATGCCTCCCTGCAGAAAAGGCCATACAGAAGTCAGGTATTTGGCGTCATTTGTTTCTGAGCCGCCGTGACCAATCGGGAGATTTGCTCCTGTGTTTTAATAGTGAGGTCAAGGGGCCATGTGGAATGAGAATGGGAATAGTGTGTGTGTGTACAGAGGGATTGAGGAGCGCTTTGCCCCGTGGTGGGACCCCATGGCCTCTGGCTGACCTTTTTCCCTCTACTGTTCGACTGTGGACGTCTGCCAAGGGTGACTGGCTGTGCAGCGGCCAGCTGAGGTGAGGAGGAACACGGGCCGACGACCTCTCCGTGATCTCTTCTCCTCTTTCCTCCATCATCATCATCATCGTCGTCGTCCCAAACCACTTATTTCTGTCTCTCTCTCTCTCTCTCCCTCCGTCCGTCTGTCTCTCTTCCTGCGTCTGCCTCTCGTCTTTCAGGTGAGGATGATGACAGATTTGTGGGCGTAATCGGCTCTAAGCAACAGTCCATCTTCATCCAGGCCGCGCCGCTGTCACCGTCAGCAGAGGTCGGGTCAAATTTGGGGTCACCACGTTGGAGGAATTTGGTACCTTTGAATGCTGAAAAATTCAGATGGACGGAAAAGTAATCGCCAACTATTTTCATAATCCATTAATCGTTTAGGTAATTTTCATGCAAAAATGTCGGAAAATGATGTTTTCAGCCTCTCGAAGATAAGATAAGATAGAACTTTGTTCATCCCGAGGGAAATTGTTGTGCAACAGTTGCAATACACAGTAGGAGACAGTATTATTGTACATTTTTTATGAAAAAGGTGTATTTTTAGCGTTCAAAGTAGTGCTACAAATAACAATTCATATTATTTTTTGCGATTAATCGATTCCAAAATAGTGAAAAATATCCGTCCCAGTTTCTCAAAGTCCAAGGTGACTTCTTTTAAATGTCTATAGCCAAAGATTTTCAGTTTAATATGGTACAAAAGCAGACATTATTACTCATTATTGGAGTCTATTTGGTGTCTGTTCCTAAACCTGACAATAAAATGTAAAAACATCATTCCACTTTCAACTTCACCAACTTCCCCGTGCATCATTTATTACAAACTCTTTGGCTCTGCGGCCAAAACACAGTTCGAAAGTTGCTGCTCGTTGCTGTCTTTATTTATCATCTACGCTCATTGGTATTTACCAAGAGGACGATGAAAAGGTTGATACCACTCGTCAACGTCTGTGCTACAGCTAGCGGCCGGTTAGCTTAGATTAGCATGAAGACTGGGAACAGCTAGCCTGGCTCTGTCCACAGGCTAAAATAAATCTGACTACAGGCACCTCTGGAGCTCACTCTGTATTATTGTCTCTGCTGAGAAGCTTATGTTTTCGGCCTTGTTTGTCCGTTTGTCTGTCAGCGGGATTACGAAAAAGCTACTGGCCTGATTTTGGGGAGGGCGTAGCATTGGCTAAGGAAGGACCCATACAATTTTGGAGCGGATCCAAATCCCAGGGCGGATACACAGATTATGTTTCACTTTTATTAACATTGCAAGATAGAGCATGCGTTCTTCATGCATGTGATTTCGTAATAATCCGAGAAAATGTTGTGAACTTCCTCACACTCAGCAAAGAGCCAGGCCAGCTGTTTCCCTCCCTTTTCCAGTCTTTACGCTAAGAGATGCTAACCAGCTGCTAGCTCCAGCTTCACGGACAGACGCCATGGTGACATCGACCTTCCAGCCAGAAAGTGTATTTCCCAACATTTCAAACTATTCCTTTAAGCTAGTGAGTCAAAAAAAAACAAAAAAACGCCGCCATCAAACTGAATATACGTGAAATATCTTTCCTAGAATGCGTTAAATGTGCCATAGATGTTACAGTCGCAGTTTAATTCTATCAAATGTTATTGTGACACATTATACTGTAAGAAGATGCTATACTTTCACTTTGGTGTCCAACAGACAACCTTAAAGTGTCCACAGGGGCGCTATATATAATCATTTAAGGCTTCATTTACGGGTATAGTACCAGAAATGCTCTGCTCCGAAGCAGCTAAAAGGGACATTATTGTTGTCTGTGAGATCTTCAATCTCTCTCAATGTCACTCACCAATACAAGATATAATAAACTGTTTACATAGCATCCGAAGAAATGTTATAGGATTACTATAGTCCTTTTTGAAAGTAAATGGCTGTTGTTATTCTTATCCTTCCCCTTTGTTTCGAAAGACCTGAAGCCTGAAACATGAGGGATGAGCTGCCGCGGCATTGTGGGAGTTCTCTCACTTGTTCGAGACCCCCTCGCCACTTTGAAAAGAGCAGCCTCGCGTTGCATTGTCTCCTTAACAATCGTAAATTTGAACCATAATCTCCCGTCACAACATAGCAGATAAAAGATAATTATCTCTTTTACTGAGGTGCCCTGGGGCTTCTTGGACGGCCTAGCAGACAACGTGCCTAAACCCTCATCCCACACACTCACACACACTCACACACACACTCTCTCTCACAGACTTGCAACAGGCTTGGGAGCCGGCTGCCGCTACGGCGAGAGATTTGTCAACAGATGAGTTTGAATGCTCAAAGTATTCATGCGAATGTGCACATGCACATTCCGAACTTCTCTCACGGCTCTGGATGAACTCGTTTCTGGCTGATTTCCGCAACAAGGTCGTAGATTAAAGAAATTGGTTTCGCGGACTACTAGGAGTAATGGAGGTGGCGCAAAGTTCACAGGTTCACCGAGGGAGGCACACACGTCAGTTTATGACAGAAGGTGTCAGAGGGAATGAATGACGACCTGAGACCCGAGAGGGCCAGGAAGAGTGTGAGGTGACGTGTTTGAGGGAAGAGTTCAGGCGCCGCATGACGGGTTCGGGTTGAGCAGAACTGGAGAGGGTGATATTTACGGGAGAATGGAAGGTTGCACGAGTGAAATGTGTTGTTACCCGGACGGGAAAGAGTACCAAATGATCGGAAGCATGTTATTTTCTTACGGCTGACTAAAAGCAGAAGTAAAATGACCTGTGCTAAAATCTAGTTAAAGTAGGCAAAATGAGATTATTCAAAAAAAAACACTCAAAAGTAAAAGTTTCTGTGCAAAAGAGGAACTTTGCTGCATGATTTCTACGATGCAATAAGAACAGCTAAGAACGTTCGTTAGTCAACAATGTTGTGAGAGTGAAAATGAAAAGCAAAAATCATTGTGAATAAAAACTAAGAGAGAACCTTAAAACGTTTATACCGTCTAAGAAATAACATTTTAAAATCAGGACAATACTTCAGTCAAAAAATACTTTTTTTTAAAATTTATTTCAGGTTCCATTGACATTATGAACAATTTCCTCAAAAAAAAAAAAAAAAAATAGAAAAATACTTCCTGTTTCCTGTTAAAAGAATAATCCACATTTTCTTTTTTAAATATACTTACTCGCTTTCCTGCACGAGAGTTGGATGAGAATATCGAGAGCACGTCATCAAATATGAAGTTACAGCCAGGTGATAACAAACTTAGTTTAACTTAAAAACTCTAAATAAGGTGAAACTAAAGCTCCCTAAAAGACGGCTGCAGGGGGAACGTATTTTTGTAGGCCAACCCGGAAGTTAGCGTCGCACTGGTACAAAAAAATAAAGTAAAAAATAATAATAATCTTCACAAATGAAGACCACGGTGATGACTTTTGTAGCGTAGAAGAAGAACAAAGCTAACAGTATGCTACAGACGCTCGTGTGACTTCAACACCACTGAGTAGATGAGTTTCCTCGTTACTGGCGTATTTTATGATTTTGTGTTTTAATGTGTTTTTTTTTCTCACACACTTTTCTTTCACATTCTTTCACATAACATGGGATGAAAGTCGTTGAGGGTGGCGAAAGTTTACAAGGTAAAACACCAGAAATACAATAAAAATGAGTGTTTTCTTCTCACTATTTTCCGCCCCTTTTTATTCCTCAGATGTCAAAGTTTTCCATCAGATCCCTCTGCAGCACCTGTGGAGTGTATTTCCATGTATTCTGCTTCACCGCATGGCTCTCAGGACATGTTTTACAGCCTTGTCCCCTGGTTGGCCCTGTGTTAACGGACAGCCGTCTCTCCCAGGCCTCGGGTGAAACTGAACATCACCTGTCAAAAACCTTCGCGGCAGCAGCAGCAGCACATTTGCATGGGCCTGCATCCACTAACTGTCACTGGGGTTTACCCAGAGCCGCCTTCCTTGTTTCTTCTCAGCCAAATCACCTGAGCAACCAACGGATAGCTGACTGGCAACTCTTAGCCGCGTCACAAATCCACTGAAAAGTAGAGCAGGCAGGTGTTTGTATTCTGTTCATTTGGCTGCAGATTCAGGGGACATGCATTAGCTAAGCTGTGTTTGATGACATGATCTTGGCACCATCAGCAAAGGTGTTCGTGTGTGTGTGTGTGTGTGTGTGTGTGTGTGTTGAATACCCCTCCTTTTATATCTGGGCCAAGCCATGAGTTAATCATCTTTTAATAAACTGACTAAGAAGTTGATGTCTTAGGACAGATGTTGCAGCTTTATATCTTTGCGTACTTTTTTTTTTTTTTTTTTATACCATTATATTTACCGTATCTATTCTAGTTACCGAGGGTTTTTTTTCTTCATATTTCTTCGGCGATTACACACACAAAAAGAAGTTATTCTTTCACTAGATCACAACGCGGTTTAGACTAAAGCATTAGCTTGCCATCTGTGCCAAGAAACTGCAAGAAAGAGACATCTGCCATGTAGAATTTCCTGGCATGAGAAGTCACATTTAAAGATGCAGAATTTCACATCTCCCTGCACACCAGATCTTCTTCGAGTTATTCCTTATATCTGCGTCAGATACACTAGTTTTCTGGAGCGAATAGTGTGTTTTGTATCCAGCTTCTACAGGTTCGCTTATCAACACATCACAGGCTCCACAGGGGGAAACTACATGACTAATTATGTCTGATATGTCAGACATAATTCAAGAAATTGATAGAGAACTAGTATTTTTGGATGAGAAAATTCTCTTATCTCACGCAGAAACAAGCAATAACTTCTAGAGATGAGGTGTGCAGTCGAGATTTGAGCGTTGCAAGGATTCTGGGTGTTCGGAAATAAAAAAAAAAAAACGTGCAGGTGCATAAGAGGGAAGCACAACCTGAATAAAAATAATAAAAAGTGGGTCTGCCACCATGCGAGCAGCTCTGTAAGGCTGTACTTTGAGCTTAATGCTAACACCAGCATGCTAACACACTCACAATAACAGCACTCTCATGCATATGTTCAGCAGACATAATGTTTACCATGTTCACATCTCATTTGGACCTGTTAGCATGCTAACATTTACGAATTAGCAAAAAAAAAAGCTTGCACCCTGCAAGCAAAACAGCCATTATATAGATAAACTGAGGACATACTGGGAATCTAAATGCTAACACCAGCATGCTAACACACTCACAATAACAGCACTCTCATGCATATGTTCAGCAGACATAATGTTTACCATGTTCACATCTCATTTGAACCTGTTAGCATGCTAACATTTACGAATTAGCAAAAAAAAAAGCTTGCACCCTGCAAGCAAAACAACCATTATATGGATAAACTGACCACATACTGGGAATCTTAATGCTAACACCAGCATGCAAACATCATAAAGTCACATATTACCAGCGTCTAGCCGGTGTCAAGGCCCCCAGACGCAATGCATTGTGGGCCAGTTGAGTATGTGCAGTAAGCTCACGGCGTTTACTCATAAATTCTTGCTAATATTGTATATATCCAGGCATTTCTCGCGTACAAAATAATAGCCTACATGCTATGCAGTGTGGACGCACCTCATACTCAACTGTACGTCACCCTTAATGACTAGTATGAGTAGTATGTTAGTATTCCATAGAGTTAGAAGGTTGATCAGAAGCCAAAAGATTGCGCAGTGGTTTTAAATACTATTATGGCATTTTACAACTGTGAAAATATGTCAAATAAATCATTTTACCCTCCCGCTCAACAATCAATCAAGTTAAACTTGACTTAAACTATTCCCGTGACAAAGAACCCTGCACCAGGACTCCCATGTGACAACGCAGTGGCTTCACTGAAATGTATCCGCAGGCTTAATAACTGTGAGCTATGACAACAGATATGTGTCCTTTACAGCACCAGCACTTTATGGAAGAACTCCTAATGTTGTGCAGGAGTGAATAAACTCTTGATACTGCACACCTTTACAGATGTGAGCTATTGGAACAGGTGATTGCTTATTGGAAGCTTTTATCCAACAAACAAAAAAAAACACAAAACTCCCCACATGTAAGTCCAACTCTAACTGCAACCAGTGAGTGTGTGTGTGATCATGCATGCATCGACTGCCAACAGTTAGAGTAGCTACCTAACTAACAAAGGGACTGCTGTGTCGGTCGGCTGTCCAGAGCCCCGGAGCTGTTTACACATGCCATTGTCTCCCTGAGGCCAATCAGACAAGCCTTACTAGGTAAATAAGCCTGCTGCAGCCAATCGCTGGCGAGCACACCGGGATCTGGGCTGGTTATCTGCAGCACCCCAGGAAGTGGGAGAAATGATGAGGGAAGTGACAAAACACATTAGTGCAACCTTCTATCTCCTCTCCCCTGACTATCTACCTCATATCTCATTAGAGACTTAATTCATGTGGCTGGCTCGGCTCTCATTGGAGGGTCCATATCTCTCTGCGCGCTCATCGTCTGTGGCTGATGGATTTCATAGAGAGCCTTAAGCATCGCTGATAATAAGTTAACTGTTTGGAGGGGTGTAAACAACTGCAGATTTGTCCAGATTTTGCAGGAGCGCTGACCAACACTGAGGAATGTTTAGTCGATGGACTGCTTTTATTTCTGTATAATGCATGAGAAGTGCCAGGCTCACATTTGCATTTCCCTGTGCTGTTGGAGCTTCCAACATGTGGGTTTTTCCAGTTGGCTGATCGACATCATTGCTTCTACACACTATTTTGTCAGAAAACTCGACTCAAAAGACAATAGACAAACAAACGGTTGTCCTGCAGCTTAAAAAGCCAATTTTATCTTAAGTTATAATGTTTAGTCTGGTATCAAATGTGATTAAGATGTATATGACTCACTCTCACTGTCGACACACCAGAAACTTTGATTTTTCCTCTGTTTTAATGCGACTAAATGCATCATAACTTGAAAAAACTCAGCTTATCACATACATTTGGTGCTTGTGAGAACATTCTTTGCTAGAAAATGTGTATTTCATATATTTCCGACATGAAATAAGGGACACCATGCTCTTACTTCAGCATGCTGCCCAGGTTTTACCAGTGATGTTTGCTACATAGACTCCAGTACTGTTCTTGAAGATCAGATGACGATCAGATGATGTAATACTGAGAGGCGACGCCAAAGCAGCAAAAAGAAAAAAAAGAAAAAGACACGATGTGCCCTGTTTAAAAGTTGCAGAATTTACAGCTGCAGATCACCAAACTGATGCAATCGGAGCCTCTTGCACAATCAGCCGCAATAGCGAGATGATCAACCGCGTGTTTTCGTGGTGCTCATTGCTTGACAAGAAGTCTGCTTCGCCCAATCTGTCCCCCCGTACCCCTGCCACTGTCCCATGTCCCCCCGGTTCTCTTAACCCCGCTCTGCTCCCACAGCCACCCCACCTCCCTCTGGGAGCCCTGGGAGTGTTTGTACTGGAGGCAGCCAGCGGAGACGGCTGGTGTTTTCATAGTGAAATCTCTTTCCTGAGGTAATGCTGGCCTGGGTTGACCGCTGCGGCACATTTTTTTAATATATCGTCTGAATTAATATAATAAAATAAAAACATTAGAAAAGTTGGGTGTTCGGCTCATTATGTTTCTTCAGTCCTATTTTATTTTGCACAATTTTTAAAAAGATTAAATATCTTTCTACTGACAGAATATACGACCCATCGGCCAACATAAAAGGATCTTGACAACATAATTTATGGATGAATACTTGAACAGATTGCTTGCCCTCCCAGTACGTATTGTAGCCTGAAGCAGCCTCGAATGTTTCAGTCGGTACCTGTCAGTCCTACTTTTAGCTGTGGCTGGCTGAACAAGTCATGTTAGCACGTGAGCTTAAGTTTTAAAAAGATTAAGTAGAGAAGAGCCTATCACTAAGTACAAGCACATAGCACGTGTCCCGTGTGAAAACAAAAGAAAAAGCTTTTTTTTAAAAAAAATTGAGTCCTTAATTTATGACCTAAGTACTTATTTTAAGACAAATTCTTTTATTCTAAACATAACCAAGTAGTTTTTTTTCTTCTTTTTTTTCGTTAACTTTGTGTTTAAAACTGCGACTGTAATCCAGGAGAAAATAAGTTTCCCCCAAAACGTAATTGAAAATGCAGTTTAGCTGTACGGGAAGGTCATTTTGTAGGAGACAGGGTTGCATTTAAACCTATAGGGTGAATGCATCCAATAAAGTAGTCAATTTACTCAAGAGCAGCAACAATTTTTTAAGAAGAGACTATGAATATAACCCAGGATCAAAAACTGGAACCAAGCACAAGCGTCTGAAAAGTTCCTGACTTCTTTTAAAGGTTCCTGGAAACATGTTCCAGTCAATGTTCCAGACATACTGGATCATTTTGGACCAAATCGATGCTTAATTGGATGCTGTGCCATTAATGTGCTGCCACTTTTATTCCTGTCGCAGGAATGGATGTGCCACAAACTAACAAGCCGCTCAAGCTGCTGCATGCTTTGCATTTGAAAAATAAACCGTTACACGACAAATAGTTTGAAGCTCAGGCCTCGTGCAACACAGAGCGGTCTGAAGAAGCCGGGACAGGAGCCGAACTTGAGGATGGATTAGGCCGGGGCAGGCGTGTGCGTTCGCTGTGGCCTCTAATTTACTTAAGTGCAGTCTAAACGGCGAGGAAGAGATAAGAATGCTGCTAATAGACCTTGACCTCGAGTGACAGTCACACAAAGCCGGCAGACAAAGAAACAACCCTTAACTTCTTTTGGCGATCTACTGCCTCAAATGTGCCTCCTCAAGATGAACGGAGAACTGGAAAACACCAGCTATCCGAGGCCGTCAGGGGGTGAACGTCTTTGATGGTTCGCCTGAGCGTTGTTTACTAAGTTTGGAGAAATTCTTCCATCAGGGCCTTACTCATGATAATATAAAGGTGGGTGTGGTTTTCTACTGTAATAGACAGATAAAGAGTTCATCTCGCTTCTGCTCCAGGGAAGGCTCTGGAGCGCTGCACTTAATGGTGCCTGCTCAAGCAATTTTTAAGCTGCAGAATAAGCAAAGTTGAGCCACACAAAGACACACACAGACACACAGACACACAGAAATATGCTTCACCCCAGCGAGGGAAACCAATCTGTCAAAAAAAAGCAAAAAAAAAAAAAAAAGCATTGCAGCACAGTGTGGGGTTGCGTAAGAAAAGAGCAGATGAAAAGCGGGAATGCGTCGCTGTCAACACCCAAACCAAAACGAGACAGTGTCTGTTTATCCAAACGCCTCCCGATCACCAGCCGTGAACCAGGAAGCAGCAGGTGCTTCGCTCTAACGGCAGGCCCTGCGCTGTTGACAGTGGATAAACAGGTTGGGGTTGTGATGGGGTAGTTCGAGAGAAAGAGGAAAGGGTGAGTCCGGGTTGGTGTTTTCCACTAAACATTGGAGGAGGAATTAGCCCTGACTAGTTCAGTGTAAAATTTGAAAGTGTAAGCTGTTTGTTGTTTTTCCCCCCAGTTGGCGTTTATTAGTGTTGTCTTATTGCGGCTCTGCTGAACAAGCCTGGCCCGCGTTGTCGCCTGGCAGGGGCGACAGTGGGATAAAAACCCAGTGAGGGGAGATGGCTGGCGTTGGGGGAAGGAGAGTTTCCATTGTGTTTCCATTGTAGCTCTGTCACTCTCTGCTGCCCTGGCTCGCTGTCCCCTTTAAGCAGCCCGTCCATGTCAGCAGAAATGAGCTTTTTCCTCCTCTTTCATCCCTTCCCTTTTCTTTTCTTCCTCTGCTATTCACTCGGCTGTTTCTTCAAATGTCTTAAAAAGCCAGATCACACAGTCTTAGCACATTAACACATCTGCAGCTTAACCTTGAGAGCTGGCCTATTGTCGGCAAGCACTGAGAGCAGCGGGACAAACAAAAGTTTGGATTGTCAAATGCATACATGGGCTCATTTTTGGAACAATGTTGCTGTAAATCAACTGGAAAAAAAAAAAAAAAAAAAAAAAAGTTGTTCCATGCAAAACTTTGGCTCAACAGTGGGGGTATTGTTTCACGTGATGTTTCATCAGTGCAGAATGCTGCGGATCATCCCAGTGGTTTCTCCTGTTCTCGCTCACGGTGCCAGATGGAGGGGGAGGCTCGCCTCGGGGCAGGTGAGCAAAAGGGGAGATGGAGGTGGGGTAAGATGAAGGGGAGGACTCGGGTGACCAGTTTTACCTGGGACTGACTCGAGCTCGCCCGGACATGCAAAGGAGAGATCAGCCTAAGGGGAGGAAAGAGAAAGAGAGGGAAGAAGAAGGGCAGCAAGTGAGTCTTCAGAAAAGGAAAACACGCCTCGTCAATCTTTTCTCGTTTGGCCTCAATCTTTTTTTTTTTTTTTTCTTCCTCTTGCTTTATCGCATCTATCGCCATCACTCCTTCGGTTTTCTTCTCCTCCCAAAAGAAGGGCTTTCCCCTCACAACGTGTTTCTCCATTATGTGCTCCTCTCCCCTCTGAGGTAGTTTTTCTTTTTTTTTTTTTTTTCGAGGGAGATGAAAATGTTCCTGTCATTTGTTGGCCCATGGGAAAGAAAAAGAAAAACTCCCACATACCAAGAGAAGTTGGATAAATAGAGTTCGGACAAGCCAGACGTTTTTTTAAAGCCACTTTTCTTTGCTTCGTCTGGCAGATTGTTTGCTTATTGTTCGTCATTTTCACACAATTAATCAGGTGTGAAAGTTGAGCGGTTTGACAATATCAATCAATGGGAACTCATTCTGACAAACTTGACTTAATGTGGCCTTTTCTGTACCCACGCAATCCACACAAGGAAAGTCAACCCCATGATAAGTTCACACAGTAACCTATGAGCGTTATCACAAACAACCACAGTTACAAATATTAATTCATTTATAAGTCATCAGCTTTACCTTCACTCAAGAATAAATGTGACATTTTCTCTCAGTATGAAATCTAACGGCTCTGAAGCATGTTTAACGGAGTCCATTTTTATAAGTCTTGGCCAGATTTGGCTGTAGCATTGTAGCGTCGTTCAGCATCAGTTTAGTAGCTAGCATTAGCATTAGCATTAGCATTAGCATTAGCATTAGCATTAGCATTAGAACGTCCTGGCTGACGGAGCTGACTTTTGAAGGGGTGGTCACGAAAAAAAAGAGTCCAGAACGGAGAAAACTAGGTCCGTCCTCGAACTTAAGAACTTCTTAGTGCACTAGCACTCATGTGATTTTGTAGACTAATCTATTAGCGGATGTAATCGACAGTTTCTACGCAAAGAATCTTGTGTTTATCAGAGATATGCTCATAAGTTTCTTTGAAATAAGTGAAAAAAAAACATAAAAAAAAGAATAATAGACTAAAGAAATCTTAGTCGACTATAATAACGAAGAAATATTAATACAAATTGCATTGAAAAGCCATGTAGTGTGTTGGGAGTAGCTTGATTTATTATTAATCTTTAAGCTAGCATGCTACCGAGCTAGCCCAGTCCGGTAATTGCCTCTACTGTACATAGGAAGGGATCTTTTCCCTGGTGTGGCTTTTCGGTGCAGTAAGATTCTAACCCTAGATGCTCCACTTCTTATTTATAGACTTGCTCTGTGCTGAATGTCTTCTCACACATACTTTGGTTTAACTGTGTCGAGGGGTCTGCATTTCCCGTCCCACGCGTGTGTTCTACGCATCCAGTTCGTCAGGCAGGGAAAACGAACCTGCGTGAACTTTCCTTCACCCGGACGTTGATGCCTTGCAGCAAATGTCCCCGGTGAAGGGGTGATATTTATGAGTTATTAACACACGTCATGCATATACTCCACCAGGACTTTTCTCTCTGTGAAACCCCAGCAGCTCTTCCTTTGGTTCACTTTACTTCTATATTCCTCGTCCAAAAACTCTCTTGTCCTTTTTCAATGTTCTTCCTTTCTGGTTTGTACCTGTAAAGCAGGTTGAGACACCCGTCGTGCTCAGTCACAGTTTAACTGAATGCGGTCAGAGGTTATGGTAATTACAGTGGCAACTGAAACTGTGGAAGACTCTTCTACCTTTCAAGTAGTTCCTGATTATATCCCTCCCCTTCACTAACAAACATGAGACTAAAATTGAGATGAACCGTGATCGGGTTTTACAACACCTGTCAGACATTTGTTTTTTTTAAAGATCGGATTTCCCCTAAACGGCAGCGCTTCTTTTCATAGAGCAGGTCCTTATTCACTCTGTACTGTAAATGGCACTAAATTCCTAATGTGTGTGCGATATTGAAAATGAAATTCACATATAAGTTCTCGGTATGTATCATTTAAAAGCGTCTGAATTTATCTGAAACATTTGTCTGAAAAAAACAAAACTAAAAGTTGCAGCATCACCTCCCCCCCTCCCACGTGCTCCTCCTTCAGATGAGTGACAGTTGTGCCTTTCTGTGGAAGCAGAACTCTTGGCCTCATGAATGTTTACTGACTAACACATCTCTCTGGAAATACAGTTGGTAGAACATGATGGATTGCCGACACAGTGGCAGGTGGACAATAACCCCTTTAAGAACATAAAACCATCTTTTTAAGGTTTCTCAAAAGTGTATGTTTGCTCTTTTCTTTCATCAAAGTGCACGAATGAACATTCACTTGTTAGCTCCCTCAGGGAGCTTAAGTTTTTGATTTGTTTGTCAGTTTTTCAGCAAGATAATTGTGAAACAACTCTCGTGATTTTCATGAAACTTGGTGGAAAGGTGTAGCACGGGCCAAGGATTACACACACACACATACACACACATGCATTATTGTTCACTTATGGAAGCGGCCTTGGTGGTGGTCTGCGGTCTCCGAGCGCCCTTCGAGTTTCTTATGATTTTCTACCTCTATTTCTACATTTATTTTCCATTGATTTTTTTTTGCTCGGGCCTCCTTCGCAAACACCTCATGTCAAACAAACGAGACTTCTACGAGCATAAGGGGACGGTAATGACCTCTCAAATCAATGTCAGCGCCTGTTTAGATTTAATTAGCGGCCTCAGAGCAGGTTCTCTATGTGAGTGCATCCACTTAGAGGCCCCTCATTGGATTTTCACGTTCACAATGGAAAGACTGAAGCGTCAATTCTAGTAATCCTATATCTGCACTTGCTGGCCTGTCCCTCGAGGGCGATGCAATGCAGTGCTCTCATGTGCATGTTTTTCATTCATTTGTCATAAAACATATTTGTTGCATTTAAATGTGCCTTAAGTGCGTGTGAGAGTGAGCGTGCGCGTCCGCTCGCACAGCGGTTAGATTGATTGAGCGGTGAATTGAGAGTCCCCTGGGTGTTTTTGGAGCGGCTTGTTGTTTCTGTTTTCTGTGGCTTCACAATGGGCCTGTGTGTATTGGGGTGGGATTTGTATGCATGTGGGAGGGAAGTGTGTGAGTTTCTGAATGTACGTATGTGTTTGCGTGAGTGGTGAAGGGTAGGAATTAGAGCGCAGCATGCTTTATACTTGCCAAGCTCTTGAGCAACAGCGAATTGAAAATAGATGCATTTTTTCCTCTACCTCCGCCTCGGGTAATTCCAGTCTCAAAGAGAACATGACTGTTTAAGATGATGTAGCAAGTCCTAAAACTATCTTGCCTCATATAGACTTGTTGAACATTGAGTAACATCTCTGTAGCGCTGTTGACATTGTCATTGATTCCTGATAATTCCTCTGAATTAAACCGCCTTGCGGGGCTAATTATTTACATAAAACTTCAACAGATGACTTTGCACATGAGGGAGGTTTAAACCTCGTCCAGGAAACATCTCCAGGTCCACCGCTGCTCTTCCTTCTCTGCTGTCTTGCTTGACCGGCCCTGCGTGACCAGCAGATATGGGCCGGTGGAGGGCTGAAGTTTGCCGGGGATGAAAGCTGGGATTGTTGCACGGTGGGACAGGTCCCTCCGTAGCACCTGGCCATCTGGACATTACATCCCCCTGAGCCGTAATGGATGCCCCCCTCCTCCTCTAACTCCTGGCTGAGGACCCATAACGGACGCCCTCACCAGCCCCTAAGGGGAGCCCCAGTGGGACTTCAGTTTGGGAGGTTGTGCAACTGGATAATGGGCTTCATTTAAAGCTCCATTCACGGCAAGGCCGAAGCCAGCTCCGAAGTGCTGTGAACTGCAGTGGAGGGGTCGCCGGGGGTCACACAGCCCTGACCACAGGCCGGTAGTTAAAACTCGATCACCACTGCCGACTCGTACCATTACCTGCCTTCTGCCACTGTGAAAGCAGGTGTAAAGGGGAGGGGCTCGTGGTGCAGGTGTGCGAGCCTGATTCAGGTTACCTATGAGAAGACGAGCTTGTCCATTTCACAAACTTCAGCAGACGTGATTAAATCTGGGGGTCACTGCACTGATCTGCAAGAAAAAAAGCAAAGTAGCTGTTCCCTGTTGGGACAGGCAAAAAAAAAAAGCTAAAGACAGGCGTGTGTGCGTTTGTGTCGGCGTATCGGTGTGTGCCTGTGCTGGAGACGGAAGGGGCACGCTGCCGCATGAAGGAATGCTCAAACGCAACTGTTCATTAACAGAGAGAAGTCATCGGTTGATTTCACTCTCTTCGCTGCGGGGCTACTCGCAACATTAACATTCTTGATTCCCATTTCCATTTTCAATGCTTGAAATCACACACATATGTGCATGCAAGCGTACGAACACACACTCGTCCACTCGTAACTGAGCGCACATGTGTGCAGAGTACGTGAAAGGTGAGTCACACTTGCTATAATTCACAGGGAGAGGTGAAGTGAAGTGCACGAGGACAGGTTTTTGGCACGTGCGTGTGCATTACAATCAGATTTTTTTCAGGTATGTTATATCGTATCACATCCAGTATTCGGATGCACTTATGACGTCACATTTGAAGTTCATCAAATCAACTTCAAGCTGATGTTTCAGTCATTAAACTACTGAGCTTTACTTTGAAAGATCGGACACTCTCACACTCCTCACATTCCTCAAGTGGTGTAACAGATGAGG
This sequence comes from Bovichtus diacanthus, assembly GCA_943590825.1. NCBI lineage: Eukaryota > Metazoa > Chordata > Actinopteri > Perciformes > Bovichtidae > Bovichtus > Bovichtus diacanthus. The sequence goes on from CALSBV010012282.1 coordinate 376,409, forward strand.
CAAGATTTGACACGAAAAACATCGAGGCCGAAACTCACAGTTGAACTTTTGTCTCAAACGCAGACTCAGCTAACTTCTTCAGGAGTTTTCAGTTGCTCTTTTATTTTTTTTCTGCCTTCCAATCTTCTCTGCGGCTGAGAGGGGAGAAGGTAAAGAGTTGGCGAGCAGCTCTCTCCCTCTCTCTCTCTCCCCCAGGGGCCTCTTCATCTCATCACCTCACCCCCTGTCCCCCACTAGGGAACATGTCAGATGTGATTGGAGAAGTGAGACAGAGATATTCCAATTAGCTGGAGCTGCTGCATTGCAGCGCGCTGCTCTCGAGTCACGCTGACAGGAGGGCAGCTGCACGGAAGACTACGACTTTATTTTATGGGGCCTCGGTTAATACGATGGAATGCAGCGCGCAGTGAAGTCGGACTCTTTCGGGAAAAGCATTCAGCCTCAGTCACTTTTAAGTTGGAGGACGTTTTTAAATCTCATTATCTCAGGACTTAAGACTTTCATGGGTGCAGTTAAAGGTTGTGATGTACTACTAGGTAATACATTACATACCTCACGAGGCAAACCTCATAGGTCGTGACATGATGTCCAATTGAATGCTCTTCTTTTTTTTTTTACGCGATATCACGGTTTTGAGTCAATAACTTTTGTTCACCACCCTCTTGAAAAATGCCCGAAAACAGTGTAAAAAAAAAATTCTAAATGTTATCCTTTAACTTTGTTATTGTCGTCTATAGTGGTTGTTTGCACGAAGCAGACAATTCAATAGGAATTTAAATATTTGATTCATTATATTATAATATAATAAGCTGCAGAGAGCTAGTGTTAGAAAGTGAAACAGGTCGTAATTTCCTCTCTTATTATTTATTCTATATTGCTCTATATATTTATTCTAAGCAATACAATATACATTTGCATATTTTTACTGAATATTGTTCTGCACTGTAACAGCAATATTAAATAATCCCTAATGCAACAAATATTAAAAATTTATTTATTTTGCTGTCCCTATTTTTGTTTATGTTAAAAAGTGTTTTTTTTTAACAATTGGTTGCCAACTTCTTTGTTACTGTCGAGCCCTTTGTGTTAAAACAGCACAAGACAAAGTGTCATTAATGTCATGAAATACAGCTCGAATGTTTGATGACACTGCTGTCAGAGAAAAGTTTATTTTCGCATGTACGTGGTTTGTAGTCTGCCTGTTTCATGTTAAATGCAACCGACTAATCCGCTTCACAGAACAAACAAACGAACGCACCAAAAAAAAAAAAAAAGAGCTTCCCTTTGTTGAAAAGCAGTTAAAATGTTTTGAATGTGTTGCCTCTTACGCGCGCTTCATTATCAGCTTTTTGTACAGCTGTAGAAAAACGATTACGCCGCTTCCCTCCAACAGTCTAGTATGACATGTTGGCATGTTTTAAAAACTCCCAGCGCGTGCTTTGATAGTTTCCCCCCCCCCCAACACAGTTTTGTCAACCTTTTCTGGGGCAAGGTGACGCTATCAGCACGAGGGATCTTATCAGCCGTGTAATGTGTCATAAGTGGTAATGTAACTGAGGTGTGTGTGTGTGTGTGTTGGGTGGATGGTGATGGCAATACGTGGGATAAATGTGCCGATGTGTCAGTCATTTCTGATATGCCCGGTAGCCTGAGGTGGGGGGGGGGGGGGGGACAGGGAAGCGGAGATGGGCTGTGTTTGATAAATATGGCAGAGATTCCATCTGCAAACAAGTGAAACATTAGATTTTCTGATTAGCCCTACATGTCTGAAGGCTGCTCTTGCTTTGGAGGACTGAGCTTCGTGATTCCTGCTCAGCGACAGGCCCGTAAAGTAGCAGAGATAGCGAGGAGAACGGGATGTTGGGCTTACAGCCGGCGTTGGCGAGTGGGCACCGAGAGCCAGATCTGCGGCGCTTGATAAATGAACACGCTGCACCGGGATTCACAAACGTGTGACGTGCAAGCAGCGCAGTCTTCCTCACATTCCCTGTCGTGTGTGCGAGTACGTGCGTGTGCGCCTGTGTGTGTGTGTGTGTGGAATGTTTCTCTACCTGCATCGACAGGTTGCTCAGCTCTTCTTCTTCTTTACCTGTCAGACCCGCAGGGCCAGGTCAGAGCTCGGTTTATGTGACTGCATGGGCCTCTCTCTGTGTGTGTGTGTGTGTGTGTGTGTGTGTGTGTGTGTGTCGGAGGGTCTTCATGTTTACTGTACATACAGCTCAGAGCCGGCTCGTTATCGTGGGAATGTGTTCGTGTCAGTTGTCGTGTGAACTGCTTTTCTTCAGTTGCTCAAAGCCATGTTATTGAGCAACACACACTCCGGTTACTTTCACTCATGAGTATGTTGCATTAGCCAACACAGCCAACTCTCCTGTGAACGCAGCAGGTTTCTCCTAATTACCGCTTTAATAACTTAAAAGTAGCCACAGTTACAGCCCTGCTCTTCTCTGGGGTGTCGCGATATATCGTAATATTTTAAACATAATTTATCGTGTGTCATTTCAGCGCCTCACACACAAATAACTGTAATTCCAAAAGACACATCAACAAAGTTAAATATGAATTTGACTGCTAAGTTGATGTTATTCTACATTTTCTATAGATATGGCAGCAATATCTTTGTCGTGAATTCCTTTTGGCCTCGATGGTAGAGTGATGAAAACGTGATATTGTGACAGGCGCAGTTTCCTTCTATTCCTCGTGAGAAAGCATTTTTTTATTGCTAACACTAGCCTCACTCACTTACCGTTAAACGGTAACCAGCGGGCATGTCGCGCTTGTTGCACTCGCTAGGTTGAGCACATAAAATAAATATTAAATTGGCCTCAAAACTCAGACTTCTTTTTCTATTTTTCAGCCAATGCACAACGCGTTCGCTTTAAACTCACTAACTGCTGCAATGCTGTCGACTGAAAAAGGCATCAGAAGTGTAACAGAAGTGTAAGAAATAAACCGTGCAACCGTTTCTATTCGGCGGTGAAATAACAGCGTTGGCTTTGAAAGGAGTAACAGGTAGAGTAAAGTGGCGGAGGGATAGAAATTAGCTTTCTATTTCGGTTTCAGCCGCTCTGCGTTTTGGAGTGTTTCTTTTTCAGGGATAGTGTGTCGCTCACTCTATAGAGGGCCTTGTTCCTGGGTCTGTATTGTTTTACCGGATCGCCCATTGTGCTCTCAGACAGAGTAGGGAGGGAGGGTGGGGGGGCAGGGGGGGGTGGCCTGGTGCCAGCCGTGGCTACACCGGCTGCCAGCCTCCCGCCAGGACACACACACACACACACACACACACACACGCACACAAAGCGGAATCGAGAAGCCCTGGATGCGAATGCCGGCCATGGATGGATCAGAACCACTCAGGCCCAACCAGGGCTCTGTTACACAGGCATGCAAAGACACACACAAACACACACACACACACACACACTCACACAAAGTCGCAGTGAGTGTAGAGTTGCAGACGTAACTGTAAGCAGCCATTTACACACACTTGAACGTAGACATGTTAATATATAGTTTACACGACAGTGCAGGTCTGTAAACAGTTTAGTGATTCATCAACATGCACACGAATATCACACTATTAATTTGTTAAGACTCATATAAACCGTATATTCAGTTTAATCACCAAAATAAGGGCTTTATTCTGAATGTAGCATTTTTTTGGATTAAGATGCGTGGGATTTGCCGATATTATTATTATTTTGGAAAAAAAAGAGCGAAAAAAAACGGAAAAACTTTGTGCATGGAAACATAGTCAATGTCCCAATCTTCAGTGTGTGCAATGTATACTGAGTTGGATTGTTTTGGTAACGTTTTACTCTCATAAAACAATACATGAATGATATACTTGATGCACAACACACACACACACACACACACCGATATTCCAATAAATGAAAATGCACAAATCAAATTAAAACATCAGGTTAACAGGGTTCAAAGGTAAATTCCCCTTTTTCCCTTAAACTGTCTTTCTTGGTGAACAAAGCAACGCAATACAAACATAATATTAATCATTTTCTCACTATTTCTAATAGTTCTCTTGGTAACTACTCTCGCTCGTTCTGTGGAAACTTTGACTGATGTCACGCACGCGTCTATAAATATCTTGGAGCTCAACGTTGGTGAAGGCTAATTTTGGATTGTGGTTAGTGAATGCAGCATCCGATATGACACCTTTCATTGGGTGTAGCACCATGTTTACAGAGTCAGGGAGCGGAGGAAGGCTGCGCTGCTCTTTATTGTTAAAAAACACATTTTATATCTAACTCTACATGACCCGGTGGAGACACACACACACACAAATACCCACACAGCAGTGTGAATATAGACACATAAATTAAGCTACAGACATGACCATTTATTGCTTTGTATCATGTATAAAGGTGAGTGCACAAATACACACACACTTTGACGCACAAAGGGCATCCAAGGTAGAGTAATCCACCCGGAAAAAAGTTGCACTGGGACTTTTACAAGACGCATGACAGACACTGTCTCACTGTTTGGGAGGTCTGACTCATACAATCACACTTGGCAGGTTTTATTTGAATTAATAAAGATGTAATGACAGTTCTCGTGTGATTGTAAAATATCCAGACTTGGCAACGCTCCAGAGCTCCCTCTGCTCTGACAGATCATTGTTGAGTTACAGGCAGCGATCTGTCCGTCTGCGCTCATTTTCTCTTGTCTTTCTCCCCCAAAATGACTTTGATCCGCCTGTCACTTTTTTCTTCTTAGAGAGTATTGTCTCATGGCAATGCCATCATCTTCACCAAAATGTATTTCAGTGAAAATGAAAGAAGTGAAACTATAAACGAGTCCTGTGTATCATTTCTAGCTCTCACCTTTCCCTCCGTGACATTTGCTCTCTCTCCGCTCTCTGTTCTCAGCCACAAAGCTCGAGGTAACGGTTATCAAAGTCTCTTCTTAGCACTCTAGCTGGAACCGTGCTACTACTAGGAAACGTAGTTAAACGAGCGGCTCCCCAACATGCACAAATACAAATTCCGGTGAAACGTGGAGCAGCATTTGATCAGGTTGCTGCGAGGTGCAGGTCCAGACTTCAGTCTGTTGGTGGAGACAGTAAAGAAAAACGTTGGAGTGTTCGAAATGCGACTGAACGGACTCTATGAAGTCGCTCGTTTAGATAAAAACTACAATCAGAATCAAGGTGACAAGAAGTGTGCGCACAGAGAGCGCCGACCAACGGCAAGGCCGCTTCCAAAAGTGTCAAATAAACAAACCCTTCCACCAGGCTGAGCTACTCAAAGTAAAGTAGAGTTCATGTAAATCACAAGACTTTATAACTGAGATTATAACTGAGATACTTCTCTCACGACGACACTCCCTCTCGCACTGCGTCTCTGTCTCCAAAGCCAATACACACAACACTTTTCTTTTTTTGGATCAAACATTTAGATCTAATCACATCACTTAAATATCATTACATATTGTCACCATTAAGCCTTTTGGTATACAACCAAAGCAGGTACGGGGGGGAGCGGCCTGACTTTATTGGCATTAAGAGCGAACAGTCGCAACACGTCAGCGCCCTCGGGGCTCAGTAAGTCTGCAGTTTGGAGCTCATGTTGTTGAAATGATAATATTGTAACAGCGTACAATAGAAGTATTAGCCCTAGTATCGCCCTGTGCATGTAACATAAGTTAATTACACTGATCATTTCCTCCTCTCTTTGCAATTTTGGTGTTAAACTGCGGCGATAATGAAGAAATCTGTTGAGTAATACCTCCGAACAGAGCGAATGGCTTCTGAGCGGGACAATAAACATGCGAAACGCTTGCACAATAACGGACGACTAAATCCACGCTCGGGGGCAATGAGGAGGTGCGGGGAAGCTTGGCAGTCTCCTCTTGTGTCTCATCTTTCTCTCTTCTTCTCTCTTCATAGTACGGGTGGTAGATGAGCCTGAACTGAGAACAAAACCCGATTGTGTGGGAGAGGTGGAGGGTGATGTTGAATCACACTGGAAGCTGAAAACGTGTGTTTTATTGTGCGAATCAATGATGCGTCTGTCGAGCACTCCCACTTCATTCATGTCGCTCTGCGATTATCCTCGCGCGTCTATCTGACGATACCCGGCCTCTTATTCAAAACCACGTGCGCTAGCCGGGATCGATGGTACCGAACACCTGATCGAAGGGTTTTTTTGTTTTGCCGTTCATGAGTGGACTGAATGGGCGCCATCTTGGAACACGGTGTCTACTTCTTTCAATACATCACAGTGGAGGGTTATGTTTAGCTCAAAAAGGAAGCACAGCTTTTGTCACCAAAACAGAATCAAAATCACACCTCTCAGCATCCTCAAACATCGCCTGACACACACACGCACACACACACACAACTCTGTTAGCTGGTATCAGATCAGAGGGCACTTTTAAGATGCTAAATTCTGCTTTTTTTTGCTCTAATGCAGAATCTACAGTAACTTCATATGCTACTTTTTCCAAATCTTTCTCTCTACTTCAGGCCCTCGTGTGTGTGTGTGTATGGAATGTTAAATGTGCCGTTTGAAGAGCTGCACGGCACGTTTTGTTCTGCAATGTGCGCAATGACAATGAAGGCATTCCCTTCTGTAGAACACCTTGCTAAAGCACCAATGTGCCTCGACACATTAACTAGCCTTGAACCGTCAAAAGTTATGTCCTACAAAGCTGTTACGCTGTAGCTTGAGGTCTTAAGGGCGGAGCTCAGCTCAGCCTGACCGACATAAAACACTTTCAGTGGACAGTTTGAGTGTCGTGACACTGCAAACGCTGTTTCCGAGGTTTTTTTTCTTCTGCTTTATTCTGCTTTATCGCTGCATCTGGATCGAATGCATTCAAATCTGTCATACTTTCCCATGATCTGACTAAAGTGCACGCCTACGCACACACACATGCACGGTGCAAGATGCTAGAACGGCTAATTACAGGTGTGTGGATGTTTAAGTGTGTGTGTGTGTGTGTGTGGGGAGGATCAGGTGGATACTTAAGCGCTCTTGTTGCCTTTCACTCATACAGGCCTTAACGACAGACACCGCTCAGTTACTGTCAAATACACGTCAGGCGTTCGTCCCGGCAGATATACTAACGGTTTTGTGTGTTTACGCAACTGTTTTATTTCTAAATCTCTTAATGACAGACATCTGGATGTTTCCGTCGGCGTCTTTTTTCACGAGGGACGAGGAGGAAGGAATCAAATCTCGATAAAAGACATGGAAATATGAAAAGGGCTGAAACAATTAAGTTAATTTAATCAACAAACTGACAGAGAATGAATTACCAAAACTTTTAATATCGTCATTCATCGAGCACAAACTCCGAGCATTGTCTGGTTTCTGTTTTATTTTGTTATTCTGAATCTTGTCAAACAACTTGCTGCCATAAATAGTTAAAAAAAAAAAAAGTCTGCACGTCTTTTTCTTTTTTTTTCTTCTGACACTGCAGTAACACATTTGTGGGTTTTTTTTCATAGCAAAACGAGAAGAAGAACTTCAGTGTACATGAAATTCTAAGAAGCACGGTTTGCTGCATGTTCTGCCCCAGTAAACATGTTGAAGCCCCTCGAAATTAGTTGTTATAGTTTAAGAAAATGTGCAGAAGTTGGACCTTTTAACGCACAAGCAAGACAGGTGCGCCTGGTCTTTTATTTCATTTGGTGACTGGTATTGGGAAATGAAATGTGTGCCACATTGATGCAACACTCATGCATGTTACTCCCCACTTCATTCTCTTGTGTTAACTTAATGAAATTCAGTAGAAAGAACCCGACAACATGCTGTATACTTCTGCTTTTGTGTGGCACCACATCTTTCATTCTTCGCTGCCCTTTGTCTTCTCTTTTCCTCATTTGAACTTAGAAGAGTTTCAGCTTCCTAATGTCGTTTGTGCGTCTCGGTGTTTTGGGAGCCTTCATTTGAGCCCTCGCTCCCAAAGTAATCAGGCCCCGTGTGGAACATTACATCTATCTGGAGCAATCTTCTGATTGACAGAGATGGAAAAGGTAACGCTTGATCCAAGAATCAATCTGCATCAATCTACTCTTCGCCACTTTTTACTAAATGGCCTCTGGTGTCAGCTTCCATAAGAATCAAGTGAGCTTTCCGTGGTGTAACACAACACAGGCCAGTCATACTAGCCTCCACCAGCTCTAATAATATGGATCATTCATTTAGACCCCGCGTATAATTTATTTACAGGCCCGGACTAAAGAAGGGCCCCGGTCCTTGTGTGTGATGGAGAGAGGAGAGAGGAGAAAGGTCTCCTCTCAGATGAATACGTGTTTGTTTGAACTGGCTAATCTCAAAGGTGGATTTTTTTTTTTAACCATTGTGGAGGGAGTCTTTGTGTTCGCTTAAAAAAAGAAAGAAAAAAAGACTACTCAATGTAAATGAATGGGGGATCAGGGTTAACCCCTCTGGAGAGTGAGCGAAAGTGTGTGTGTGTGTGCGCGCACGTGTGTGTGTGTGTGTGTGAATCTAGTTCAGCCATCTTAATCCAGCACCCAGACTCTTGGCTCCTTGGCTCATCAAAGTGAGAGGCCAGTAGTAGCCAGCCCAGATTTAATCTCTCTGTGTGTTTGTTTGTGTGTGTGTGTGTGTGTGTGTGTGTGTGTGCGTGCGCGTGTGTGTGCGTTATGCATTGTAGCCCCTTCATATGCTCAAGGGCTTTGCCGTGTGATAGCAGAGCTGAGCTAACGTTAGCATCCTTTCTATCTTTTGGTCAACAGCGGAGTGAGAGAGATCCATTGTTGCATTCACACACTCGCAGCTGTACGGGCTGCGTGATGGTGCGCACTGCTGTCAGCTGCAGATAAACTGACACAGGTCTGAGTTTGCACCTCTAAGCGTCAGCAAACACGCCGAGGTTTGTGTCGGATAAGAGGTGAAGAGGGGAGAGTTTGTTTTTCTAAGGCTAACCAGCAGAGATACCGTTGGAGAAGATTGGCTGTGTGTTCGGACAGAAGCTGCCACGAGCCAATACTCTACGAGATGCTTTATACATTTATTTCATATATACATATAGGAGCTGCAAAACGGAATATAAACTCATAAAATATCAAACACATTTCGTGCCTTTGCCGTGCAACTAGTTTCCATGACCTTCAACTTTGCATCGGCACAACATTGGAAGCCCTTTAATCTCATAGAAATCTCACTCGAACGCACATTTACATAATTATTTACCTTTTACTGTTCGCGTTTGCACTCATGCGACATGTGCAAAGCAGAAAGTTTTACTTCCAACTTTCTTGTATAGATTTGCATGTTTTCCATTTTTCTGCTTTTGGGCACCGGTTGTCACAAAGAGTGCGAGGTAGCGTCGCATAAATTCACTGAAACATCAAATGCAATACAGAGAGAAGCAAGAAGACAAGCCACAGAAGCAGTAAAAGCAAGAACAACAGTGGTGACATCATCTCGTTGAAGTGAATGGCTGACATTAAGGACCTCGAAGTTGATAAATGGGGTAAACACTCTTTTTATTTAGGCTGAGCAACAAACTACTATATCAATCCTATTAGCTTATCTGCAAACTACAGCACATTCTTCTGTCAGGGTGCATTCCTGTGCAACTACAGTGATAACATTGGCCGTGATTTCAGTAAAAGTAAAGGGAAATGCATCTGTATTTAATGTTGGTTTGGTTTTTATGTGTTACTGGTTACTGTTTACATTACAAGACGGGTTACTTTGTTCTGCAAAGATGACTCGATACTCAACTTAATTAACATTGTTTTGTTTCCTACCTCGCTTTACCTGTAGGGTTAGATAGTTTCACTTGCGCTTTCTAAGTTTTTTTTTTTTTTCTTTCCGGGTTTACCTTGAACTTGTTTTTCGAGACAAAAACAAGCTTGTCATTGTCTTAATTTTGCATTGAAAAAAAAAAAAGAAAAAAAAAGCTGTCAATACAGTGGATATTTTGAGCAGTGTGTGGTGTCAAATGGAAATATACCTGCTCGTATCAAGCTTTCGTCACAGCGGCCTGTTGCCAAGATACATAGATCACTTTATATTAAATTCCTTCAACTAACCAGACACACAGCTGTAAATCAGAGCATGAAAGGAAAGTTAATCTTCTGCTCTCTCTCTCTCTCCTTCTCCTCTTCTTCTTTCCATACCTTTAATGTCTTTTAGCTAATATGCCAAAGATGCCCGGACTGTTTTACATCTCCCCGAGTCGAGGTGACTGAGGGTCAAACCACTTAACACTCTCCATTTTGCCTTTTTAATAGTTTTGTTTTTGGCTTGATTACGGGTGGATTCCCTCTCTGACAGACGCTTTCATCCCTTCTCTGTGTATAATTATGTAGAAATGATTCAGACTGAAATGTGCTTTGTTAATTTCCTCGCATTCCCCAGGGTGTTATTTACCCGTGTGTCAGAGGTCCGATCAGCGAGGCTTTTCGCCTCATTAAGACACAGGCTAAATGGGTCAAAGCCTCACGAAAATTTCCAGGGAGGAGAGTCCGTGTTTCCGCAAAGCCCTATCTGCAGCTCGCAGTTTTTCCTGGGCCGACACTTTCTCAGCCGACGTGGCAATTGAGAGAAAACTTATGTAACTTTCCTTCTCACAACATTTAGATATTTACTTTTTTTCTTCTTCCAGGGATCGGGGGGGGGCAGTGCTGCTTGATTAGAGGGCGGTGTTATTGTGGAGTAAATGTCATCGTTTGTTGTCAGAGGGCTATTAATTACGTGGAGATGTTTTCTGGCTTTCAATAAAGTAACCGCTCTTATTGATCGCGAGTAGAACTAATGGGTTTGTTTCTTTTGTGTCTTTTTCACTCTGCCTTTGAAACCTTGTCTTGTTGATGGTAATGCACTTATTCGTGGTTGTGTGAAGAATGAAAAAGGAGAGTTTGATGTCGAAGTTCAAACCCAGATAACGTCACGACTGACCAATCGCTGTGTGCAAGTCGGTTTCGGAAAGTTACAAAAATGCGTCGGATGCAATTTCTGACGTCTGAAAGTCTCTGATCTGGTTGACGATCCGACAAGTACTTGATTTGATGCATCCCGACCCCTTTAGTGCTTCTAAAACGTGTGTAAAATAACAAAGAAATTCCACATTTGTGATGAATATGGTCTAAGATTGGGCCTCACCACGCTCTGCATTTCAGAACAGGAAGTACCGCGTTACCACGGACTCACTGAGTGGCACCTGATTTAATTGGCGTCACGCTACATTATCTAGGAACAGTTCCCGTTTGCACTTCTGGAGAAACAGAAAACAATGTAATGAGAGTTAAACGCTGATTTCAAAAGAATTTCAACTGGATTTTTTATTTACTTTTTGTTGTTTGTCCTTTGAATGCTACTCGAGCGTTTGCTCCAGAAGAACTGATTTCACCGGGAAACATTAAATATCGCCATCAACCTTCAACGTCCTCCTGGATCTGCGGCCCTGCTGATCAATCAACATCCCCGTCCTGGGACAGCGGCACGGCGAGGAATTAACTACTGTCCTGTGTAGCGGAGCTCATCGGATAATTCCCACGGCCCCCGTCCCCTCTGTCCTTTTGTTCCTATTCATTTTCTCCTCTCCATATCTGCAACTGATGACACTCATGGCGTCCTTATCGTCGGGCCCAGGTTGTTTTCCAGTTTAATTAGGGGAGGCTGGGACACAATGGGGCTTGTTGCTATCTGCGATGCTCCACGAATCCAGCTGTTTTTAAAGGGTCATTCCCTTCATCATCTAACCTGTTGTCCCACTCTCTCCTCTTTCTCCAGAGAACCGTTCGGGGGTCCTGGTTCCCAGCGCCTCGGGTTCTCTCAGGAGACCAATACGGACTGATGGGCAGATAGCGTCACCGCGCTGCTGTAAGGAGGGAGGGAGCGGAGGACCGGCCAGTTAATGAGACCAAATGAGGGTCAGTAAAAAGGGAGGAGAAAAGGGGTGTGAAAAGGGTTTTGATGAGGGATGGTTAACCGTTTTTTTTGGGAGGGGGCTGACCATTGAGTCCTAATATCAATAGTCGGTGTTCACCCCCACAGGCTGCAGAGGGCCCGGACTCTGACCCCTCATGAGTAACCTTGACACAGGATCAACATCAATAAGGCAATGATTGTCAGGGAGCGTAAGACGCTCTCTGTGCGTGTGCAGGGAAACTGCAGGTTTTTTGACAACCAGATTTAAGGCTTTAATAAACTGGTGCCCACTAATTGGAATTAAATTCAACAAAAACGCTTCCACAAACAGCGAGTTAACTTAGAGTTCAGCCTTGGGGGAAAGGAGACTTTGACATTTCCTACATTTGAATTGTTTCTTCAAAGATCACGTGCTAATAAAGGATAAAACAATCCTTTGCCCCTGTTGTTTTTATTTCTCTTGAAACGCTGACCTCAGTTCGCTTACCAGAAACAAAACACATTCGGACATCCCCGTGAAACACGTGGCGCTAGGTGTATGTTAACGTGGTGACTAATATAATAGCTTCCTCCATTTTGGACCCTCCGGTTCTCTCTGTTCCGTCAAAGGTCAGCACGATAAAGATGTTTTGTAATTGCTTCATGGCGCAAAATCCACTTGTCAAAGTTCACCAAAGGAAAAAGTCCACCCGAAGGCAAACGTTCAATGCCGTAGTGACGGCGGCAGTTCCGATGTAATGAATTGATTTTGCTGTTTTAAATGCCGCTGTGTCGGCGCCCTGATGAAAGCCATCACTGCATATTTTTCCTGGAAATCGCTGTGATGTTCCAGACGAGATGAGGAGCGCAATTTAAAAAGGGAGCAACGTTTTCATAGCCGGGGATTGATGAGACTCCAACGTGACCCTGATACCATGTGGGAGAACACAGCTCCAGTTGGCTGAACCGGAGCTTTGGCTCCACCAATGGAGGTTCTACCCAAACAATGACATGACTTCTACTTTCCAAACGTCACAAACTCTGGTCTCTTGCATTAAAGTTAGAACCACGAGCCGTCCATCCAGCCCTGTTACCTCCACGCCCTTGCTTCCCGGCCTTGCTATATATAGAGTACACTACTTCCTCAATTGGCTCTTGGATGTAAATCCAGTATGGATGTAATTTTGAGGAACACCGTGTTGCCTTAATGCGACCAACAAGTGTTGGCCAGCGACACAATTCAAGGCCTGGCTCATGTATTACACTCACACATATTGTTTAATGATAGGTTTTGAGTTTAGAAATGTAGACACCGTCAGACTTTCTCAAACTTTGCAAGCACGTTCGGATTCCGTGACATGCGTGTTCAAGTCTCGGGATAAAGACGGACGGAAAGGTCACATTGCCGCGTCCTCTGCGGGCCAAGCGAGGACTCAAAGAGATAGCGAGGTTTAAATTAGATTGAAAGGCCGCTGTCACAGAGACGATAGCCTCTCTTGGGATATCACAAGCATCGCTTGTACATAAATAATCTGAGATTCCTCTAATGTGTGACAGATGAAAGCCACAGATCCTCATTTCCTCAGCGTAAATAAGTAGGTCACCTCTACGAGTCATTAGCCTCATCAGTTTCCATTACATATTCATTGAGAGAAATGAGTTTACATGTGGATCGCCTCCCTCCTCCTCACCCCTCGTCAGTACACATGAAAGCTTGGGCATAAACGGGCATTCTCGTGGCGGGCTGATTGTGCATCTCCCCTGTGGTCCTGGTTTGTATCAGAGAGCATTCAGAGCTCCCAGAGGACCGCCTCCTTTGTCGGAGCTCGGAGGAGTTAAATCGTATATAAAACAAATTAATTGCCCCTGTTAGATCACTCAAGCACTCACCCAGGGGAACATGTGCTTATCACACACCCAGGACCGCACACACACACACACTCTGCTCTTAGCGTTCCTGTGCTTGCCAGTCTCAGCCCTCTATGGAATTGGGATGGGAGGGGGTTACTCCTCTCCATCTGTTGGTCTCCTCCGAGTCCTCACTCCTGCTTTAATTACGTACGCCCGTCCCTACCTACACCATCGCTGCACTCCATCTGTCCCACCCAGCTCAAATTTGTCTGATAGGGACCCCTCATGTGGTTTATGGGGCCAATCTGCGTGGCTCTTTAGAGCAGAGTACAGTGGTGATGAGAGATTTTACAGCCCTGCAGGCCTGGTCCTCATTCAGCTGGATTCTCTACTGTAGAGGTCACTCTGATTGCAACCTTTATGGCTAACGCTCACTGCTGCCAGGGCAGACAGCACAGCAGGCCCGCCGACTGGCGTTTATGGCCTTAAGTGTGTGTTTGTGTTGGAGTGTGTGTTCTTGAGTGCCTGTTGAAGCGTTTATTGCCTCGTAAGAGTGTGTGTTTAACAGGATTAGACCGATATAGTGTGTGTTGAGACGTGGACAAGCCGAGTTGGAACTTAAAGCACATTTATTCTAGTACAATTTCACTTGTTTTACTCGTACTTTTCCTTCTCCATTTGTGTAACTTTATGCTTTTTAATGCTAAGTATCATCGATAAGTATTGTACTTTTTAGTGCACTGCATTTATCCGATTGGTGTGTAATTATGTTTAAAATAAAGATCTTACATGCAAAGCATATTGCTGTTGTCTGGTTAAAACCTTGTATGTCTTTGTAAAATGGAATTTATGAAGTTATGATTTGGTGATGAACAGAGACATATTGTTTGCAGGAATTCACATTTTTCTTTGGCATAATGATCCACAAGGCTTTTGAAAAGCATGAATGTGATATTCATATAGAGAATGTACAGTAATTCAACTCATTTCAAAGCATGGAATCATCAAAATGTAATTATATATATATATATATTTAACCTGACAGTAAAATAAAGACAGACAAATAGTGTAATAGGTATATAAATTTATATATAATTTAATGTAAGGAAACAACTAAAAGGGTCATGTGGTGGAGTAATAGGTACAATATTTATTTAGTATGATAAAGCATGAAATGGAAATAATGAGGTAAACTACAAGTACTTCAAGTGTTTACTTAAACACAGTACTCAAATCAATTTACTCACACTTACATTCCACCACTGATTTTTATGGCGTAGCTGGTAGACTTTATTTTATAACTATAACTATAACTTTCATTTATAACTATTATGTATTTTAAGAGGAGAAGGTACAGTTTGTATATAAAATATTAATGTGTAAAGTAACACACATACAGTGTACTCTACTGTTGATCATTTTTTTTAGATTGCACATGTTGCACAAAAATAAAAAATAATAATAAAATAAAACTTTTTATTTTTATTTTTTTCTACTTTTCCACTTGGCTTATTTGAAGCTATTGATTTCATTTTTATTCTCTTGTTTCTCTTTGTTGCTCTTACTCTGGTTTGTCTTATTTGAAGCTCTTCTTCTGCACTTTATATAATTTCACCTATCTGAAGCTCATGTACTTGCAGGATTCTCGCTGTTTAGAGTCGTATCCTCATGATTGTTTGCACTTATTGGTCTAATAAAAATGGACTAATGAACTGTAATGTAATGTAATGAACACGCTGAGCATTAGCAGTAAGATTCACGTCACTTTTACACCACGACAACAATAGATTTCATGGGATTTTAAAAAACAGAATTCATGAAACTCCTCTTTCAGTGTTTTCCAGCGGCCGCCCTGGGCGTGCCCGTGTTAGCAGGTTTCTTTGGCAGTATTTGTGTTGACTGTATTGAGTCTAATTTACCTCCTCCTGTGTTTCTGTGTTGCGCTGCTCTGTCATCTGTCTCTGGGGTCGAGTGGACCTCCAGCAGCACAATAAAACCAAATTGGCTATTTGTCTTCTGTGGCTCTGGCTGAGCAGGGGGCCCTGACGCCAACTATCAGCCCATACAGAGCCATCAGTGCAGTCAGAGGGAGGCTAACACACACACTCATAATGCTAATTTAGCCTGTGTAGTTTTAATCCAGCTCTATTGTTTGGCAGATTGACTTGTTGACCTGTTGCATCAGGCTTGTGTACTGAGAACCAAACCGATTCTTATCTCTTAGTTCAGGGATTCGGTGAGAGAGAAGAACTGGGTCATTTTTGACAAACGGGGTGAATGGGTGGGAATTAAATATTTAATTAGTAATTACATTTGTTGTTGAGTCCAGTGTGATGGTCAAAATAACATGAAATAAAAAAATACACAAAAAACAGCACACGCTGACCCATCTGCTACACATCCTTTCAAAGATGGCTTTTCAAAATAAAATGCATAAAATCAGAAAACAAAGAAGAATGAAGGGGGACAAAATTTAAATAAAAAGTTAGTACCTACGATTAAACGCCCAATTGCTAATAAACTTGAATTTCCAGATTAAAACCTTTATATGACAGACTGCATCTTTTTCTATTAATTCTTTATATTTTATTTTCCTTTATAGTTTTTAGTTATACCTTATTTATCGCCAGATTTATTTTTCTTTTTTTTTTTTCTGATGGGAAATGTCATTTTTGCCGTCACTTGAATTCCTGATATTGAATAAACCCCGTTAATCTTAAACCTATGATTACATTTAATTCCGTGGCTGCTAACTAAATGCCGTAAATTGACAATCCAAGATACAACCACTCTGCATCCAGCTGAAATAAGTCACTTATATCCCAAACACGGACTAAATGTAGGTCTTCAAAAACCAATAATCAATGCTAACAAGGCGTGTGGGATCAGAGGAAGGCTGGAGACACATTCAGCAGGCAGAGAAAGAGAGAAAGAAAAAAGAAAGAGTGGACTCAGAGTGGTGCGATTGGTTAAAAGGCTCGGCCCTTTTAGTCAATGGGCCCCGGTGTAACGTCCACAAACACAGCGACACCCTGAGCCGAGCCGGTCGGGCCAGTCGGCTGGAGGGACGTGGAGGACTCGTGGCCCCCAGCAGGACTAAACAAACTCCTCAGTCAGAGCCTTAGCAATGCAAATGGCTGTAAATACCATAAGTGTGTGTGTGTGTGTGTGTGTGTGTGTGTATGCTAACCCACATTGAATGAACCGGCCCCAGAGGACTAACGTACCCCTGTAATCAGCCGACCCCAGGACAGTGTGTGTGTGTGTGTGTGTGTGTGTGGGTGCGGGTGGGTGTGTTCCTTCCTGCGTAATTACCCCCCCCCCCTCCCAAGGGCCATGAGTGTGCTTATCAAAGACATTCTTCTGTCTCATCCATCCATCTCTTAACTCTTTGAGCGAAATTACAAAGAATCAACGAAGAAAATGTCGACACACTAAACTCACTGTGGTTCAGTAGAATCAGTAGAAATCTCCGTGGATCGATAAGAACAACGACTGACCACAGGAACTTTTACAGGAACCAAAGAAACGTTTACAGGCACAACAGGAACCTGGTTCGAGTCCCGGCTGCTGAGACGGGACTTTCTGAGGGACCACGAAGTGTCAGGGTGGAGTTTTCAGTACCTGCAGAACTCTGCTTACTACTAATCAGTTTCAGAAAATGATTGGAGACATTTGGGATAATGCAAACACAAGTCAACAAAATATATATAACATATGTCTGGTTGTTTTTAGATCATTTATGCTGAAATGTTACATATTAAACCTTTAAGAAGCCAAATTGACTGACTATTCTAAAAAAAAAAAAAAAAAAAAAAAGAGCAAGATGAAACTAAATGTGTGTTTTATTTCTAACATTGATTCAAACATACCAAATTAAAAAATGACCAAGCAGTCACGTTTTTTTTGTTTTTGTTTTATTAGGTCTAAACTGCCTGATGTTTACGGATCTTTGTGCAAACACGAATGTGCGTTTTTTTTTTTTTTTTATTTAGTTTTTTTAGTGAAGTTCTTGGGACTGTTTGGGTTTGAAAAAAGGCCCACGAGCCATTCTGGACACAAAAGGAGCCGTTAAGAGGGGACACAATTAGGAAACAATGGAACAGTAGCAGGTCCCAGGATTAGACAAAGAGGTCAAATGTTAATGTCTCCTTTTTGTTGTTTTAAGGCTGAACACATTGAGGAGGTGTGTATGTGTGCATGTGTGCATGCTAGTGTGTGTAACTGGACAGGCTTGTTACTCTGGGAGGGGGGGGGAGGTCATTTCATGCATTCAGAAGCACAACGCATTCAAAAAATACATTTGGACCAAAGTGAAAATGCAACTAAAGAAGGTGCAAACATTAAATAAAGTGTTTTTTTCAAAGCTGAACGTGGCAAATTAGATGCAAAAAATAAAAAAATAAAAATCATATACATTTGAGTTTTAATATGAAATTGTAATAATCCAGTAAAAACAGTTTTTTTTTTCCCACCCTGCTCATTATCATTTCATTATTAGTTCAACATATCTGTCTATTCATCCTGTTAACTTCTGATTTATTTAAATTGACAAAATTGTTTCATTACTATTTGCAGCATTTCTTCATTTCTTAATCGGTTCTGTATCTAATTGTCTGTGTGTGTGTGTGTGTGTGTGTGTGGGGGGGGGGGGGTTGTTGCAATGGCCACAAATATGAGGAGGATTAGGTACCAGCATCATTTTTATGTAGAAAGAGAAAAAAAAAGAAGAAGAAGTAATCAGTGAAACTCCTCTAATTGTGCTTGGCAAGCTTCTACAATCTCCGCCACAGCAGTGTGTGATATTTGCCGGCTGACAGCTTGTCTAATTACAGGTTTTCTGAGTCCTGCATGTTGTGACGCTCAACATTGCCTGGTTGGTTTTAATACTTGGCTCTGCGATTTATTTATTTTTTGTCTTATAAAAAAAAAAAAAAAAAAATTAATAAAAAAAAAATAATGTTTTTTATCCCGGAGCAACTTTCTCCCCTCTGAGAAGAAAAACGAGCAGTTTCTCCCCTGCCATCGTTTTAAAGACCTGCTCACAGGTGTGATTTATGGGCCCCCCACACACACACACACACACACACACACGCTCAGCTCTTTTCTCAGATGCACGGGCAAAGTTGGAAGGACAAGCAGCAATTCAAGTTTTATTCTGTGAGCTCCACGCCTTGCGCTCTGTTATTAATTTGAGATTTTCTCTCCGAGGTTTCATTTGCATTTGACTTCCTTCTATTCATTGTCGGTTTACCTTCACATTTGTTGTCTTTACCCCTGCTTTGTTCTATTCAATTTGTAAATTGCAATATGTTTGGCTTGTGACCCCTTAAGTTGAACTCTTTACAAGTTATGGCATTTGTGTGGACATGAAGTATGAGCGGTTTGATCAAAAGGCCTGAAGTAGTGGAAGTATCCAGTACTTCAAAAAGAAAAAAATGCGAAATTATAGGTAAAATTGCAGAAAAAAATGAAAAATTAAAGGAGAAACAGGCTGGCAAACAGTGGTCTGAATATGAAGCTGCAGCCAGTTAGCTTAGCTTAACTAGCACAAAGTGATAGTCTTGTCATTTTTACTGTGTTAAAAAAAAAACATATTTTTAAGAAGTGAATTTTTGAGCTTCTGCAGGTCAGATTTGGTCCGTCAGTCGGAGCCAGACACCAACACACCAGAGCGGCGGCGAAGGACGACCTGCGGCACGCTGCCAGGCGACGTGAGCTGCGGCTGTTTTTGACTTATAACCAAAAGTTGGGCACGATTTAACTTTTGCCGACGAGTTGCTTACGTTACAAAGAATTTCTTCCCGCCTGGAACACGTGAACACGCCACGATTATTGCACTTTGCTGTGTTTACGGCGTAAGCTAAGCTAAAAAGCTTCTGGCAGTAGCCTCATATATCCGTAAAGATATTGTGGATAATAAGCATATAAATGTCAAAGCATCCCTTTCAAATGATCCATAATCAGTGGTGTAAATAAGTTATATGTGCAAAGTAAAAGGTCCTGGAGTCACGACACAGAAATGTGAAGAGCAGGGTTTAGTTTCACCGTCTGGATGAAACCTGTATCACTGGCTTTAAGGATTTTCTCGCCTTTAGATCAGTTGAAGAGGGAAAGAAAATACATGGAGGGACAGAGAGAAAGTGCTGAAGATTAAAAAAGGGAAGCAAAGTCGTAAAGAAAGAAGTGAAGAAAGATGGAAATGAGGGAAGACAATACGACGGGAGACGTTTGAAGAAAGATGAAATGAAAGATAGAGAAAGGTCAAAAGGTCACCGTGTTGCTGCTTATCAGAGGTCATCTCATCTCATGTAAAGTCGACCAGGTCGTATATTAAACTACAGCCGTCACGTGCATTTAGCGAGGAACTATATACAAGTATTCTCTGTCCTCGGCTTTATTTCCGATACACTTCCTCTCGCGTGCTGTCCTTTCCTGACCCCTAGCTTGTGTTAATCGCTCCTCTCCCTGGAAGCACCAGCCCAGATAATTACTCTGAGAAACCCAGATCAAATGCAAACCCTTCGAACAAACAAGCTTTCCCATGCAGCCAAGCGGCAACACGTCCCTCCGGAGCGCCGCGTTCCCTCCCTTCACCCCGTCCGTCAGACCGCCACGGAACAAACCGCGGCCTCCAACATGTAGCCTAAGAGCTTCCAACTTCCTTCCTTTTCCCCCCCTCATCTCTCTGTAATGAGCGTGATTATCAATCCAAACAATAGTTACAATAATTGCAGCATTAAAAGGGTTGCCATTTCCCCGGCACTTCCTGTCTGGGGTTGACTGACATGCGAGCGGCTTCCTGCTTCCTCTGCGAGTGAGTGGGAGTACAGGAAAGGGCGGGGCCTTCCATGACTAATCACTATGGCCTCGAGGAGCTAATGGGCTAACGAGGTTTAGTAATGTACTATGACATAATGAGATTATGCCGTTCTATGATTATATATAGTGATGGGTTTGATATAGCAGCAGAATGAGGCTCGATCACTTTGTGCTGCTTTCAGGGAGTTCTTTTTTTTCCTTCTTTTTCTTCTAATGTTCCTCGAATGCAACTTACATTTCAGGCGTAAAAAGAGCTTCATCTTATGTTTCACCAGCATCGGCTTGATGACTGATGATGCGAGCGACACATTTGGACATTTGTCGTGGTGAATCCAACGTGAAGTGTGTTTTTTTTTCTTTTAATGCCAAACTTTAAGACCAACTTTACAAATCAGACTAAATATTTCGCCCTTGTCTTTGCTGTGCTGTTGGTCTTCGGCTATCCTGCGTGACATCAATGCGAGAGACATTACAGCAATTATTTCAAAAATACACGTTACCAATTAGATTTAAAAATTGTAAAATCCTACTTCCCATGTTTTAGCATTTTTAAGACTTTTGAAAGATTAAGACATTCTAATACAAATTAAAGCTTTTATTTGTAGATGAATTAATTCAAAGCCTTTTAAGAATTCTTTCAGGATCTGTTGTAAGTAAACAAGCGCGCTTTGAAAAGCAGTTGCTCTGTCAACTGCTCTGCCAGAGGGTCGCCGAGTTTCCCCGCTTTCACACCATCACCCCCCCGTATGTGACCGCCCGCACGCCCGCAAACCGTCTTAAGTTAACCTGGCTCATCATCAGCTATTATTACCCTGAGAACCAAAACAAACGAGCCAGTCGTGCACACACACACACACACAGAGAAACACACACACACACACACACACACACACACACACAGATAGGCTTTCTCACACTTTCTGACATGTTTACACTCCAAACAGAGCAGAGCTGCTGAGAAAGACTCTCGTCAGCAGCCTGCCCTCATCGCTGAGCTGTCACACACACATGCTAACATGCTAGCGCGTCTTCCGCCGTTTCATCGTCACCCCCCCCCCCCCCCCCCAACTGAGGCTCAGGACAGATTATGTGTGAACGTATTGTGCGTGTGGCAGTCCGTCAGTTTGTCTGTCTGTGCAGTGCGTGTCAGTGCATGTCACACGGCGGTCCTGACTCTGCAGCGCTGTCATGATGTCACGGCGAGGCTACGGGGACATTAATCACTCTTGTGTGGCGTTCTCGGCTCCGTCACGCCGCAGCACTTGGTACCAGCATCAAGGAAGTAGTTACGTAGATTTGGGGTTTTTAAAAGAATGGAGAACTAACTGCAGGAACTACACACAAGAAACACGATGAGGAAGATGTTGGTTTACAGAAAGGGGAGGACACTTTGAGTTCACTCACACGGGCACAAACCCTCGCTTTTTAGTGAACATACGGAGAAAGTTACTGTAGACTTAAGCTCTATTGTTCAGGAATAAGACAAAATACTACCTGAAAACAAGCTCACACTTTTAAAGTTCATTATTTCCATACAACAGGTTTTACATACATGCTTACAATACTGAAAATGTACAATGCAATACTAGAAATCCAGCAGTGCAAAGTTCTCATATTTCTGTTCAGATTTACCGTGAAATGCAACCATCGGCGTCTCAGGACACAGCTTTCGGATGCACTCTTATATGTTTCGGTCGGTAATGAAAAGTCTGATTAAATTTGGGATTTTATGTCCAAATGGGTGAAAAACCAGGTCACATTTGGGTATTCTTGTGTGGATTAAACTGTGAACCTGAAGCGTTAACTTCTACAAAACCGGCAAAGACGCTGTCCACTGAAAACCACATTTTGACGATTTGGAATTTACTCCTCCAGCGAAATAAAAACATTTCAAACAAGTGAATTATGTACATTATTATCTCAGGATGAGCTTTGGACTCTGTCACAAGACAATGACAATTACAATCAAACTACCCACACACTACAAGAAGTACCGCTGGTATGTGGAAATACAGGTTTTTGTTTTTTTTACTTATGTCTTTGTCAGCAGAGAGGCAAAAAGGAAATATTCTGTGTGGCTGCATGCCACAGTCTACATGCTTCTACATTCTTGCCTCTATTCAAACAACCCGTCTACATTCTGGCTCCTCGGCGCAGAGTATCGTATCACATCTGATTGCGGACTAATCTCGCTGTTCCTCGTCGGGGTTTCCTCATGCGATCTTGATGGCAATAGCGTGAGAGTTGATACGCCATCGCGCTACCGTAACACTAGTAGTCGCCCATTTACCCTCCTATAGTATGTGATACAGTAGGGTCGACCCTGCCCCCCCCCTCTCCTCACTACCTGTCCTCCTCACTCTTTCACCTCTGGTTCATTTGCAACGTGTCAGACAGGCCATGTCATCGCCGCGGAGTGACAAATAACTTTCCAACTTCGAGACACAATGATCCGCAGAGTCGTTTCCGCGCTAACAAAAATAAACAGCTACCTCAAGGGAATTGCAGTGGAAGTTGTCATACAGGAAGAAACTCACATTAGAGTTGATTATATTATCATATCCCCCCCCGCCCCCCCCGCCCCCACCAGAATCTGCAGCTGTTTGCACTTGACAGGTACACAGTGACACATGCCAAAATACGCAGTGCAGTTGGCGCTGGTGTTGGAGGAGCCTTGTTTGATCACCTAATCCTGTAATTAGTTGGTTGCGATAGTTGTCTGGGGATGCTTGATTGCAATCACAATAGCGGACCCGCTGTGCGCCGCCGCATAGCAACGGCGTGATGAAAGCCGGGGGGCCGCTCTGTTAGCTTTGCTTCCCAGCCAAGCGGCAACCTCCGGTGCTGAAAAATGAAGCCAAAGCCCAAGTGGAATAACCGCAGTTCTTCCAACGGCCGCTTGAGGCTGGATCCAAAAGGCGGCGCCATTCGCACCTGCCAAGCGCTGGTTGACCGCTGCTCGTGCTACTGGCAGCACGCACTGTGCAGATTTCTTGATGGATTTTGTATCGCGAGCTGCCGCCGAATGTTGGTTTTGAGTGAGAAAACTGACTTTTTTTTTTTTCTTGGGTGTCACAAGCCTTTAAAAAACCACCTGGTGATACTTAGCAACAATATACCTGAGCGAAAAAGAAAGAAAAAAAGTGTGAAATGGAATGTTTTCTGTCTCGTGTGGCACATCTGCTCGCGTTAGCGTGGGCTGTCTGTCGGCAAAGTGGAGCAGAGTGTGTGAATACACTGTATCTGTGTGTGTGTGCGAGGAGTAGGAGTTTGTAAATATGCGTAGGGGAGAATATCAACCACACCTATTTTTAGAGCTATGTCAGCTCAAACCGAGAAATGACTTGCCTCGCAAAAAAAAAAAAAAAAGGGAGTGAATATGCCACTTCCAGTAGCACAATCTGCCAGGCTGCACACAATTTTACCATAACAAACAAACAGCCCACAACATTACCTCTTATATAGATATGAAGCAGGAACTGCATGAGTAGATTATTAAAGGGGATGTGGTTTATTGTCTAGCTGCGGGAAAATAGAAGCAATAACATCCTAAATTATGTGGCGCGTCCCGAGGAGCTGCAGGCTGAACCCAGGTGAACGTGACGGCAGGTGAAGCTTCTTCTGTTACAGGTCGTTATTATGCCACAATTTCCCAACATTTTCTCCCTCCCCCTGGTTGACGATTCCTACCTCATAACCTTCACCCACTCCTTCATGTCTTCTCCTCAGCACAGTAGCAGAGACGGTGAGCCACTTCAAGGAGTGTGAAAGCAGCTTTCAAAAAACGCTGCCTGCCTTCAACCTCCCTCCCTCTCTCTCTCTCTCTCTCTCTCTCTCTCTCTCTCTC
>CALSBV010012282.1:405783-416968 GCA_943590825.1 Bovichtus diacanthus
AAGATATTTTATAGCACAGAAATACCCCCAACAAATCGACATGCTGCGGACAAAAAGACACATTTCCAGCATTATTATGGTTCATGTGGCAAAGCCGAATCTCACACAAGTTGACTGTTGAATCTTGAATGTGGGGGAGAGAAAGAGCGGGGAGGGGGGGGGCAGCCAGGGAGGCAGAAGAGGTGAGCTTCAGAGAAATTAAACTAATATCACTCTCCGTCTGTAGTGGCTGATATTTCATTTACCAGCGGGGACTGAGGTGCCGCGACCCCTCCCCATCCCGACTCCACCGCCACCACCTCAACCGCTATATCTGTCAGTGGCTGGCCCCGACGCTCCCCTGCAGGTGATAACAGATTAAACCTATTCCATTTCATGCCTGAGGCTCCCAAATACAATCCATGTGGGGCTCCTCCAGGCCCCGCGGCTCCCCTGTACCCCCTCCCTCCGGGCCCCCCGCCCTGGGTAGAAAGCTGGCAGCGGCTGCCCCAGTCCACTGGGCTAAGCCGGCGAGATGGAGGCCTGCGAGATTACAGGCCATCTGAGGAAATTACTGTGTGTGTGCATGTGTGTGTCCGAGAATGTGTATGTGACAGTTTGTGTATGTGTGTATAATAGGGTTATGTCAGCTTAGATGGTCCATGTGCTGTATTTAACACCGTATTGCCTTCTCTTTTTCACTTATTAAAGTTTAGAAAGTATCTCGGAAGCATAATTGCGACTGAGCACACATGATGATTGTGAGGCACTTTGCGTCTCACCTCAAGGTTCCAGCCGCAGCAAATGAACCAATCCCGCACCGGCGCGTTGATGTCTTTATTTCTCCGAGTCAAGAAATGTCCACAGGATGCCGCCGAGGTGCTTCCCCCGCCTGCATTCCTGCACTCCAACCAGGAATGGTGTCAGAGGAGGAAATGAGAGAAATCGAACCCGCGGAGCTTCCTCAAAAGTGGGCTTCCTGGACTCAGGAAATGGAACGGCCCCCCGGGGTTTAAAGGTAGCCCTCAGTGACCAGACCTCTCTGCCTTCCAGCGGCCTCTGTGGCCTCTGAGCACACTTGGACTGACATCAAAGTGTCACACTCTTAAGAGAAAACACATTACAAGAGAAAAGCCGAATTCAAGCCGACGCCGTTCGTCTCTCTTTCCTTTCTTTCTTCGCAAATGCTCGGAGGCTCCGCAGGCAGTTCTATCGCCACCTCCATCTATCCTGGTCAAGTTGTGGATGTAATTTGTCAGAAGTAGGTGTTGATGGTGGCGACAGATAAGTGGCTAAACAGCTCACCCGCTGCCGAGCCATCGCTCACGTTAATTAGAGAAGGCGGAACCGAGCGCAGATGTTTTAATCTGGGAAAATCTGACAGGGATTTGGCGTAAATGATTCAATGAGATCTCGCACGCTTGCACATCATTTTGCGTGTGTGGCTTTGTGTCTGGAGTTGAACGTTTGCTTCTGCGTCTGTCAGAACCTTGTTCAGGAAGCATGTTAACAACAACAACAACAAGTAGTAAACAACATTCATGGTCCCGAGAGGCTGAATCCTACTCGCTTGATCTCCTGACTTTTCCACCAGCGTTACATTTCTTGACAACTATTGGATGTATTGCTGTGATATTTAGTACTTTTTCTGCCCGAGGAGGCTAAAATGTGGCATCGAGGACAAGTGTTTGAGAGGTTGTGTGTGTGTGTGTGTGTGTGTGTGTGCGTGCATTGCAAATTTACGCTTACACTGGACTGAGATGGTTATCATTGGAAAGATCTTTACCTAATAAACCTGAGCATGCTAACATTTGGTTTACATTTTCTTTTCTTTTTTTTTTATTGTAAAAAATTTCCTCCACACTTCCGTATAATTTCCAAACTTTTTATGCATAGAATTTAAATTATGTTCCATGCTTCTTAAGCCTTTCCATACATGTGCGAGATGCCGTTATTACCTCCGACCAAACTTTTTCTCCCTTCTGCCACGCATCATTGCACACAGAGAAAAAAAAAAAAACCCTGCCTCAGCACTTTAAGTCAGAAAGTCCACATTGTATTTTGTTTTCAGGTGTCAGACCGAACTCTCTGCCTGTGCATCTTTAAAGTTATGGGGGTCATGAAGCTGAAACTCGCACAGAGCCGGCCTCGTAACAGAATCAGGCCGCGTTGAGCTACTTTTTGCCTTTGTGAAACCGCGGCTTTCCCATCCTCTATCCTTGTCCTCCTCACCCGTCTCCAAACTCTCCCTTTTCCTTCAAAGATACGCCACGCAAGAGTTCCACAATGCCAGGCTTGAGTAAACCTCCTCTGTGCTTCTCAACAACCACATAGCAATTCCTCCAATGACCCCTTAAGCGCCGCAGATTACCTTATGAAATGAGAAACGGTGATTATGGCTGTATTTACAACTTACTTAGCCCTCACTAGAATCAGCATTGCAAAAGAGAAATGTGAAAAATATAGATTTATTGCCTACTTAGGCAGCCAAGGCAGGATCATCTGTGATTATACCTTATATTCCTATTTTCAGACTGGGATATCGTAAAAAATGTGCTTTTTCATTAGGAAAGAAGAAAACGTTCAGCTGTAGTTTAAGGCCAAATTTACTGGCAGTGTCCCACAAGGGAGTATCTCAATTTTTATGTGTGCGTGCGGAGTTAAAAAGCAATGAGTGGGGGGGGGGGGGGGGAAGAAGTGAGCTCTCCACAGCTTAGTGAAACTCTTCAGACACAGAGGCAAGAAGCAAACGCTCCTATTTCTGAGAGGCTGGGCATTGATGTGGGATTGTGATGTGTAACTGCATAGCTGATGCATAACAGAGCGTAGAGGAAAATAGCAAAACGGAGTGAAGATTGAGGAAGAAATCAAGAAATAGAGATGTGTGTATTTATACTGTATCTCGGCTCTGCACATTTGAGTGTGTTTGTGAGTGTGATTTCTCTCATGTATCGCTCGCACTAAGAAGAGCTGGCTGATGATAAACAGGATTAGCGGATTATTAGAGGGGGCTGAGGTGTGTGTACGAGTGTGTAACACCAGAGTGTGACAGACACGCGTGTGTTTATGCGTCTGTGTGCGTTTGCAGCCGCTATTTGCTTATTTTTCTCCCATTTACTGGTCACACCCACACTCAACTTCTCTCGGTATCAATGCATTTGAAACCCTCGAAATAGCCGTCAATGCTTGACCTGTTTCTGCATCAATCCCACACATCTAGTCACGCTTCCTTTAGCCTGTACGTTTTACATTACAGTATCTGTGTCGCCGACTCCAGTGCTTTAGGGGAGGAATCCCGCTGCCGACGCCATGAAAGAAAATGAAGTCATTAGCCAGACCTCCCCTCCTGCTCTCCTTTACTTTTACACCTCACAAAGTCGCCGCCGACAGACACTACAGCCGAAATTTGCATGAAGTGAACAGAAAGGGGAGAGAAGAAAGAGCAAGGATCTATTCATTACCAGGTAATGGAGGGTGATGAAAGGGAAAGTGTGAAATAGCAGATAGAGATTTGACCGTGCATATTTAAAGGAAGAAAGAGAAGGCCAGAGGGAGCCACGCAGCTATCACAGACAGCCTGATAGGCGGTAATCAAAACGCTATCTGTTAACTAAAATTGGTCCGACCCGGTAAGGTTGTTAGAATACTTGACAGGCGGGGAAAATATGGCTGAGGATTGAGAATGAGTAACACGTTAACTTTCAGCAACCACAGTAGAAGTGAGCTGCGTCAGTGGCTAAAAATGGTGCTGGGCTGCTCATAGTCCCTAAATAAGGCTAAAAGTCACGACGTGCTTTGAGCCCCACGAGGCCGTAAAGCTCATCACGTTCCAGAGCAAATATTGGATTGTTTTTATTTTATTTATTGGGATTTCCGGAACATCTACAACCCCCTCGATTTTCTGTGTAAATCCCTTCACTCTTCATCTCATTTAGCCAGTTTACAAGCCAATAAAAAGAAGGTAAAAGGCTAAGTTGTCGTGCGATTGCGATCCGACACACGGACTGTAATACTCGGACGTCAAACCCAAATCAGAACTCTACCGATACCGACCTCTTGTCCGTCTCCAGAGGCTCCTCCGTATGCTGGAGGGCCATGGGGCACCACTTCATCTCCTGATCTTACATTTGAGTTTTTACAGGCCGTTTTTTAAAAGCTATTTCACAATTTATGCTCGACTAACTTTGAGGGAGGTGTCATTTCAACAGGCCGTGTGTTATGCATCTCTATAAGGAGCCGCAGCACCGTCATCTTCCCCATTAAACCGTGTTCTTCGTTATTGCGACATATCAAGAGCAAAAGCTTTCTGCAACACATGAAGAGTCACACAAGAGTCTCACAGCTCTCGCTCCAGCCGACTTTCTTCTTTCTTATAGTGATAAAGCAAAAATTATTAACAGGAACAGACTACAATGTATAAAAAAAAACACTCACCTAAAAGTGCCGTTTGTGACAGGAAGCTATATGGGAAATGTGGTCGTACATAGAGGAACACAAGCATTTTAACACCAATGGTGAGAGACAGAAGCTTCTAATGTGTGTATGGTAATCAACAAAGATCATATTTGACAATGAGTTAAAAAAGTAATAGCTACAAGAATATGCAGCGCTCTAAATGTGCATCGTACTAGACTGTAACTCTGCCACCTCTTGGGATTGTTGGTAAAATAGAGGCTGTGCACAAATATTGACAGTCCGCTGAGGTTCAGCACTTATGTACAAGAACACACACACACACACACACACACACACTCACTCCTACATGGGAAACCAGACTTTCAGTTGGTGGTCTTTCCTGTCTGCGCAGCACAGGTGTGTGTGGTGTGTGTGTGTGCGTGTTTGACTCCCACCCTGTCTTTAAGGTGACGCTTAATTAGACCACAAACTGACAACCGTGTGTGCGTGTTCCCAAGTGTGTGTTTCCAAAAAGCTCGAGAGATATTTCCACTTATACTTCCACTAATTCTCATCCCTGAGCATTCTCTGTTGTTCAAAAAGGCACAACAACGACATGCCACCAAGTACAATTGTACATTTCCAAGACACATATCTGCACTCTGCGGGCCCCCCCCCCCACATACACCCACAGTCACTCTCGCCTTTTATAGAGCATCCTGTTCACAAACACCTCGAGAGCAAGTTATTTTGTGCTTCTTGGGCTCACTTGTACAAAGGAAGAATTAGGGAACTTATTTGTGTTGTAGCATGCACTCACTTCTACAAAGGGGGAATTAGGAAGTTATTTGTGTAGCTCATGTTCACTTTTTAAGAGAGCAAGCCATCAGTGGAGCTGTTTATCTGCGCCTGTACAAAGCCAGGATTAGGGCCCTGTCTTTGAGGCCCGCGCCGTAATCCCTTTATGGATGTCACCTGTCATCTCTCTCTAATCACCCTCCAACTTTCGCTCTCCCTCCGTACCTCCACCTCCCCGCCCCCCCCACCACCGCTATCTGCTCATCGCAAACTGCCTTTCGCTTGTTTCCCTGGGATGGAGATGAAGAAAGGGAGGCAAAAGCGGAGCGAGTTCGAGAGTGAAGGATGGCGAGAGCGAGAGATAGGGTTTAGGGAAATCGGAGTTCATAGGCAGAGGGGAAAAACACACACCCTGGCAGCCAGCCTAATACCACCCAGAGGCCATGGATCTAGCTTTTCCTCTCCTTCCACATCTCCATCTTTTTCCTCTCCCCACCTTTCCACCGCTCCGATCTTTCTTTCTCTCCATCACTCTCACACCTTTGTTGCTCTCGCTCGTGTCCTGCCAAAGCTCCCTGCAGCTTCTCATCCGTGAGGCGTTCACTGCTCGCAGGCCTGTAACGCCTGGTGTGCATGTCCATCCATCTATCCATCCTGTCCTATCTATCCATCTATCTCTACTCATCTCCTCTCAGCTTGCATGTTTAATGTGATGTATTTATCCTGCGTGTAATGTAAGCCGCAGCTGGCCATTAGTCAATTATGAAATTTAATCGTAACAATTATGAGAATCCATAGCGATTAACGCAGCATTTCCTCTTTCATTTACCCCTGATGATTTTGCAGTGGGGCCATGAATCCTAACTTCCTTATCTCTGTCTCTTTCTCCCCCCCCCCACCCCCACCCCCACCTCCCTCCTCCAGCCGTTTCTTTCCCTTCTCACAAAGGCAAACTTTTCATCACTCTCTCCACACAACCTGCCCAGACAGGCCTCGGCCCCTGCTCCTGCACGCCAACTAATCGAAACTGTGAATGAAAGTGAGGTTTAAAAGAAGGAAGAAAAAAAAAAAAAAAAAAAAGTATATCTCATTAGGCCTTGTCTGGCCTCCATCACATTAAGCCTTCTCCCTTTCTTTCTGTTTCTGGGCAGTCAAGCGGTGCAGTAGCGTGTGCGGGGCCAGGGACTGAGGAATCTGATAGGGATAAACCAATTTGCCGTCCACACAAACATCCCAGCAGGCTTACGCCCCCGCCCCGGCTCCCATTGCTCATTTAAGATGGCGGTCGGAGAGGCCAGCAATTAAGTTTTAATTAGGTGGGGTAATTATTGCCGGGCAGGAAGTATCAGACGCCAGGCTGATTGTTCTCTGGCCCGAGGAGGAGGGGATGCAAGCTAATGGGGGGGTGAGGAGGCGAGGAGCGGGAGACCTTTACACCCACACCCCCCCCTCCCCCCTCCCCCCTCCCCTCCCCCACCACCGTTCACACTGTCCATGACCTTCAGTGCTGACTGTGTGTGAAAGTTTTTAGTCAATACTTTGGCACCTGGGTAACGTACTCCACAGTGTCGCTTTCCAATCTAAGATCAATAAGTAGTAATAACAGAAGAGTGAAAGTTTCATTTAAACGTTTCTATGGAGGAAGTTATTTGCTTGAAGTATTGTGAAACACAACTCATGACACATTAAAGAATGATTTCTTACAATTTGGGCCTTTTTTCTTTTTTTTTTTAATATATATATAGTTTTGGACATGATTCATTGATTCAGAATTGTTTTATTTCCATAAATCGTTAGTTTTTTTTAGTCATTCTGGCTTATATTGAACTACAAAACCCAGAAATATAGAATCATCATGACATACATTCACCCTGAAGTTATTGTGCAGTGATTCTGCTTCTATAATAAAACAACATTATAAAGCTAGAGATTGAAGCTGTTCAACATAAGGCCTACACTGGTCGTTAAGTGAAGGATTTTATTGATTATTGTCGATAAACATGATTTATTATAGCAGAGAGCGATGACACGTCGGTTCTATTGTTTCTATGGAAGCAACAATTATCACTAAAGAGATGTGACTAATGCTGCATGAACGTTCTGCACATTATATAACATGGCAATCTTGCAGACAAAGAAAAGCAGCCTCTCCATGCATGTGTACATATATGTGTGTGCTCATATGCATGTATGTACCAACAAAAAAAAAAAAAAATAAATAACACTCATAAACCCTATTAGTAAGCATTGGGGAGTGGCGGGGGGGGGATTCACCCACAAAACCCCCTGACACCCCCTTACCATCTCTTATCAGCAGCCACCACCAACCTCCCCACACACACACACACACACACACACACACAACACTCACACGCAGACCATCAATGATGTCACGAGGCTAATCTCGTCGCGCCTCGGAACCCAATTAAAAAACAGAGATGTGTGGCTGCCAACATCAGGAATCTAATCACATTCCAGGAAAAGGCGCGTAATTTCCCTGGCTTTCTGCTGGGGTCGAGATAGAGATTGAGAGTACAGGCAGCAGGGATGGGCGCTCATCACACTCGGGCCCCCAGAGGTAGGCCTGAAGGGTGCTGGGGTTGGGCTGGGTTGTATCCACGTGTGTGTGTGTGTGTGTGTGTGTGTCGGTGTGACAGGGTCGGGAAGAAATGAAGCGGTTATAGGCGCCAACGTTGCCAAAATATAAACAACAACGAAGCATTAATCCATCTCACCGCCCGACCAGGCACAACAATAGCTACAGAAAGACAGACAATAAGTCTATAGGCACCGGCATGCCAGGTTATAGTTGTACGTGGTAGTATTATATGGGTAGATATGCATGTGTGTGTGTGTGTGTACGAGACTGCTTCTAAAAACAGGCCATATACAGTCTGCATATATACAGTCAACAGCAATTTACATAACTTATAACCAGCGGGATTTGGAGGATACAGTACGCTGATGACATCAATCGGGCAGCATTGTTTGAATAAATGACAATTCAGTACATTTAAATCTTTGTGTTCATTTGTTACTGTTTTGTTTTGGTAACTTGGTGTTTCCTTGCTCTTCTCCTACACTCAGCTCTCATTGGCTACGGCCAGGCTTCTCTCTAATTTGATTGGTTAACCGGATCACATTTACGGGACGATGGATACGACAAACATTCGTGATACGAGACACGAATGGACGTCAAACTGCAACGACTATACTCAGCAAAGAAATGTTTTTTTCCCGAAAGATTTCAAACTTTTTCTGAGATATTCCTGGAGTTGAGAAGCAGTATGGGATCGGGACTTGTTTGAAAGACTGATTAAAAACACACACTTTTACTGACGCAAGAGTCCTGAAACCATGCATCATGCAGAGGTTTCTCACAGAGCTGCCTACATTTGGGGTGGCTCTGCAGCTCTGGGGGGGGGGGGGGGGTCTGAGAGGTTGGGGGGGGTGGCGGTGGTAAAGGTGGTCAGTTCATGACCTGGTCAGGAATGCAGTCACCCTTTGGAGGAGAGCCACAGGGACTTTACACTGGGGGGAAACTCTATACCTCAAGTAGAAAGGCCTGTCAATCACCTCCGGGCCCTTGCAGGGGAGGCCCGTCGCTCCGGCCCGACACACTCCTACCAAATGCAATGCAACGTTGCAGGCGAAGACATACTTTAGCTTTTTGATTTTCTGTCCTCAGAAAGTGTACAGCACATTGGTCCCCCTCTGTCTCTGTGTGAAGGGTGGTGGGGGGGTGGGGGGGGGTCCGTCTTGCTGAGATGGGAGCAAACACAGTTGACAGCTTCCTTCCTCACAGTAAACATTGCAGCGCCACTTAGACATGGGTCAGGGACACCCCTCCACCTCCCACCTCCTGCCTTACTCACCCACCAAAAGAGTCTCTCGACATGTAACCCGCCCTTCCTCCTCCTCCTCCTCCTCCTCCTCCTCCTCCTCCTCCACGCCAAGTTTGGGACGGTAACAGCCCTTCGTCCTGCAGCCAGACATGTGACCCGATGGTGTCCACTACCTTTCATCTCTTCACAAACACACCCCGAGTATCACCCCATTCTCACACACACTCCCCCCCCCACCCCCCCCCCCGCCTCGCCTACATACACACACAAACACACTGCACTTTAGCCCTCTCAGCGCTCTTAGCGCACACTAAAGGGTCTTTGAGGAGATGAGACAACAATGTGTCAACAGCTCGTCAGAGGGATGGACATGCCTGTTGGTTTCACCGACTTCAGGCCACATTCTGATGCTACACTTGCATAATATTTGTAGGCGTGTAGATCGGAGGTGTGCAACAGGACACATTAAAGTTTTAAAGATGAGGCTTTGACTTTAAAAAGTTTCAAATACTTCTGGGACAGGCGGAAAAGCGAAATATTTCTGCTTCTCAAATATCTTTTATACCTTGTAAATGTATATTTCAGGAGCAGTATTCATCATAGACACAGCCTTTTTTTCAAAAAAAAGAAATAAAGTTACAAGTTGTTTGTCTTCACAATAGATGGTTGCAATGGCACCAAGAGCCTGACTATATATTTTCCATTTAAAAAAAAAAAAAAAAAAAAGGATGTAGGCTTGATATAAAGTGCACTTTACTCTGCAGTCTTAAATATCAGCTTTTAAATGTTTATAAAATAATCCTTGTCGTCAGAATTTCAAAGTTCACAGAAGTTTTCGGTTGCATTCTCATACATGTGTTGGGTGCTTGAAAGGGGTTTCCCAGCATGCAGCTGTGCCATGCAAATGAACACAGGGAAGCAGTCATAGTACGTTTGAGTAACGCAATATCATATGCAACCGTTCTGTGCACAATTTGACATTATTATAGCAGATTATCTATATTAAACCGGAATGAATGTGGTAGCGGAATGACAAAAGCACCAAATGAGAAACTCTTTAAAAACTGTCCACTGGAAATATAACCAACAATAGGACAACAGAAGAAGAAGAGGCCTGAATATGTGGAAGGAATTCAAGTCGATCTATTATTAGTTGCGTCTTCACTTGAGGGTCTGGAACAACCTGGTTTTGCCTCCGAGACGTATATAACTGCGCGTCGTTCCAATTCAAAGCCGGCGATTAGATAAATCGCTGACATTTCGTTGGAATCTTACACACATGAAATTATTTGGACGGCTACTGGTTCGCTCTGTACTGATTCAGGGAATTAATTGCCACGCTTTCATCTTCGTTTGCAGAACAATGCTCATTTATTTATGCTGAATATTATGCCTGGCATGTCAATTAATTATCAGCAAATTTGTTGGTAAGATTCAGCTTGTGTGTGTGAGTGTAATTGAGTGTGTGTGTGTGTGTGTGTGTGTGTAATTGAGTGACGTTGCCTCCGTGGGGAACTGGGGATTGGACTGCCAGTTCTAGATGCAGTTTTCACGTCCTAATTGAAGTTGGTCTTTTGAAGTAATTAAGATAAGGGTGTGGAGACAAAATAATTGGTATTATGCGACAGTAATTAAGCCATGCTGGGTTTTTTTTTCTGCCTTAATTCAACAGCGTCGGCTTTTCTTCACAAACAATGTGAAAGCAGCTGTTGTGTTGACTCGGCACTTTGCTTTCATCTGCGTTTGTGTTTTTAACTGTGGCCCTCAGATCACCTTACAGACCATAGGAACACACACACACGCGATAACACACTCGACAGTCGACAGTTTATTAGCTGCCAATTATACAGTCTAATAGAACAGCCCCGCAGTAAATCCTGCTTTATAATGCATTATGTTTCCAATATCGTGTCCACCTCATTTCTATCAGTGGAGAACCTTGAGAAAATGGCATTCTATAACATGATACACGCACACACACACGCACACAGACACACACACACACTGATCCTGCAGCCTCTCGTGACCAGGTTAGAAAAGCAAAGCTGCTGTAATTGTATTTAATAAAACAAATTACACCACTACCAAAACCCACTGTGAAGTCTGAGCCGTGTATGTAGTCTATACGGAGTGTGTGTGTGTGTGCGTGTGTGTGTGTGTGTGTGTGT
>CALSBV010012282.1:416978-445634 GCA_943590825.1 Bovichtus diacanthus
CACACACACACACACACACCCGCAGTGTTTTAGCCTTCCTGATATCGAGGGTGTCTGCAGAACAGCTACTAACACATCAGCCAATTTCTGAAGAGACTAATCTCACAAGGTGTGTGTTTCTCACTTATTCACAAACTATAATTCGGGAGACGTCGCACACACACACACACACACACACACACACACACACATCTACCAACACGCACAAAATTGTCTACATGTACACACACTTTCATTCGGGGCTGCAGGATTATAAAGAATTCAGAGGCAGGCATGAACAAAAGGAAACATCTTAAATGGTGGACACGTGTGTTTGGGTTTGTGTGTGTGTGTGTGTGTGTGTTCGTGTGTGTGCACCGTTGATTTTAGTGTTGGCACAACGTCAGCCAGCCAGCTTAATCCTGCCCCCCCCCAACCCCCCTCTCCGTGCTTGGCCACAACTAAAACAGGTAATACACACTGTCTCCTGCTGAACACACTCTGGAACCAAAACCAGACCCTGTGCGCGTGTGTGTGTGTGTGTGTGTGTGTGTGTTCACAGCTATTTTGGAGAGGGATGCTATAGCCAAATAAGAGGGAACATCTCACAACAATGCAGGTGCCACCAACAGTCTTGGGTGCTGTCCAACGTGGCGGCTGGGCGCTCGTCTTCTGTGGGTGTGTGTAAGTGTGTGTCTGTTTCTCACTATGTGTGACATGACCTACCTGTGGTTAAAAGCAGGAGTTGTCAATAGAGTTAATAAAGGCTTCAGGAGCAGCGTCTTCCTCTGGTGGTTTGACACCCTGCCCCCCCGGCTCTGCTTCCTTATTGTTTTGTACTTCTGTGTTTTAGTGTGTGTGAAGAATGCACCTGATCCCTGGTTTGAAACTGCAAAGAGTTTCTCTCTCTCAGTTTTTTGATTGTCTTCCTGTCACCTGCACTCAGCTCACCTTCCTTTGTGCACGTTAGTATCTGCAGGGAAACACTTGTACTGAAGTATTATAAAGTATTCATTCCTGACAGACTATAGTACATTTCTGGAGGCCTGATTAGTGCAGAATCGTCTCATAATGTACAGTAAATTCATGAATGAATGACACTTTTTACGACTGATCAGCTAAATAAGAAAATTGACATCATTAGAAATTGAACTTTGTGACCTCTAACGTGTGCGTCTGCTGACGTGTGTATGTTCTTTTCTTACTTTAAGGTTAAAAAGATAATCAGAAATACTGAAACTGCAGGAGGAAATTATTTGCTTGTGCTCGTTTTTCAAGTTCCCGTCGAGTCCCATAGTTTCATGGTGTTTTAGATGAATTTAACAGAGAAATTGTTCATTTAATCAGTCAAGCTGCTATATAAAGTGACTAAATGCTCAATACTATACAGTATTTTTATCATGTTATTCCAGCTTTTTAAACATTTTACATCTTACTAGTTGTTTCACGCACCTCGCAGATGTCTGCTAAGAGGTCAGATGAAGATTTAGTAGATATGCATCGACTTTGTTTTGAACATTAAAGCTTTTCAAATCGTCTTCACGCCTCCACTTCCTGCACAGTTCTGCACACTTGTCCTTCCTGATCTGTCAATACTTGCACAAGCTTTCCTTTTAAATCCAAGCAGGTATTCCCTTTAATTGAGATAACTGTTGAGGTTGTCAATGTGTCGCGTAAATATTGACATTTCACACACTGCAGACGATGACGTTGACCCGATCTCATTGGGCTTGTTTGTTCTGAGGGTTAACATCAAGTCTCCATAACTTTTTGGATTTTACTCGATGGTTTTATAGGTCTGTGTGGACTGGGGTGGCCTACACACACACACACACACATGCACATACATTCACACCATAAAAGTGTCAGTTTAACTAAACCTGCTCACTCATCAGTCCGTATATCTTTCTCTCCCTCCAGGCTCTGGTTTGGTCGACTGTGTCACCGCGGCGAAACACGTGTAGGTGCCGCTAATGAGCGCGGATTACCCCCAACTCTGGCTCGTCATTTCAAAATGCAGCTCCGCCCACCTCCGGGAGCCCTCCACCAATCAGCACACACCAAAGAAATCAGAGCATCGAGTCACGGAAGCCTGGAGTGATCAATCCAATGCAAGCTAATGGCTTTTACTCAGGCTAGTGAGGGGTTTTATGGCAATATAGTCATTTAAAAGCTTCATTAGTGGACCACATTGGATGAAATCAACACTTTATTACTCGAAAGACGCTACAAATTAAATGAATTTAGTTTTTCCTCAACCCTATCTACATTTGATATATGGTTAATGACTAATGGAGTTTAAGATCTTTAATGAGAATTAAAAACAATTGGCTAATTGAACATTAAACCATTGTTATAGAAATTACTTGATTCTGATTGGCTGGCAGGCGTCATAGACGATATAGGATTTTATCGTTGGATCGCGATTAAAAAACACTCAATCGTGGTGAATTTCCATTATAATAATAATCATGAATATCCGCACATTGAAAAAGCCGTCTAGCTCCCCATCATAGTAGAGAAGTGCAAAATAGAGCCTGTTTTTATTTTTTTATTTATCCTTTATGTATGCAGATGATTATCGATTACCTCATTCAAGAAGATTTTAGTTTTTTACTAAATACGTGTCACTAAAAAAAGAAACACGTGTCCTATCTGCGGTGCAATAATAAACATGTGTTTCCTTAACTAAACGTAAGGTTATTCCAGTATGTTTTGGTGCCATTTTAAGAGTTATTATTTTGACGTTTTATCAGGATAATATCGCAAATTGCAATTATTTCGGCCTTGACAATCGGGACATGAAATTTTCCTGACGTCCGATGCCTAGCAGGTGTTCATTAAGATCCTGATAAAAAGTATAAACGCTGTTTTAATTCAGCGCGACCTTGTCAACCCTACCCGCAATAGGACTGGCCTTGCATAATAGCTTGATACTTTCGCTCTTATCTTGCCATTCCTTTAATCTATACTTTTCTTGAGCTGGGTCATTTGCAGAGTTACACAGTATATCTGTGGTTTCCACTCCGTTTGCTCTGACTGCCGACTGTTGGAGTGTGTTGACATGTGAGGTGTAAGAGAGATCCTCCTTTGTTGCTGGGATGTCAACGGTAAAAAAATCAGGCAGACAGCCAAGCGCCGACGCCTGCGCCTCGCGAGTTCATGTGAAATTAGCGATGAGAAGGCTGCACTGTAAAGAGGACAGTCTGAGGGCGTACAGTGCATTCACACAGCACAGGCATGCATGAAGTGACAATGTCAAAAATTTCAACACCTCTCATTCTTTCTTTCTTTCTTTCTTTTTTTTTTTTTGTTCCTCTGGGTCCCGGCACATGGGGAATGAAGAAATAACAGCACTAGTTAATTCCCCCTCTGAAAGGTGCGACATGTTGAAATGTAATGACTTGGCTTGCTGAACTGAAACCGAACACTGCTTTAAACCACAGAGGTGTCGTGGATGGGAGCCGAGAGAGAAAAGGGGCACGGAGGCAAAGGTTTCTTATCCAAATTAATACAGAGCCTCGCCTTTCATCACAGCCTTTATTGAGTAATATAGACTGTTCCAACTCACAATGGCTCTTTCAACACTCTCTTGGCAAAAGACTGCTACAGATTCATGTCCCCCTTTTTTTTTATTTTTTTCATACACTCCAAACATTTTCCTTATTTCGTGCTTCTATCTCAGAGCCCGTTTCTGCTATTCATCTATTCCCCTTGCATCGCGCCTTTCCGGAGCCATCTTTTCATGGCCCCTTCATTGACAGTCTCCCAGT
This sequence comes from Bovichtus diacanthus, assembly GCA_943590825.1. NCBI lineage: Eukaryota > Metazoa > Chordata > Actinopteri > Perciformes > Bovichtidae > Bovichtus > Bovichtus diacanthus. The sequence continues at coordinate 420,731 of CALSBV010012282.1, forward strand.
CCACCACCTCCCCTGGTCACCGGGGAGCTCATTCTTAGTTGCACAAAAAACGTCCGTCACGGATTGCCTTCCTCCCGTCCGCCTGTGAATTAGCTGTGTGATTACACTGAGCTGGTGGGGTAAAGCCCATGGTTGGATTAGGGGCTGCACGGGCTAAGGCCTGTGATTGGAGAAGCCCAGCAGAGTACAGACGGACCGACCAACAGACAAGCAGACGGCTGAAAGCGCTAGCGGGCTAACTAGCCGCAGAAGACAGGCGAGGCGAGATCTGCGTGGCATGCAGTTGTCGCTTTGGCACATCACACTGATACTGGCTTCAGAGAAAGGCCAGCCAGATCGAGTTTGTGCCAGGAAGCTACAGAGAGGACAGTGTTTGGGCTTTGGGTTGTTATTTTTGGTTTCGAATGAATGAGGCCGGGGGTGGGGGGGCTGACATTAAGTTAAGTGGAACTAGATCCGTCTGAGCAGTGAAGTTTGTCTGACAAATTGTCATTGTTTATGTCCTGTCATGTTCAAATGTCAATGAATGATAAGTAGTTCCGTAAAATAAACAGTTTGGCAATGCGGTTCGGTGCGTCGCTCGCTGATGAAGTGCAGGCCAAATGCATTAAGAGGTGGTATGTGTAGCGTGCATTCTCCCAAATAAACTCCAGATCTCTTGAAGTGGTGTTTTGTTACAGAGGATGTTGCTACTTGTATTGCACACGTCGTGTCTTCCTCCAGAGCTCTGGCTGTGCGTGTCCGAGGAAATCTGCGTCTGCAAGATGCAATCGAGCGCAAAGACGGACAGCGAGCTAGCTGTCGGTTAGCATGCTCATTAGCCTGGTTCGCTAACAGGACCGTGAGTTCACGCAAAATTAAAAATACATATTTGTAGCATCGACTGCTATTTGATAACCACATGCAAGCAATTCCTCTTTGGTAGAGCAGTTTATACTCCATCTTGGAAAAGCACTAACTATTTCTATTGTAGTGAATTGATTCCCCGACAACTTTTTGCTCATTAAATGCTGGTGTGAACGGGCCTCGAGAGTCTCTCCGTGTTAGCAGTTTAGATTATGTCAAACACAAAGTAAAATACACAACATCAGTTTAGTATTTGAGCAAAGTAAAAAGGCGGCAAAGAAAAAGCAGTAAAGGGTAATTACTGCATTTAATTTGTCAAAATTCCTCTGACAAATGATTCATGCCGTTGAAAAGCTAATGCGCACCTTGTGAACTCGACATGCAGTGACGCCTTTTAAATGCTTTTCTCTTTCCATTCAAAGAAACAACCCCAACTCCCCTCTGCGCACAGAAACCTAATAGAAAAAAGAAGTCTCTCCTTTTTTTTCCCCCTCCTTCAGCTTGTATTCTAATGACTTCTTAGCGCATGTCAACGTCTTATGTGTCAAACTATCCTGAAAGTACTACTGTACGCTGAGATTTAGAGCTGTTGGAAGGTGGCTCCACAGGCATCGCCACTCCTTTAGTGTTACCTCACTCCATTGTCAGTCTCATGACAGACAACGGAGCCTTGTCTCCAGTCTCGTCTGTGAGAAAAGAGACCCCCCCCCTCACCAGCTTTGCTTTTATACATACAGTCATTTATAGTTAATGTGTCTGAGCCATAAATTAGGATGAAGACAAATGAAGTTGTGTGCTTGTCTGTGCTTGTGTGTATTTGAGCAGTACGAGCCAATCCAAACAAGGGTGCTGACATCCTTGAAATGTGTTTCTTGCCTGGCTTCATAGCTCTCAGTCATTGGCAAACAGCGCTTTGGAAGAGGGGGATTCTGGGAGTAAAAACCTGTGCAGACCCATCTGACCTTGGCTGACGGCGTGGCCTGCAGAGAAAGGGAATCGCAGAAGACGAAAGAGAGGGATAGGTGTGAGAAGGGAGGACAAAAAAGGGGGAGGTGATAGATGTAGATAGAAAGAGAAAGAGAAAGGAAACGAGAGAAAGAGGGAGGGAGGGAGAGCGAGAAACAGCTGCAGAGCAATAGCCACAAAATCATCCCTTTAACATCAAGGGCAACAGCGATTATTAAGCTTTTGCCTGCTTTGGCAGCATAGTTAAGTCTGTGTAGAAGTACAATAAAGATAGCGAATTATGACTGAGATGTATTTCTTCCTGCCGAGAATGGGTATCAGTGAGGAGTCCATTTGAAAGCTGCGTTCATTACCTTGCGCAATTTGATTTTTGTGAAATCTAAGCAGAATTTTTAATGGTATGCCACACTGCTCAATAATTCCGCTGATAAGAGCCAGGGAGAATGGGAGTGCAATGGCCTGTGTAAATCTGTGACTGAAGACATTGCGGTTATCGCTCTCTCGCCGCCATCCCCATCCCTTCCTCCATCCTTCCCCCTCTCTGTACTCATCCTTCACATCCTCCCTTTTCCCTTCGCCGTCTCTTCTTCTTCATTTGGTTCCCTCGCTAAGGTTACCCATCCCTCTCATTCTTCACCTCTTCCTTCTTTTCTCTCCATTCCTTCTCCTTCGATCTCTTCCTCCTTTTTTTTTTGTGTCTCATAGCAACACACTGGCCTATATGTGCCGTCCTTTTTTTCCCTCCCAAGCGGCTGTATATGCATTGTGATCGATTGTCCGCGCCTTTAGACGAGCGCATTTAAATGCATTTTTATCTCGTCTGAAGCGTTTCCGCTTCTTGTTGTCCTTTTTAATAAAACGAGATAAAACCAGGCTTCATTAAAAAGGTCACTGTTTGTTTATGCATTGTTGTTGTTGTTGCGGAGGTTCATAGAGAGACCTTGGACGTATATCAGCGCCCATCAGGCGGGGGACCTTTCATTACACTCCTATACTAATAACGTTAAAAAACACACACGCATAGAAGAGATAAGGGTCCCCTTTAAAAGCGGATGCATTATTTAACACAGCCGGCTAATGGCCCAGATTGTCCTGTAACAATTGAATAACATCGGCAGATAACAGCGAGCCTTTGCTCCGCGCCTTTTAAAGGATGGCCCTGTGAAACCGTAGATAGTGGCCTAGCACCGACGAAGAGGAGGAGGAGGAGGAGGAGGAGGGGGAAGAGGGGGGGGGGGGGGACTGGAGGGGGTTTCCACAAGCCAGTCCACAAAACATTGCTCCATCAGAAAATAAGATCAACGCCAGAGGTCCAGACCAGAGAAGAAGAAAAGGAGGGAGAGTAAAAAGGGGATATGGGGAGAGGAGGGAGGGGGTGAAAATCAATAACATGCTGGTCAGTATTAATCTGGCATCAATATAGCCGGTATCTTTTACTTTTCATGGTAATGGCTCCAGTGATCTCCTAAAGTGCCTCTCAAGTGCTTAGAGAGCTACCGATAGCATCTTATCAGGGCCAGAGGAGAGCACCGGCCAGGGAAGGAAGGTAAGAGAAGGGGTGGGGGGGGCGGGCGGGGGTACCAACAGGGTCCTGGGCCAGTTTAAGGAGGGGTATGAGTGTGTATGTGTGTCTGTTAACCCACAAGAACCCTTTTACTTAACCCCTGACGGATGAGAAAAGCCCTGACGGCCAATTCCGCCGCTGCAGCCGCCGCTCTGATGGCGTCCGGACGTCAACGCAGATTCTGTTTTGATACATTTTAGGTGCAGAAGAAACGGCTGGTCTTTTTTTAGCTCATCTTCAAGTCCTCTGTGTTTGATTTGATATGGAAGCATTGAGCTTGCACCCCAGTGGCTTTCTTTCAGCTGGTTTTACTGGGATGACAGGGTTTTTTTTTTTTTTTTTTCTTTCCCATATGCAAATCAATTGACTGTGCTTTTGATACAAGGGCTGTCAGTATGTGATAACTGTACATGAATCTTGAATGGATTGTGAGGACGGACATGGCTTGTCACAGTTTTTACACATGTGGTCTTGTGTGTAGGTTCACGGTGGTATGTGAAAACTGTAAGGAGATTACTACTTCATCAACAAGTCCTTTTTATTAGTCGATGTGCATTTCCCTGATTGGCTCTTTAACAATGGTATTTATCATACATAAGCTCACAGCTTTACATAAGCTGACAAGCTTATACCCACAAACTGGATATCTATAACAGTTCTACAGCTGTCAGTAAACGTCTGAGTGTCAAATAGTTACAAAAAAAATAACTAATGTTGTTGGCATCTGCAACGTGCAAATCATCAGAATATGACGTTTGGAGTTTCAAACCAGAGAGAAAAATTACAACAAAAAAATTTACTTTTTGAAAGTTTCGGCAGCCAACGGTTCCTTTCAAAGAAGCTATTACTTTAGCACAAACTATGCTAACTAATTAAAGTAGCCTCTGTAACTTTTACATCTTCGAGATGACGGCAAAAGGCGCATTGGCTTTGAAATGATATTTAAAAATAGACGCACTTCTTGAGAAAGCCTGTAATAGACTACTTATGAACGTTGATTATGTCGTTAGAAGTTATGTCACAGATCGATAGATAGATAGAATAAAAACAAAACCAAGCAAAGATCACTTCCTGCCACGTGAAATCAAACTCTTTAAAGATGCTATAAGATCTAAAATGCTCCCTTTAGTGCTCCTCACACCTTCACTTTTTAATTGTTATTTATTTTTATTCTTGAAGTATAGTAAAGCACGTGCATGCCACACAACTATATGTCAGAGATGACTTTGATGCCAGTCCTGTCATCAGATATTTGGCGAGATGACTAATGGTTATTCTTACAGGAAGGAGGGAGAGTCATGAGAGTTTAGTGTTCTTTACAGTTCTGCATCTGGGGATTAACTCTTCTTGGCCCAGTGCTGGGGTTACACTGGCTATGTTACATGGTTCTTCCCACCCCCATAGTTTTTCTTTTTTCTTCCCTTAAAGCTATCATCCACCTGCAAAATGGCCTCCCAGTAAGACCAGTGCTCTCTTATTGGCTGATAGACCTGGGTGGGGTACTGGTGCCTGGTGGATGCAGTCCACCCTGCGGGCTATATGAGGGATTCCTTGAGGGAGAGAGGCGGGGCAGATGTGAACTGTGTGTGTGACTGTGTGTGTGTGTGTGTGTGTGTGTGTGTGTGTGTGCCAGGCATTGGCAACATGCCCTACTCACTGATCCTGTTGGATGCCTTCCATTGGCCCTCTTCCCCTTAACTCCCCCTATCCTCCCCCTGTCTCTATTCCCCTTCCTCTCTCTTTTTATTTCAACAGTGCTTCTTGTTAAGGCAAGAGTGAACATTCTGTAGTACGAAACTCCGCATGTAATATGATGAAGAAAAAAAAAAAAAAAGCATAATTAAAAACATCATCGTCAAAAACATTCATCTTTTTTTTTTTTGTTTTTTTTTTTTTTACGAGATGGCAAAGCATGCACTGCTAAACACATGCAGCATATTTTTCCCCTGCCAGGAGTTGTGCAATGCCAGTTGAAAAAGAGGAAGCGTCGGTGTTGTGTGTTGACGATGACAACGTTAACAGTGGAATCTCCTCTGCTTGTCCTGTGTGTGAGAATAAAAACACTCCACAGCGGAAGCAGTGTTTGGCCGTCGCCTTAGGAATTACTCCTTCTAGCTTCTTTTGTCTCGGCCGGCTTATACAGTGAACTGAGGGACATCTGAAATGCCCCCGAAATGCAGTATATCTAATGAAAATGTTTTAAATCTCTATGCCCATATAAACTATTTGGGATTATCCAATATCTTTACAAATAGAGCTGATTATCCCATTAAGCTGAACTCTTACTATAAATAGTTTTTTAATACCGATGTAGATTTGTGGGGGCCGGAGCAGAGGGGTGGAGGGGATAAGTGTTTCTGGCGATGTTTTCTTATTTGATGCCCCCTCCTCCCTTCCTCCAGCCACATACACACAGTCAGCTCTCTCTTGTGCCCGTGGTCCTTTCTGTACGCTGTGAATATTCTACACTAATACCATTCTCCAAATGTCAGAATGGGAGAGCATAAAAACCTTCGCTTTATGATTTTATTTTTCACCTCCAGAAGAGAGAGAGAGAGAGAGAAAAAAAAAAAAAGTCCAGGAGAGGGTTTTCTTTTATTCCTGTTCCCTCTCTCGGTCTCTTCCTCCATCTCTCTTCTGTCTGCCGCGCTCGGTCTCTCTATTCCTGCTTCATTCTATTCCATTTATTCATATTCAACAGTCAATCATTTTCTGAAAAAAAGAGAGTGAGTGAGAGTGAGGGAGGAAGGCAGAGAGAAATCCGGAGATTGCAGATGGAAGTGGTATTTTTTTTTCATGTTCTTATCCTTCCGCATTTGAACCGGCGATGTGGAAAAGCGCTAGGAGCACCGCTTTACATAGCAGCCTCCCTCTCATCAAAAGCCGCCAATCGGGCCTAAATCAGCATGCAAAATGCCACTCAACCCTGTAGCCTTTATTAAAGTTTGCAGGGACTCAATTTGAGATAGCGATCGTTCCTATTAAAAAGCCAAATGTAAGATAGTTTTTTTATATAAATCTCAGGGTGGAATGGAATTGTTAATCAGCATAGGCTGATGTGATTTCTCTGTCACAAATCCTGCCCAGGGCTCAGCGGCACACCAGCTTTACCGTAACTTCGGGCTTAGCAGTCGCCACGGAAACCAAGGGAGGAGGGTATAGGGAGGTGGTGGCGGAGGGCGGGGGGGGTGAGTGGATTCGGGTGGAGTGTGTATGGTACGAGTGTGTGTGTAAGTGTGGGGGGGTTGGAGGGGCGGTGGGGTGTAGGTTGGGTGATGGGGTTGGGGGGGTCGGCTTAGCCCCAACACCGCCACCCCTCCACCCCCGCCAGCCTCCATCAGCAGCCCTCCTTGATGAGAAGGGAGCTGATAACGGAGCTTGATTGGATTTGAAGCAAAGTGCTGGAGTGTGTTTTATTTTTGCAGGGCTGAAAATGCAATCTCTGACCTGTGGCTTGAAAAAAAAGAGGGAAAATAAAAAGAACGCTGTCACCTTACTTGCAAATTCTTTTGAAGGCGTTGAAAGAAATATTGCAAAAAAATACAGTTTTTTGTTGTTTTTTTTTTGTTTTTCAGACTTACTTGACTTGTTTCCCTGTGTTTCTGCTCCTCTGTGAGGGAGCCATGCTGTGGAAGAGTGTGAAATTGGGTGGCCCCCTAGTGTGACCCAAGTGCCAGGGTTTTAAAAGGATGAGAGTGGTTGTCGTCCCTCCCTCTCTGCTGCCACCGCCCCTCCACCACCACCACCACCACCCCCACCCCCAACTCTTGGCCTCTGTCCTGCCTGGCACGGCCTCCTGTTTGGGGGCTGAGCTGCGGACCCTTGGCCCCCTCAGACTCCGTGGTTCTCTGGATCGGTATCGGCCATGCTTTGAGAGCAGCACCAGCTTAACCTCCCAAATAACACAAACCTTGCATACATACACGCATAGACACTTATAGAGGGAGACACAAAGTGTACACATGTAGGAGTGGATTAAAGAATATGCACAATAAGGAGTGAATGAGAGTAGTCATGGCTTCGTACATGCTGTAGTGTCAGTTCTTCTTATCCAATTTGAGGCATAGCCAGAAAGAGGTCATCCTGTTGTAGATATGACGGTAAACAAATGAAGCTTGCAGCCGATTGGTTCACATTTTGCAGGAAACGGCTGGCCAAGGGAACACGATACCATGCATTGTTGGGTTGCCTGGCCAATGACTTCCTCAGCTGCGTCTACGAGAAAAAACAAACTCCTGCTCCATCGCGAGGGATGAAATACACCAAGGTGGCAGATCCCATGAAAACACAACCGAAATATGCATCAGAAAGTCTGAGAAGGAGATTTCTTTTTAACTATCTCTGTTTATACGCGTGTGCCAGCGAATGTACTGCATTTGCAATCATAATTTGACGACCTTCCCCATTAGCAGAGCTGCTGTCTCGCCAATCTTCCCTGCCGCTCAGTAATTGAATGTGATTTTAATGGTGAGAAGCCTGTGTGCACTGTAATCCAACACTAGAGAAGGGAAGATAATGCCAGCGGCTGTCAAGCGAAGGGTTAGTCTGACGTGGTCGTGAGTGTCAGGACAACACATATAGGTGGAATCTCAAGTCGTGTCGAGCCAGCAGAGGCTGGAATTATTATATATTGAGAGTTATGATCGTCAGATTTCATCTCGCCGGGTTGAGCGATGACCGTAAAAAAAAAGGTACAAGCTCTCGTACAGCGATCGCGTTGTTCGGGTCAACAAAGAGCTTAAGAGTTTAAGAGTGTTTGTAATGATGCACATTCCCTGCTTTTGTCTCTGTCTGTGTTATTGTAGTCTGTGGTTTGGATTAGCAGCTCTCTAACCTGGCATGGAGTCAGTAGCCGTCTCTGTCTGATGATGTCACAAAGCTCTTAGCTGATGGTTATCTGTCGGTTTGGCTGAGCCCGCCGGGTTTGGCTTAGCCGCAGTGTCTTGTGGTGTTGTTAGCAGGCTTGTGGTGCACGGGCTGGTGATTGCATTCATCGCACTGCCATAGGACGCATTATCAAGAGGGGCGATTGGATAGATAGAAGAGGAAACCCCGGCCATGTCATGTTAACGCTAACCGTTTGGCAAGACTGAGCTAACCAATACCAGGTCTCACTATGATTTTCAAAATAAGAAACTAATGGCACTGTTAAAGTTAAGTGGTGTCTTAAGGGAAGAACAAAGGGTCTGCGGACTTAAGGATCGCTTTATTGTGTACCGCCGCTCTCTTTTCCTCTTCGTCATCTCATTCTTTTCCCAATCATCTTTCCTACCTTTACTTTCTTTCGGCATGAGAATTCTTCCAGTCACTAAACTTTGAAGGAAATATTAATCAAGCATATCATACTTCTACTGTAAATGAAAGGCTAAAGCACATCATGCCGGGCATCTGTGTCTGATATAGTGTACTCATCTGCTGACCCTTTTCCCCCTCTGTCAGTTTGGAACTGCGGCCCCTAAATCGGGCTTTCGCTATTGTTTATGGCTAGGAAAAGGGTTATCAATAAAATCGATGCAGATGTCTGGGCATCTGTCTCTCATATGCATGTTCTCTTTCCTTGAATAAAGAGTTGCAGTTGTTGCAACGCTCTATCTCCCTAAATTGGACACCACCATCGATGTCCTCGCATACTTTAGCACAACTCTACGTTAAAGGAAAGAACAAAACGAAACGGAAGAAAGGCTCGAAATATAACCGGTGTCGACATAAAGCCATACGTCTCAAGTACGGTCGTATTCATTTCATTTTCTCTCCGCATGAACACCGTAGAGGGCTACCAAAGAGAAGGCTGTATGTATTAGTATTAATACAGCAGGATATGCATCCCATACAGCGCTGCCTCCTCACAGCAGCACAGGGCTGGAGGACAATCTTTTGTCTCCGGTCTGAGGGAGAACACACATACACACTTGCAAAACGGCAGCCAGACAACATACATTGCTTTTGGGAGTGTTGTTGCAGTATATTTCCTCTTCTCTCTCCTCTGTATGATATGTTTACCAAATACCTGTTTAGAATGCGGCGGTGGCTGTACCGCGTGCTCCCTTCCAGTCCCCGAGGATGCTCGGCGGTAAATGGCGGTATTATTTGTCAGCTCTGGCAGTGTCTTGAGGCTGCTTCAGAGAGATACAAGGAGGCAACTGATAAGGAGAGCATCAGAAGGGCAGTTAATTGCCTCCAGTCTCCGGGAGCTGGGGAATATTTAAAATCTATGGGATTAAAGACAGATTAAAAACTGCAGAAGCAGTGGGCCCAATGGCGCTTAAAGATTGCAATCAGCAAGGGTAATGGCGGAGAAGAAGGAGGGGAGAGAGAGAGGGAGGGGAAAAAAACACTGAACGAATGCGGCGGCTGGGGGGTGGGGGGGGGGGGGGAAGAGAGGGAGGGTGAAAAAAAAAAATGACAGATAGGAAATTCAGATCCGCTCCTAATGCCCAGGGTTCCATCTTGTAAGCACGATTCATCTACGTGTAAATCGTTTTTTTTTTTTTTTTCTCCCCCCCCCGTCTTTCCTTTTTTTTTTTCTTTTTTTTTCCCTTCCCTCCTCATCCGAGGCCTGCTTTGCTAGCGTTGCCGCTGCTTCTCCGGTGCTTTGCTCGGCACCCCTTATCAGTCCATCAATGAATTAAAAGCGCTTCTTCCTATGAGGATTAAGGAGGTTGATTGAAGACGGTACGAAAAAACTAGCTAATAAGTCGAAAATGTCAGAAGGGCACTCTATCGAAACTGTGTACTTTTCATAATAAAGCTGACGAGAAAGGAGGGGGGGGGGTTGGCAGATGGGGGGGGGGGGGGGGGGGGGGGGGTGAGTGAGGAGGGAAAAAGGGGAAAGAAACTGTCATGTCAGATGTGGCGGATGGAGAGGACAGAGGAGAACCGAAAAGCCTGCTTTTCACCCGGTTGGAGAGGGAGCCGCCTCCGTCTTCATGTTGTGGTCTTGGGTGTAGAAACGGCAACAGTCACACAACAAGAACAAAGGAAGGGCAAATGGCAGCTTCCTCCACCCTAATCCGGAGAAGCGATGCCCTCACAGCATGACGCGCGATACAACCACGACAGAGGAGAGGGCCATAACGTTATCATTAGTGATATTAATGATATCCAAATCTTATCCGCGGCATCTGAAGGCATCACGAATTACAGAAGAAAGAAAAACATGGGCCACATACACTGATATGTCTCTGTTTGGGTTAAAGAGGACAAGATGTGCCGAATCCTGAATTGTTTTCCTACCTTATCAGAAGCCCACTCACTTAATCCTGTTAATGACTACATGAGATACTTAAGGTATCATCTTCAAAATCAGCCATACGCTTCACATATCAGCAAAAAATCTGTGGCAGTTTTTTTTTTTTTCTTCTTTATAATCCATTTTTGTCCCTCTCTCACACTCCCTCTCTCTCTCTCTCTCTCTCTCTCTGTCTGCAGTCTTTCGGTGAAAGATTAGCCTTATAAATTATGCATTGGTGGGTAGTGGGGGTAATCCGAGGCAGAGATAGAATCGCCAGAGTGTTGAAGGGGGCATCGGAGAGGCAGAGCCACCATCATAAATATGAAACAGATGTTGGGTGACATTTTAAAAAGTGAATCCAATCCCCTCCTCTGCTGCGTCTGGTGTTTTATATGAAGAGAAGAACCTGACATCCATCGCCTTCTCTCTCCGTCACTCTCCCTTACTCACCATCGCTCTCCACCCCTCCACTCTTCCCTCAGTCTCTCTTTTTTTCGCCATAATCCTGTGGAACCAGCGATGCATAGATTATGCTCTGCCTTTATTCAGCATGTGTCTTACTGGTGCGGTTGAGCCAAGGAAATCCTCTAAATGCCAGTTCCCATCAATAACATCTGAAATGGCATCTAATCTACCCTGATTAAGGTCTATTTTAAACGATCCTTTTAGGAAGAAAAAAATTAAATGACGCCTTAAGAAGGTGCAAAATACACACGGGGGCGTGTGAATGTAAGGGTTATGTAAATGTAAGATGTTTGCGATACCAGGAGATGTTATGATTGCATCCGAGCGTTCAGGCATTCAGGAGGAGCGCAAGATGAATATGGAGAGCTACAGCCTCCACAATGCTCTTCTAATGTGCTTGGATGGGCGGCGTGGTCGCGGCGTATGGGTGCGATTGTTCTGCAGCTGGCAGCGGCCCTGAGGACTCCTCGCCGCTGTCTTTCATGGCAGAATGAGAAAAGACGCCACAATGAAGATCGTCCTTCTCATCCCGCTTTGTCTCGTCTCCTCTGCCACTTCTCACAACGGCCTCAACTCTATTCTGCCGCTTCCCATAAAAGGCTCCTGTTGTTGCCGCACATTGTCAGGCATTGTTTGGTGGTAAGAAATGAAGATAATGCTCGTTGGAACAATGCTCCTGCTTTTGTTTGCATCTGCCTTTTTTTTTTTTTTCTCCCCCTGCATGTGCTTTCTGTCTCGCGTTGGCAGTAAAAACAAAAGCACCTTAAGGGCATGTGAGACTTATTGAGAGTTCAACAGTCAAGTTCTCGTTAGTAAACGATCATAACCTATGGAGGGCTTTGGACTGTGCAGCCTCATTGTCCATCACAGCCATCTGCTACAAGGCTTCTCTGATGAAACTTAAAAGATGTAACACACTGTGAGAGATTTACTTTCCTATTACGGAGGAGAACAAACATTTACTGTTAGATAGGTGGAACTAGCCAAATGATAAACTAATCCAAAAAGAAGAATTAAACTTCTGCACTCCAACTCCACTGGTTTGACATCAAGGGACTTTTCTTTTTTCTTTTTTTCTTTAAATGTGACGTATTATTGGGGTATTTATTCTATATCATTGACAGGACACCACAAAAAAATTTAGGGAACATTTTATAAAAAAATAAAGCACCAATTATCTATCATCTTACCATCTTTCCATTTAATGCATGTGATGGTGTAGAATATAAGAGTTTTTATATTTGAATATATTGCTCAGCATATGTCTAGAGTTGTATAGTTTGTGTGTAACATTGTCAAACGTTGTGGAAAAAAATATTGATTTCGGGCCTTGAAAGAAAAATACACACATTCATTCATACAATGGAGCAAGAAACCTAAACTCATCAAAACAACGACGACGACGACGATGATGATGATGATGATGATGACACAAATAAAGTATTTAATGGCATCTTGGCTGCGTTTACTCTTCAGTTTTCCCTGATATGGTTAACAGTGAATAATCTAGATGAAGAGATTGCTTCAGGCAACTTGTTGAAGAGGAGTCATTGCCGAACCGGACTTTCAAGAAAAGGCCGGCGAACGCAGCACGCGCTACGTGACGGAGGACTGCGACACTGCGACACATCTTCTGCGTGCTCAGTGGATGCAAAGAGGAAACGTATTCAATTCCCTGTGCAAAGAACAACTAAAAATAGAAACAAAAAAAGGACAAGAGGAGGCTTCCTGCTAGAACGCTTCCAGACAGAGGATGTAACGAAGCTACAGAAAAAAAAAAAAAAAAGGAAAATACTTGATAAAGTAGAAAGAGTTTTTGGAAGCAGGCGACGGAGGAAGAAGGGGATGATGGAGGGTATGATAGAGGCGGAGAGAGAGACAGAGAGACTGATGGCATAGAGAAAGTGTGATAGTGGCAGGGGAGAGTGATGGAGGGAGGTGTGTGTCTCGGGGGGCTTTGCTGAGCCCTCCCCCGGCCTGTCAGTCAAAATGGAATGAGGAGGTCTTATCTCCTTCGCACACGTGACCCCTAACCTGACCTCCCCCTCCTCTTCCTCCTCGCTCCCTCCTTTTACCTATTCTTCCGCCTTTACCAAGCCTCCCATCCCTCCTCCCAGTCCCTTTTGCTTCAGCTCCTTCCATCTCTCCTCTATCCCCGAAAATATTTTTATTCCCTTGAAAAAAGAAGGGGGGAAATATGAAAATCTCCGTAGTGAAAATTGATCATTTTGGGCCTTTTTTTTTTTTTTTTTTTCTTCTTCTTTAGGGCTGTGGTGAATTGACAAAGTGCTCCCACTCTCCTGCAGAGAAATGATAATCTATAAGGAAATGGAGGAAACATCAATGTACCGGCATGTGCTGTGTATATCTGTGTGTGTGTGTGTGTGTGTGTGTGCGTGTGTGTGTGTGTGCGTGTGTGTGCAACAGCAACACTGAAACTTGTCTGGTGTTTATAAGTCCTGGTGCTTACATGGTTATATATATTTCAACATACTCATCAACACACACACACACACACACACACACAGGTCCGTCACCTGAGGCTGTATGGTAACTACAGCAACCAGCCCTGCATGGTTGGAGCTGGAAGTCTCACATGCCTTAAAGACAGAACTATAAATCTACCAGGTTCATCTGCAGTATCACACACACACACACACACACACACACACACACACACACACACGGGTGTTGTACTCATCACTAATGAGGGAGATATGACGGCCGCATGCCAAAAGTCAGCCTGCTGTCATGGGAAATTTGTACTCATTAGTCCAGAAGTATATTTCATGTGCGATACGGTGAGAATGGAGCAAAGCATGCAGACATTTATTTTATTTTTTTTTTTTTTGCACTCAAAAATTGAACTTTAACCTTTGCAAAATTACACTAAACCAAATCTCGACCCTTAAAAGTCAAACGGAGGTCGAAAAACAGCACAAGCGGAAACTTTGCATGAACGAAATGAAAGTACCAGTAAAGTAAAGTGTATCAGAATCAGAACCAGAAATGCTTTATTAGTAATGTACATGTATATATGTACATACGTGTATATACACATATGTATTATGTGATTCACCTGCAGCTTAGGAGCAACTGACTGTGAGGGCTGCGTATCAACACCACCATAGCATTGGCCTCGAATGGCCTTAGTTGCCAGTTTATTAGGGACACCTAGTCGACGGTAGAACCTCTAATCCCAAAATCAAACTTTTAACTCTGCACTATGTCATTTGTAAACGTGAAACTTTTACGTCAAACTGCTTCAAGGCATCTGAGCAACATGTAATCTGACGTGCACCATGCCGCCCTGCTCACACACATACGCACATCACCTGCGGAGGTGGGGTGTGTCTGCCTCAGTTAGCAGTCAGATAAGGAGTAATTAGACAGGGGGAGGGCAGCCATTAGCCTGCTGTCTCCCAGCACAGCACAGCTCAGCTCAGCTCCAGCCACAGGCCACACAGCCCTCACCACCGTATGAACCCAGCTGGGAGAAGTCAGGTGACAGAGCGGAGCTGCCGCCGAGGACTCGGAGGTCCTGCTCTGGGGATTATTTCTGGGAATATGGATACACTGGGTATTATATAGGTTTCAAACTGTTGTTTTTTTAAGACACTATGTACTTTTTGCTCCTCCCACAACAAATAAAAAGGGGATTCAGTGCTAACATGTACCGAGGCTGAGGTTTAGAATTTCCTCCACCTTTATTGTCTTATCTGCCCAAATGAAAAAGTTTTTAAAAACAGTATTTAGAGTTTCAAAATGAAAAATGAACGCACAAAGAGCACATAGGTATTGATTAAACTCAAATATGAAACATAAAAAAAAAAATAGGAGATATTAGATCCACATTTTTAGCTCATATGTTTGCTTTTTTAATTTTTTTTTTAATCATACTAACATTTCAGTCCCTCTGGACACATTTCATACAACATCGATGTTAAATAGATGACGCTCCGCTTGAGTGTCACTCAAGAATTGACAGCCACTTGTGTACAAAAGAAAGAGAGAAACAAACTGGACACCATAAGACAAAAATTAAGTGTATTCACAAGAATATTTCTTGGGCCTGTCGTGATATTTTCCAATGAGCTGCGTCCGAGAAAGATGAATTCATATGTTCGCACCAGGGAAACATGAAAACTCTGAAATCTTTTTGAGAGCAAAGACAAAAAAAGACAATTATTCTATATTTTTATATCGACTTGTGTCTTGCGCTGCGTCTCCGCTTCCTGCTCGTGTTTGGTGAAACTCTGGACAGTGAGACGGCCTTATTAGTTTCCTTCTTTCTCTTTTACTGCGCCTCTAATTAATAACTTAATAAGCAGGAAAACCATGACTAGGAGAAAGTATTGCTGTCAGGTATTTTTAAAGCACCTCCACTGAGGATCTCTGCGTCTTCTCTCTTTTTTTTTTTTTTTTGCTTCGCTGCTGTCAAAGTGTGAACTGACAAAAACTTTTTTCCGGCTCTTTCCGCATCCTGCCTCGTGGCTTATTTTCGAAAACAGAGGTGAAGGGGGGGCAGATAGGGCTAATGCAACAATCCCTTGTACCTTTCCCGCTCATTGTCATGCCACTCAGTAATGGTTTTCGCAGAAGGACTTTGTGCCCGTCAGAAGAATTCAACAAATTGTCAGATTGTTTGAACAGCGGTGGAGTTATCCATCCTCTGTGTGAATTATGAGCGAACACTGAAACTCAGTGGGAGTTTTTCACTCTCCATTCTTCCCCTCCCAGTAAAACAAACATTTGAAGGCTTTTGTGTTGCCTGTCTGTATTTTACCATTTCAAAACGTTGTCTTCTTACGGGTGATCTAAACTATAATCACCTTGACATCCGTCAAGCTTCGGCATGAAACAATGCCGCCCGGCTGCTCAGAACTGAACATCAATAAGCTTAGAGGCACACTGCCTTTCCCTGACGCCGATTTACACTTTAATGCAAATAGCCGGCTTTGTACTCTCCATATGAAAGGTGTTATTAAATCTTATTTTGCATTATTCTGGGGTTGGGGGGGATAAATCTATCAAAGGGTTCAGAATTCAATAACTTTGGGTTTTTTTCTTTTTTTTCGTTGTTTTTATTTATTCAAAATTTTAATTAAGTTTTGATTCCAAATGCGTTGGGGGGTAAATTGGCGGCTAGTGACAGGAGAGGGAAAGAAGAAATCCCTGTGAAGTTTACCCCCCCCCATCCCCCCCCCGACTCTCCTCTCTCTCTCCCAAAGCTTGCTCCCATTTACTCACTGTCAAGAGCACTCTCTCTCTAAATGGGAGCTGCACTTTTTTTCTGTGGATCTTCAGTATGCAGGGCTGGGATGCAGAAACTTTGGGTGAGGTACAGTCAGCAGGTGAGTTTTGGGGGAGGAGGGCGGAGAGTCCGACCAAGCCTCAGGTCCCACCTCTTCAGGTCAAGCGAGGTCAATCCCTTCTCATCATGTCGTAAATGTACGGCCCCCCCCCCTTCAGGCCCCGGTCCCACCCGGGCTGCTGGAGTTATTCGTCCGCCCCGTGGCTTCACAGCTCTGCTGCATCTACTGTCCTGCTCTGTACCAGCATGAGCCACAGGTGAGTAAGAAACACACATTCATCCAGCTGAAACTACAGTTTCACTGTGTTCCCGCAACATTGCAATTGTTTTTAGATGGCAACAGCAAAAACACAGTTTCAGAAGTTTTTTCCATCCTTCAAAGAAATTTATTTGGAGAAATTCTAACTTTTTTTAATTTTTTTTTATCAATTTTAAGGTATTTTTGTAATTACAGTTTTAATTTGGATGTTTTATTTATTTGTATTTTTTTTATTATGCATTTAATTTTCTTTTTTTTACCTAGCTTTTTATGTATTTTGCAATTTATCTTTTACTTTTTAATTGTTTTACATGTAATTAATCACCTGCATAAAATACATGACTTGAAAAGCATTGGTTAAACTTTGTAAACACTCTGAGCCCACCCCATAAACGACATGGCCACGTCATGTAAAGCATGTGTCAGGAGTCATTCGGCGCTCTCTGTGCAGCCGGGGTGCTGAGAGCGTGACCTGGGCCACGTACAGCTGTCTGACTGTAAAGAAAAAAAGGGGCGGGTTTGGGGGTGGTGGGAGGTGGTCTGAGTGGAGGTGTCAGATGTTGGCTGTGGTCTCTGAAAACAGCCCTAAAAGCCTTGTGCTTTCAATTAAAACATCCATCACGGATTACTCACACAAAAACATACCTTCAGCCTGCTAAGAGTGGTGCCTGTTACTTACAAAGGGCTTACAAATCCCACCTCGCTGCCTCAGGCTATGGCATCTCACTAACACACACGCGCGCGCGCACGCACGTACACACTCCTCTCTCTCATCTCTGCACTCCCTTTTCTCTTTTCCCCTCTGTCACTGTCCTCCTCTTGTTCCGTCTGACGCTCTTTGGTTATGTGTAAAATCAAAAACGGAATGACCTGCTGAATGAAGCGGTTATTTTTAACTTGATGAATGGCGGCAGACGATGAGGTGGCTCGTCTACTCTCGGCCTTTCTGCGCAGGAATGCGTCGTTGCTCGCGTCGGGCTGTCAGACAAGTTGGGAAACCCACACCGCTTTATAGACAATACTTCCACGTCTGACTCCCCCACCTCCCCTGGCGCTGCCAGACAGGCTGTTTAGAGCGGTAACCGAACCCCCCGGCCGGTGTGTGTGTGGCAGAAATGCCTGCCACCGTGGCCACCAAGTTTTTTTTCTCCTTTTCACAGGGGCTCAGGTAACCTCTCAGCCCGGAGGATGCCAATTTGAATAAACCCCGTTCAACTCAGGTAAGAAGGAGGAGGGAGAATAAAATGTCTTGGTGGAGAAGAAGTGAGGGAAGTAGGAAGCTAAGAGGGATGGTGGTGGTGGTGGCGGTGGTGAGGTGGTGCCGAGTTTGCAGCAACCACACAGCCCACCGCCGCCTCCTCCCTCACCCCAACGCCTTTCCCTCCCTTCTTCCTGTTTAGTGTATCATATTCATTTCCAGATAAATGTGCTCAGAGGCTACTGTTGGGCTCGGAGATATATACACCCCGACTCGGCTTTGAGCGCAGACGACCGTCGATCTATTCTCCCTCCAAACCTCCCTCTCAGATCAGCCCGTGTTTACATAGCATTACCATATATTAAGCCTCGCATTTTCATGCATAGTGTCCCTGTCGCGATTCTGACAGCAGCAGAGAGAGGAGAAGCAACTAGAGGCCCAAAGGGACGGGAGCAGCCCCATTCCCTGCCATTGATATTCATTACAGTAGATCTACAGAGGCTGAATCTGCCTCCCGCCCCCTTGGGGACAGAAACACTTTATGTCCTTATCAGTGTTGGGAACAAGGATTTTCTACTCAGCTAACAACAACACTGGCTGCAGCTACACTGGCTCTCCCTCTGCCTCCGTTTCTTTAGGCCCCGGCAGTTAGCGTCGCTTCGAAATGTGTTTAATCTCTGCGAACACAGCCCACCTCGCTGCAGATAAGGTGAGGTTGGGGCTTCTGCAGATGACCCACACCACCCGACACACACACACACACACACACACACACGAGTATCCCCTCATTGGTTCCCATGTATACGCTCTCTCCACACAACGGTGCACATCTCAGAGCAACACCGTCACCAATCTGCCGTGAATTACCTGCAGGCAAAAGCAATCACACGTTGTGTTTGTGTGTTTGCACGTGGACAGATTTGGGATCTAGACCTTTGGAGAAAAATCTGATGTTGACTGAGCGAGGTTGCTTTCCTGCTCCCTGGATACGGGGGCGGTATACTTGGGGTAGTAAAAGCTGTAATGGCAGCAGCATTAATGAGCCCGCCTCGTTGGAAACTTTGGGACTAAATGAGCCGCAGCTCTGGAGCAATAAATGTGTGTATTCCCAGGACCAGGGTCAGGAACATTTCAGCATTTTATCTCACTTTTTTCATCCTGATAAGAACATAAAAATGTTTAGAGCTCGCAATTTTCTAAAAGTCACATTAGGCAGAGGTTCTCAAATTGTTTTGTCAGCAAAGGACCCCTTGCAAAATACAGAATAATTTTGACATAGCCTATCTTTTATACTTTTATAGTCTTAGATATGTGAAGGACAACACAAAAGAAATGTATTCGCAAGATATTAGACATGTGTTAAACATATTTGTAGATTAGAACGTAATCCATGAACTATTATAGATTAATATCACAGTGTTCTTTATAGTATTCTGCCCTTCATTTGAGACCTATAACGGCCGTGAGCGCGCATATTAAGAAACAATGTGTGCATATTCCAAAACTCACTCTTCTGCAACACTTTCATGCAAAACTCAATGTCACGTGTGCTAATTTAAATTGCATTTGCATAATCCAGAACAGTTTGCAAATCCAGAACAAACACAGCATTGCTTTTTGTTTCCAAACATTCCTTACATTCCTACATTATTCCATATTAAATATTTATATTCCTTTAACAAGCAATAGTAAAAAATACATTTAAAAAAAAAAAAAAAAAAACCTACAAAATGAAAGTTTGTGTTTATAATCCGGCTCTCTTTAAGGATCTACAACATGTAAACTTTTAAAACTCTTATAGGTCTGATAGCACAGCCTGAGCTAACTGAATAGTCATGAGTGCATTAAGTGCATAAGGCAGGTGGCTGTTCACCTGTTCTTGACACCCATCAGGGAGTGCGCCTGCCGCTGGTTATCTGTTATGTGTGCGTATGTGTGTGTGGTGTTTATCAGTTAAGCCCCAAACAGGGAAAGTTCATCCTCTGTATAGATCATATCAGAGAGTGTTGACAGCAGCGAGTCTTGGGTAAGCCGAGCGCGTGACGAGTGCTGTGACTTGGCTTTGTGTTGTTTTAGACAGATTTCACAATTAATCACCGTTCTGGCTGGAGATTCCACACACGCTGGAGCTACTGCGGAGACGGAGAGGCCGAGAATGAATGAGTCGCTTGTACGGCGGAAGTAAAAACCAAGGTGTTGTTATTTATCGCTTTGCAAATTCAGCTTTTCATTCGTGTTACATCTGCTTTCAAAAGTTCCACAGTGGCACAGGAAGCAGAGGAGGACAAACTTTTTCAAGCACTTTCTTTTTGTCTTTTTAAACAAGGCTCAACTTTTTGTTGCTTTTGCTTTCAGGTCACATGCATCAGTTGAAGCTTTTTGAGCTTTTGAGTTTAGTATTTTGCATTTTGACTCAGACTTTGAATCAACCCCATCAACCAAGTTTCCTTATTTTAAGGCACAACACCAACTGCATCATTGTAGAAGTCAACATTGATCTCGTCTAGCCTTCTCATATCAGACAGATGCAGGATTTATCCAAAGGTATTCTGAGGGTGAAAAGCATTAAAGACAAAAGCGCATATTTTGTTTGTCATTTTCTTCATCGTGGCCGACATCATAATTACTAACTCTGTACTCTACTGACTTCTCTTGTAAGGTCACACAAGTGTTAGCATCCACAAACTCGGACATGTGCTTCATCCAGCTCGCAAGCTTTTGGGGAAATTGGATGACCCGTTATCGTCAAACACAAATTCAGCCCAACAGGAACATTTTTGGGTAATCATAGTTATTTGCCGTGGCTAACTACATGATGGACGTTTTCCGCTCATCCCTCCATCCATCCATCCAGCCATCCATCCATACCTGCAGGGGCCCTCGAGGAAACAAAAGACAGAGAGGATAGTGTTTTAAGAGGAGGATCTCCACCTTTTTTTTAGTTGAAGGGAAGACACAAGCCTTATTATCTCCCAGTGACAGCCACAAATTACTGCTGGCTCCCCGACTCGGCATCCACAGCCACACGCATGAATAGACAGACACAATCCTCTCTCTCTCTCTTTACAAGGCTCTCCTCTTGCTGCCTCCGTCCTTTACTCATTCCATCTCTTCCTGCTTTACTTCACCGACATCAAGGTGGCCAATATGACATGCAGCTTCTCCTCCAATCCCCACCCAGGGTTTAAGGTCGGAGGTTAAGGTTACGGTTGGTTCAAATTGGCTACGGTTTCTTCCTGTTTTGCACTTTGAGAATCAGGCCTTGGTTAAGGAAAGGGTCAAGGTTGGGCTTTTATTTGAGAGGGTTTGATTCCGGATTAGGAGTGAGGTATTGAATATGGGCTCTCATGTATAGTAATACAAACATTTTTGTGTGTCCATGTGTGTGTGTGGGTAACCCAACCCTTGTCAGGGCCCATCCTGGGCGGCCCTAATTGGCCCTAATGCCCGCCTCGGTCTGCACTGCTTTCATGGCTGTAATTAGGCTAATGGAGGGCGCCGGTGCCAGACTGTGAGCCAGACCAGGGGTCAGTAGCCAGCGGGCCAGTGGACTGCTGCCGGGCAGCCATGCGACTGGGAGAACAAGGAGGCCTTTGGAGGGCGGGCAGAGGCTGAATGGTCACCGGTAATGGTCATAGTGACAGTCGCATTGGCGAGGGAGGCCGTCTGAGAGGGGGACGAACGCCAGGGGGTGAAGCGCAGCCTGGCGATGACAGACGTGATGCCAAAATGGCGACTCCTTCCTTTCACATGAACCTTACGATGAGGTTTTGTTTACAGGTGCTTGTTGTCGCAGCTTTGGAAACCCAAAGAAGTTTAGGGATTTTACAATTGTACAGTTTGCTCAGATACACGTGGGAAGGAACATTACAACGGCATATAAGTGAAAGGAAAGTGCAGCTGAGAATCATTCAGGACTTTTCCATCCAAGCTGACACTTTGTCTGCAGAAATCTACTTGATTGAAGTGTAGGGATGTGAAGATTTTATCGATACCGATTCCCTTATCGATTCCGAATAACATTTTATTTAAATATTGGCTTTGATCAAAAAAGGTTCTTTGCATTACTAGTTCTAATAATGTAGTGTAATTTTTTCAAAATGAAGGTAATTTTTTCCAAATTAATTTTTTAAAAATTTTTATTAAGGTAATTTTTTCAAAATTAAGTTTTTTTTTTTTTTTTCTTATTAAGGTAATTTTTTCAAAATTAAGGTAAAATTTCTAAATCTGAGTTTTTATTTTAAGTTGAGTTCACTTTTCAAAATAAAAGTTTTTTTTTCTAAATTTTAGGATTTTTTGAAAGTCAATGTAATTTTTTCAAAATCTGAGGTTTTATTGAAAGTTGGGTTCGAAGGATTTTTTCTAAATAAAGGTAATTTTTTTAAAATAAAGGTAATTTTTTTCTAAATAAAGGTAACTTTTTCAAAATTAAGGTACTTTTTTCAAAATTAAGGTAATTTTTTCAAAGTGATGGTAATCTTTTCAAAATTAAGGTAATCTTTTCAAAATTAAGGTATTTTTTTAATTAAGGTAATTTTTTCAAAATTGAGGTAATTTTTTCAAAATCAGAGGTTTTATTTAAAGTTGGGTATGAAGGATTTTTTTAAATAAAGGTCATTTTTTCAAGATCTGAGGTTCTATTGAAAGTTGGGTTAGAAGCATTTTTTTTTTAATTTAGGTAATTTTTTCAAAATTATGTTTTTTTTTTTTTTTAAATTAAGGTAATTTTTTCAAAATCTGAGGTTATTTTTAAAGTTGAGTTCACGTTTCAAAATGAAAGTTTGTTTTTCAAAATTTTAGGATTTTTTGAAAGTTAATGTCATTTTTTCAAAATCTGAGGTTTTATTGAAAGTTGGGTTTGAAGGATTTTTTCAAAATAAAGGTCATTTATTCAAAATAAAGGGCATTTTTTCAAAATTAAGGTAATTTTTTCAAAATGAACCGAATCTCACTTCCCATCCCTGTTGAAGTGTGCTTGTAGTTGCAGGGCCTTTGCCTTGTTAAGGCTTTAGTGAATTGACAGCCCCAGATCCAGCTCCTGTGCCGCATGAATGTAGTGAACATACAGTGTTGCATGTGTATACAGACATTTTCTGTGTCTGCGCACAAGCAGGGAATCTTGACTGATAATTAAATGGCAGAAACGTGCACACGCAGCCAAAGTGTTTTGTAATCTAAGAGGCTTAACACAGCAAGGCTTCAACACTGCATCACCACTGCGATGCCTCAGTCCACCGCCACCCAGATTTCATTTCAAGGGTTTCCGCTTAAAGTCTTACTTACTTAAGGAGGGGGAAAAAATGACTACACTGCATATTTACCCCATCAAACATGCCCCCATCTTCATCGCGCTCTCTCTCTTCCCCTTCTCCATTTTTTATTTATTTTTTTTGTCAGATGACTGCAATATCCAATTTAAATTAGCTTATCTCTCCCACCTCCCTGTAATGGCTCTCGTCTTCTGTTATCACCTTTATTGCCTCACCTGCCTATCATTGTGGAGACGGGCCTTCACTGGGGGCTACTTGAGTGTTTGTGCATGTGTGTGTGTGTGTGGGGAGAGGAGGGGGGGGGGTTATCTGGAGGCTGTGGTGGACAGATTACATCATACAGTGATACACCTGAACTCAGTCTGTCAGAATATGATGTAAACTGGCATCTGATAATACACCTGTTGTAGTTTGCCTTGAGGTGCATTATTGTGCTTCTACCGTGGCCAATTACTTAGAGAAAAAGAAAAAAAAATGTTGTTGACCATTTTGTGTCATTTGTCTTGTTGGTTTAAGCTCTGGAGCATCGTCAGCTACTTAAAGTCTGGATCTACTGCACTTCCATCTGCAGCGAATGTGAAGTAATGCTGCAGAATCTGCTAATGCTGCAACATTGAGACAGAAACATTGACCTTCGGCACGTCATAGAGAACATTTACTTCACCCTTGTATAAAACAAGATAATGCATCTTCTTATTTATGACAGAACCTCTGTTCCCAAAAGAATCTGCCAACATGGACATGATGCTATTTATTTGCTATAATGTCATATGTGTTCAGCTCTGAGGTTGAGAGGATGAGGTGAGGTACGGGGAGCCAAAGGGCTTTAATGTCGTGTTTTCCAGGACTCAGGAATGTAAAGCACGCCCCCCCCCCTTCTCTTTGATCACCCATACACCACCTCAGGATGTTTCACCTACTGTCTCTGACGGTGGCTGGCATCGGACAGAGAGATGGTTACAATGGTAAATGCTGAAGTATATCCAATATCACTCTCCGTTCAAGCCGAGCTTTATTTGTGTGCAGCGCGAGCGTCGTTTTATAATTCTGATATTGAATTTCACAAAATGCAGAAAACAGAAGAAGGGGGGAACAAGTGGTTGGAATCCGAGGAAGGAAGCCCAGAGACGTCGACAAAAAAAAAAAAAAAGAAAAGAAAAAGGAGTCCGGGAACAGAAAGAAAAAGGAGAAAACAGAGGAGGAAACAGAATGCTTCCTTGTGTCTTCTGGCAGTCGAGCTTTTGTTTGAAATGAAAATTCAGAGTGTTTGAGGGATTACAGTGGATTGGCAGGCCCATGGGAGCCAAGCAGTTATCTGTACACCAGTAATATGGAGTATGGTAATCATTGCTATGTGTGTGTGTGTGTGATGAGTGGCAATTCAAACAAACACACAATCAGAAAAATATATATTTTTTTAAAGTTTGACCACATCTTCTGCTTCACCTCCAGCATCCGCCGATGAAATACCTCAAAATCTGATTCTCCCCTTTTTTTTTTTTTTTTTTTTCAATTACACTTTTCATTCTCTCCTTTCATTGGGTCACTTCCTTCCCCTCTCTCTCTCTCTCTCTCTCTCTCCCCCCCCCTCCTTCATCCATACATTTACCGCTTCATTCCTTCCTTCTTCCTTCATCCCTGCCAGTGGGGCAGAAAAACCGCCGTCAAGCTCCATTGGTCTTGAGAGGCGGTAATTTTAGGTTTGTGTCCAACTTCAGATTAATGTCGGTGTTTTGGCTTTAGAAGCTGGGGAGTGTCGTCCTCAGCGTGTGTGTGTGTGTGTGTGTGTGT